>JAVIAB010000050.1:23493147-24093147 GCA_032433765.1 Megaustenia siamemsis
TGAGTTAAATGTCAGTGTACAACCAGCCACCGTACTAACTATAGTATAGCCGTGACAGAGTTTAAGTAAGTCAAGCCGCTATTTAAGAGTAGGCTTCAATGTCCATGGAAGTCAAACCTACTACAACCGTACAATGACTTTCATTGTCCTTGCAATGTGTTTAAGAGTTAGGTAGATCGTTTCTGCAATCAGCTCCTCGCTGCCATGACAACATAAGAACGACTAATAAGAATGTGTTCTATATCTATATTGAAATATGTTTAAGTAGAGCCAATATTTGGGGACTTTATTTAAAGCCTCCGAAAGATCACTATAAGAAGAACAATAAGAAAAATAACCTCTACGGAGATGAAATGTGTTTGACGAATGACAGGAAACAGCCTGGACACAAGATCAGAAATGAAGTACTGAGAAAAATGCTAAGAATACCCCCCCCCCCCCCCCCCCCCGCCATAGAATATATAAAGAAACAGATAAAATGGTTTGGTCACGTGACAAGAAAAGGTGATCTAAACACAACACAACGAGCCTTCAATAAGTGTTGCGAGAACAACAGACCCAAAGGTAGACCAGAAAAAGATGGGTCGATGTAATATTAGAAGCACTAAGAAACTTAACAGCAGCAGAGGCGAACAGAAGAGCAAAAGATCGCAAATTATATCTTCCCTCGACGCTGAAAGGAAGATGGAAAAGGAAAGAAGAGGAAGAAGAAGCAGCAGAAGAAAAGATGATGATGATGATGATGATAATTATGAATGATCACTATGCTGCATCATTATATACAAAAAAATAACTGAAATTAAAACTATAAGAGATGGTGATTAACAGCAATACCATGTATTTTCTCCTAATTTATAGTGCAAATAACTAAATATATTTTGATACAATTATGTTAATTTAGGGCAATAATTGAAGGAACTATTTACATAGCGTAAAATTCTGTAATGTCCCAAATAAACAGGTTAAAAGTCAACCAAAAGATGAGTCACACATCCTGGCTTCCTCAAGTTTCGAACCCACCGTGCACAGTTGAGTGGTGTATTAAAGTATTACTTACGGTAACACTAGCAGTAGTAGTTCTAACGGCTGCAGTGGTGGTTGTAGCCAGGTAGTAGTAGTGGTAGTGGTTGTAGTGATAGTATTTGGAGTAGTAGTAGTAGTAGTAGTGGTTGTAGTAGTGGAGGTAGTAGTAGTGGTAATAATAGTCTTATATTAGTGGTAGTAGTAGTAATGATAGTAGTAGTCGTAGTGGTAGTTGTACTAGTAGCAGTAGTAGTGGAAGTAGTAGTAGTGATAGTAGTGATGGCATAACATTAGTAGCAGTGGTGGTAGTAATATTAGTTGCAGTGGTAATTGTAGTAGTAGCTGTAGTAGTGGTAATAGTAGCAATAGTAGTTGTAGTAGTAGTAGCGGTGGTGGTCGTGGTAGTAGTAGTAGTGATAGTAGCAGTAGTAGAAGCAGTAGTAGTAATGGTAGTAGTAATACTAGTGGTAGTAGTAGTAGTAATAGTAGCAGTAGTAGTAGTAATAGTAGTTGTAATAGTAGCAATAGTAGTAGTAATAGTAGCAGTAGTAGTAACAATAGTAGCAGTAGAAGTAGCAATAGTAATGGTAGTAGTAGTAATAGTAGCAGTAGTAGTAACAATAGTAGCAGTAGTAGTAATAGTAATGGTAGTAGTAGTAATAGTAGCAGTAGTAGTAGTAATAGTAGCAGTAGTAGTAACAATAGTAGCAGTAGTAGTAGCAATAGTAATGGTAGTATTAGTAGTAATAGTAGCAGTAGTAGTAGCAGTAGTAGTAGCAATAGTAGCAGTAGTAGTAGCAATAGTAGCAGTAGTAGTAGCAATAGTAGCAGTAGTAGTAGCAATCGTAGCAGTAGTAGTAGCAATATAAGCAGTAGTAGTAACAACAGTAGCAGTAGTAGTAGCAGTAGTAGTAGTAGTAATTTTAGTGTTTGTGTCAGCAACAGAAGCGACGTTAATATTAGTAGTAGAATGCAATGTTAGCAGCAATAACTGTAATGTTATCAGTAATAACTGTAATGTTATCAGCAATAAATGTAATGTTAGCAGTAATAACTATAATGTTATCAGTAATAACTGTAATGTTAGCAGCAATAACTGTAATGTTATCAGTAATAACTGTAATATTAGCTGTAATGTTAGCAGTAATAACTTTAATGTTATCAGTAATAACTGTATTGTTAGCTGTAATGTTAGCAGTAATAATTGTAATGTTAGTAGTAATAACTGTAATGTTAGCAGTAGTTCTAGAAGCAGTATTTGAGGTTAGTGCTCTCGGTTGTCGATCATACGGTCAAATAAATGATTGTAGAGTTTGTTTGGCATTCTTGATATGAAGATATAAATGATTGTAGAGTTTGTTTGGCATTCTTGATTTGAAGATATAAATGATTGTAGAGTTTGTTTGGCATTCTTGATATGAAGATATAAATGATTGTAGAGTTTATTTGGCATTCTTGATATGAAGATATAAATGATTGTAGAGTTTATTTGGCATTCTTGATATGAAGATATAAATGATTGTAGAGTCTGTTTGGCATTCTTGATATGAAGATATAAATGATTGTAGAGTTTGTTTGGCATTCTTGATATGAAGATATAAATGATTGTAGAGTTTGGTTGGCATTCTTGATATGAAGATATAAATGATTGTAGAGTTTGTTTGGCATTCTTGATATGAAGATATAAATGATTGTAGAGTTTATTTGGCATTCTTGATATGAAGATATAAATGATTGTAGAGTTTATTTGGCATTCTTGATATGAAGATATAAATGATTGTAGAGTCTGTTTGGCATTCTTGATATGAAGATATAAATGATTGTAGAGTTTATTTGGCATCCTTGATATGAAGATATAAATGATTGTAGAGTTTGGTTGGCATTCTTGATATGAAGATATAAATGATTGTAGAGTTTGTTGGGAATTTTTTATATGAAGATATAAATGATTGTAGAATTTGTTGGGCATTTTTGGTATGAAGATCTTAATGATTGTAGAATTTGTTGAGCAATTTATATATTAAGATATAAATGATTGTATAATTTGTTGGACATTTTTTTATATCGAACTATAAATGATTGTAGAGTTTGTTGGCCATTTTTTAAATTTAAAACTATAAAGTTTATAAATGATTGCAGGGTTATTTTTGCATTTTTTAAACATCAAGATATTAAAGATTATGCAAATTTATGGAACTTTTTTCTGATTGGAAGATACAAATGATTGTAGAGTTTCCTTGGCATATTTTGCCTGTAGAACAAACCAAATTGTAGAATTACTCTACAAGTTATACAGGAAAATGTGACTTGGAAACACAATCTACATTAACACCGCTCTTGCGGTGTTCCTTCTTAACGCCCCAAGCTATGGCAACCTTTTAGCGCGCTGATGCAAATGTACAAGAGCACGTTGATGTCCCATCCACACTCTGTTCTTTTATTTTTCCAGGAGCTGCGGCTAACGAACTTCGTGTTTGCATAATGTAAGATAAAAACTGCCTGTCGAGTAAAAAACAAAAACAAAAAAACGTGTAATCTGTGGTCCTGTCCATTTTTATTATCAGCAAAAATATTTCCACGCTGATGGCAGAGAAGAAACAAAATAGAATAAAGGAAATGCGTATCTATTTGGCCTTTTAAGGGGGTATCTTTCTTTCTTCCTTCTTTTTTTCCTTTCTTTCTTTCTTTCCTTCTTTCTTTCTTTCTTTCTTTCTTTCATTTCTTCTTTCGCCACAAGTACGATATATATATATATATATATATAATTTATTATTGATATTAAAATTACCGGTAGTATTACTAATTTTAGGTATAACTACTTCTAGGTATTACTACTTCTATGTATTACTACTTCTAGGTGTTACTACTTCTACTTCTAGAGGACACATGAGGATGGAATTGACTCTAGAAGAAGTATTGGACTTTAGAGGAATTAGTGGACTTTGGACTTTAGAGGAAGTAGTGGACTTGGACTTTAAAGGAAGTAGTGGGTTTTGGACTTTAGAGGAAGTAGTGGGTTTTGGACTTTAGAGGAAGTATTGCACTTTATCCTGCGTGTTACCGGAGTCTCGTTATGAGGGAAGTAAAGAATAGTGACACTGTGACCTTCCAGGCATGTCGTAAGAGGCGACTAAGGAGGTTGATCGATGGCTTGACAAGCTGCCATTGTAAAAAGTATTGTTATGGAAACAGAGCCATAAGTTTTGGAAGCAGTGATCTCTGCAATATGTGCCATTTTGGCACGCAAGGTTTCTGTTTTTGAGATTGTGGTTCTGTCCTATGTGCCGTCTTGGGCTCGAAAGGACAATAGATAGACAGATAGATTGCACTTTGGACTTTAGAGGAAGTAGTGGGTTTTGGACTTTAGAGGAAGTAGTGGGTTTTGGACTTTAGAGGAAGTTGTGGGTTTTGAACTTTAGAGGAAGTAGTGGGTTTTGGACTTTAGAGAAAGTAGTGGGTTTTAGACTTAGAGGAAGTTGTGGGTTTTGGACTTTAGAGAATGTAGTGGGTTTTGGACTTTAGAGGAATTTGTGGACATTGGACTTTAAAGGAAGTAGTGGGTTTTGGACTTTAGAGGAAGTAGTGGGTTTTGGACTTTAGAGGAAGTAGTGGGTTTTGGACTTTAGAGGATGTAGTGGGGTTTGGACTTTAGAGGATGTAGTGGGTTTTGGACTTTAGAGGAAGTTGTGGACTTTGGACTTTAGAGGAAGTAGTGGACTTTAGAGCGTAGATTAAATTCTGGGAAAGTACGGGACTTTAGTGCAAGATTAAATTTTAGGGAAGTTGTGGACTTTAGAACAAGGAGTGGACTCTGGAGCAAGGAGTAAATTTTTTAGGGTGTGATATAATGTTTAGGGAAGTAGTGGACTTTAGGGTGTGATATAATGTTTAAGGAAGTACAGGACTTTAGGGTATGATATAATGTTTAGGGAAGTAGTGGACTTTAGGGTGTGATATAATGTTTAGGGAAGATGTGGACTTTAGGATATGATATGTTTATGGAAGTAATTTACTTTAGGGTATGATATAATGTTTAGGGAAGTAGTGGACTTTACGGTATGAGATAATGTTCAGGGAAGTAGTGGACTTTAGAGTATGAGATAATGTTTAGGGAAGATGTGGACTTTAGGGTGTAATATAATGTTTAGGGAAGTACAGGACTGGTAGGATATGATATAATGTTTAGGGAAGTAGTGGACTTTATGGTATGAGATAATGTTTAGGGAAGTAGATTTTTTTAATGTGTGATATAATGTTTAGGGAAGTACAGAACTGGTAGGATATGATATAATGTTTAGGGAAGTAGTGGACTTTAGGGTATGATATAATGTTTAGGGAAGTAGTGGACTTTAGGGTGTGATATAATGTTTAGGGAAGTAGTGGACTTTAGGGTGTGATATAATGTTTAGGGAAGTAGTGGACTTTAGGGTGTGATATAATGTTTAGGGAAGTAGTGGACTTTAGGGTGTGATATAATGTTTAGGGAAGTACAGAACTGGTAGGATATGATATAATGTTTAGGGAAGTAGTGGACTTTAGGGTGTGATATAATGTTTAGGGAAGTACAGAACTGGTAGGATATGATATAATGTTTAGGGAAGTAGTGGACTTTAGGGTATGATATAATGTTTAGGGAAGTAGTGGACTTTAGGGTGTGATATAATGTTTAGGGAAGTAGTGGACTTTAGGGTGTGATATAATGTTTAGGGAAGTAGTGGACTTTAGGGTGTGATATAATGTTTAGGGAAGATGTGAACTTTAGGGTGTGATATAATGTTTAGGGAAGTACAGAATTGGTAGGATATGATATAATGTTTAGGGAAGTAGTGGACTTTAGAGCAAATAGTGGACTGTAATGGTGGGTGAAATAGGAGACAGAGCAAAATCAAGTGATAGAGGGTAATAAACATTGTGGTGAATATTGGAGCCACATGTGGAGACGCTTTGAAAGATAACCCTACATCGCCGGAAGTGAACAAATGTCGTTGATCTTCTTCAAGACGCCACAAGGTTCACAGTCCATGTTCGACTGAGAAAGTCAGTGGCCACAAAAATAAGAAAAAAAAATAATATGGGGGGGGGGGGGGGGGGGTAAGAGAGAAGGGCAGAGTTCAGCAGCGGAAGGTGAAGTGGCCAGTTCCCTTCTTAGTTATTACAACCTTACACAACTGAGTGAATCAGGTACCCAATATCTCTTCCACTTTGGTCAGCTTGAGAGTTTTTTGCTCTTTGTCTGTTTGCGTTCGCCAGCTTTATATCTTTAACGAAGGACTGAGTGTTGAGCGAATATCACGTTTTTTTTCCCCTCACTGGTAGCCATGTGCTCAGGTGTCCCTCGCCATACAGGCAGACTTCTATTCAATACCTTTCTATTATATTATATTCTTTTCTCCGACTTTGGATGTACTATCATATTTTTATGTCCAGAGTTATAACGTTTTATTTAGATTTGTTCTATTAATTTTGCCCGGACAGCGGCCAATTTGCCCTGCTCTTTTCGATTTCCAACTGCCAAGAGTTCTTTAACGCGCCCAGAATGCACACATGGCATCCTATTTTTCGAAGATTCCGAGAGGACTGAACATCGGATCTCGCTACTCAGTGACCAGGGGAAGGTAAAGGCACTAATTCGATTTTATTTATTTACTTATTTATTTATTTATTTACTTATTTTTTACTTATTTACTTATTTATTTATTTATTTACTTATTTATTTATTTATTTATTTACTTATTTTTTACTTATTACTTATTTATTTATTTATTTACTTATTTACTTATTTATTTATTTATTTACTTATTTTTGTATTTATTTATTTACTTATTTATTTACTTATTTATTTACTTATTTATTTACTTATTTATTTACTTATTTATTTACTTATTTTTTGTATTTGTTTATTTACTTATTTATTTACTTATTTTTTTTATTTATTTATTTACTTATTAACTTATTTATTTATTTACTTATTTTTTGTATTTATTTATTTACTTATTTATTTACTTATTTTTTGTATTTACTTATTTTTTGTATTTACTTATTTATTTACTTATTTATTTATTTACTTATTTTTTATATTGATTTATTTACTTATTTATTTACTTATTTTTTGTATTTATTTATTTACTTATTTATTTAATTATTTCTTTACTTATTTATTTATTTTTTTTATTTTCCACCTCCTTTGGTGGGAATCAAACCCGGGACCTTCTTGTCTAGAGGCCGCCGTCTTACTTTTAGACCATCCAGCCTTCCAATGAAGAGTGATTCACTGAGAAATAGGTTATCGTTCTGGTCAGTCAAAGGGAGCCTTCGGGGCGGTATCAATGCAAACGAATTAAAATCCATAATTTCTCAACCGCCCGTGCCAGTGGAATCATCCGAATTAACATCTCATTGAAGGATCCAAACAAAGAAATGCCGCTGCAGTCTCCATTACAGCAGCTACAGCACACGCCAAAAGATATAAGGTCAAGCGGCACCGAAAGTGAACGCAGCTGAACTGTCCTTCGTCATATGATATCAACATTCATTGTAAGCAATCGGAATATCGAAACCCGATCAGGATGAAATGCACGGTTTACAGTGTGCACTGAGCACTTAACTCAGTAGCTCCTGCAACAAGCCGGACTTGGAATATGAGGAAACTGCAACAAGGAACACTTTTCAGACTGAGCCTCAATAGTTCCTGTCGCCTATCCGCCATATTGACCGGAAGTCCTCAAGGACTTGAGATGTGAGAAGGAGTCCAGATATTAATGTGTTTCTCTTACTTCCTTCGTTCATCAAGTACCGGGCCTGCTGGCGTAGGTGATCATGTGTCTCCACAACTTTCGATCTCGACAGTTATTTGTCATTTCTGTTGTTGACCTTCTGCCAAGCCATTCTCTTCAGCTGTCTGGTATTTTTTCCTCTTTGCTTTCCTCTATCTCTTCGTCCCTCAATTTTCCCAGTTGTTACAATATATTCTGACATCTGGCAGACACCAACAATCATGTCGATGCTCAGAAGTCGAAGACTAAGATGGCTGGGGTATGTCCAACGAATGGAAGAAAAGCGCATTCCTAGGCAAGTACTATATGGTGAACTAATACACGGAAAAAGACAAATCGGCAGACCTAAATTACGATATAGAGATATCTGTAAATAATCTCTGAAAGACTTCTCCATATGTGAAAATGACTTGGAACATCTGGCAAGTAATTGCACATTATGGAGAACTTGTATAAGGAACGGTATAACATCATTTGAGACTGTAAAAAAAGTAAAGTACCCCACGCTAAGTAGCGTATAGGGAATATGGTGTTAGTGACCCTATATTTTACAGACCTTCAGCACATGATTTTTGGGGTAATGTGGTCAGTATTACGCCCGTGCTGCTTTACTCTCCCAGAAGAAAATCCGGTACCCATTTAAGGCTGGGTGAACCCAGAGCCGTCGATTGGGATCGAACCCTACCCCTTGTCCGTGGTAGTCCAGTTCACTAACCACTGAGCTATCGCGGCTCCCTATTTGAGACTGTGCTAAGGCAAAACTTAGAAGAGAAAAGACTCATGAAAAAGGATGGAAAACTATGTGGATCAGTGGGCCTGACTTGTTCATTATGCGACCGCGTGTGTTTGTCAAACATTGGTAGAATTAGCCACGAGAGAAGCTGTTCGACAAAAACAAAACCTCAAAAAAATACACAATAGCCTCCACTAGACCGTCTGACAAGACGAAAAGGGCCATATATACAACATATTCCAGTTGTTCTCTTCTCATTACATGGCCAAAAAATGATGATTGTTTCTTCCTTCGTTAGTTAAATGTATTTTTGTTATCGATTAAAGTTAACATAACACCTCTACCCAAACACCTTATGCGGTGGGCATGCTGACATTCGTCTTCAGCTATATAGAAACCCCTTGCCCCAAAGTTAGCCCCACAAAAGGGTATAAATCTTATCAAGATAAATTTATACATTTTTGTTAAACTTTAAATCTCGTAAATCTCACGAGATCCCAACAATGGCCGTCTGTAACATACAAAAATACGACACATACATCAATAAATTCCCCGTTTTTACATACGTGACATGACTGCATAATGTGCTCCTATAAGATACTGATTTCATGATATTTTTTCTTAAATGAGTCTGAGAAAATGCGACGGGGGGATAATGTGATTATCTTTTGTGAATGTTTTGTTCTGTTTTCTTTCGTGTGTATCATGTCTACATCATAATACGTTCGTGTCTGCCGCGCATTATTTCTGGCTAGTCTCATTGTCAATATTTACTTTTATTCTTTTAAAGGTCGTATATGTTTATTTGAATGAGTTTCATTGTATGTGCTTAATTTCACATGTTTGATTGTATGTGCTTAATTGCACATGTTTGCTTGTATGTGCTCAATTTAATATGTTTGATTGTATGTGCTTAATTGCATATGTTTGATTGTATGTGCTTAATTGTATATGTTTGATTGCATGTATTTAATTGCATATGTTTGATTATTTGTATTTAATTGTATATGTTTGTATGTCCTTAATTTCACATGTTTGATTGTATATGCTTAATTTATTGTATGTATTTAATAGTATATGTTTGACTGTATGTATCTAATTTCATATGTTTGATTGTAGGTGCTTAATTGTACATGTTTGATTGTATATGTTTAATTGCATATATTTGATTGTATGTTCTTAATTGCATATTTTCTATAGTATGTACTTAATTGCACGTTTCACTGTATGTGCATAATAACATTTGTTTTCTTGTATGTACTTAATTGTACATATTTTATTGTATGTTTTTATTGCATGTTTGATTGCATGTGCATAATAGTATATGCTTGATTATGTGTGCATAATAGCATATATTTGATTATATGCCATGAAAAAGGGAAAAGCAACAGGACCTGACAGCATACAGAAAGAAATGATACAGGCACTAGAGGATGTTGGCATTGAAGTGATTACAGACATATACAACGACATATACCACACAGGATACATACCAAATGAACTAAAAACATCAACTTTCATTGCATTGCCTAAAAAGAATGGTGCAGTTGAATGCAGTGACTTTAGAACAATAAGCCTAATGAACCATGTTACAAAAATCTTGCTAAAAGTTATACAAGGAAGGATTCAGAATAAAATCAATACTGAATTAGATGAGCAGCAATTTAGATTTAGGAAAGATAGCGGGACAAAAGAAGTTATATTCTGCATGAGAACATTAATCGAAAAGTACACAGAAGTAAACAAACCAATATATGCCTGCTTCATAGACTACACCAAAGCTTTTGATAGAGTACACCACAAACAACTTATAGAATGCCTAAAAGAGATACATCTAGATGACATGGACATACGACTAATATGTAATCTATACTGGGAGTAAACAGTAATAATAAAATATAACAAAGAGAACTCTACACCCATTGATATAAAAAGAGGAGTAAGACAGGATGCATCCTATCATCAAGCTTGTTCAATCTATATACTGAGCAAATCTTTAAAAACATCATAGAGATGCCAGGCCTACAAATTAATGGAAAGATAATCAATAACCTAAGATATGCTGACGATACTGTACTACTAGCAGAAAATCCTAAAGATTTACAACAATTACTTAATGAAATAAACATGATAAGCAAAAAATATGGACTAGATATGAATATCAAAAAGACTAAAACTATGATCATAAACAAAGGAAATACTCAAAACCCACAAATGGATATCAAAATTGAAGGAATAGACCTGGATACAGTTCAGAACTACAACTACCTTGGACATACTATAACCAGTGATGGAAAATGTACACCTGAAATAAACAAAAGAATAGGAACGGAAAAAAGTAATTTTAATGCCATGAAGAACATACTAACATCAAAACAAATATACCAGGGCTAAAACTACGAATAGCAAAATGTTACATTTTCTCAATATTCCTATATGGTGCAGAAACATGGACATTAGACAAGAAAACAGTACGGAGAATTGAAGCCTTTGAAATGTGGATATATAGAAGAATAGGTAGAATTGGATGGAAGGAAAAGAAAACAAACGAAGAAGTCTTCAAACAACTAAAAATGAAAAGAGAACTACTAAACACAATTCAAACAAGACAAATGCGATTTTTGGGCCATGTTAAAATACACAACAGCCTACTAAAAGTAATCCTGGAGCGGAAAATACAGGGTAAAAGAGGCAGAGGCTGACCAAGACTAACATGGACGAGTAACATCAAAAGATGGACAAATCAGCCTATGACAACCTGTACCCTCAAAGCAAGAGGCAGAGCAGAATGGTGCTCCATGGTAGCCAACCTTCGTTGCAGAGACGGCACTCGATTATGATGATGACTATATGTCAGTTTGCATCTTTTTGATTGAATGAATCTTTATTTCCAACCGTTTGATTATATGTGATGTGTGTATGTTTTAATTAATGTATGCGTCTTCGCTCTATGTCTATCTTCATGTCTGACTGAGGTTCTTTATTTGCATCCGTTAGCTTGCATGTGCCTATCTGTGTTTGATTGTTTTGCGTTTTTCTTTACTTGCTTCCGTTTACGTCTTTTATCTAATTACATTTTCTTTATCCAATTACATAATATAATATAATATAATATAATATAATATAATAAATATAATATAATATAATATAATATAATATAATATAATATAATATAATAATATAATATAATATAATATAATATAATATAATATAATATAATATAATATAATATAATATAAATAATAACATAACATAACATAACATAATATAATATAATATAATATAATATAATATAATATAATATAATATAATATAATATAATATAATGTAATGTAATGTAATGTAATATAATGTAATATAATGTAATATAATATGATGTAATATAATATAATATAATATAATATAATATAATATAATAATATAATATAATACAACATAGTATAATATAATACAACATAATACAATACAATATAATATAATAAAATAGAATAGAATAGATTGGAATATTGAGTTATTGAGTTATTTACGGGTCATCATCATTGCACTCCGAACATGTCCATAGGTGCTCAGATTCCCTCCTCAGCAATTCCCTCAGTGTCCAGCGACTGACTACTCCAGTTCTGTGTGGTTGATAAGTCTTCTTACACGCCCACTAAGTTTCTCATTTCTGGCTGTGCCCATCTTAACTCCCATTTCCATCGTCCGAAGAAGTGACGTGGATCTGTGTTTGTCGAAGTCCTGTGCTCTTCCCACATCTCGGAGGGCATTAATGATGTCTGCCCGATCTATTGGTTGCCCGTCCTCAGCGACAGCGCAGCCAGCCAACCTGTCCGCTCTTTCATTTCCCCGTACTCCCGCATGTCCAGGGACATAGACAAAGGTGACCTTACGTATTTTGGATTTCTGCAACGACTCTACCCAGTGCATGCGTACAGAGCCCACCTCCACTTTTTTTATCATGCTCATCGAATCACTCAGTATACACGCGTGGGTGTAGTCTTGTGACTCTAACCATTTGAATGCCTTGGTCACTGCCATCGCCTCCATTGTCATGCTACTCGTGGTCATGACGTATGCACCACTGTCTTCCTTGACTATTCTGACTGCCGAGCGTGCTGTAAATGCCCATGCACTTCTTTCGTGTCGTCTTACAGATCCGTCTGTATAGATGACTGCATCTTTCTCATCGGTGTATCGCAGATGAGACCGTTGACTTCAGCATTAACCACGACCGGGTTCTGTTCCCTACTTTTCCTGTCGAGTGTGACAATACACAAGAAAGTCCCCTTGAATGACGTAGGCACTGGTATCCACTCCTCACCAACGCTGATATAGGTAAGCCCACAGACCTGTTTGATGACATCTTCTGCTCAGCCCACCCATGATTTGCCTCTTTTTAGCCTGGCACCTTTCTCTGTGTTGAGCACGTGGTGCATGGATGCTCTTTATCTGTACTAATCTTCAGGTATGCTCGTGCTCTCCAGATGTTGATTCTGCCGTCCATGGCTGGAAAGTCAAGAAGATACCTCATTGCTACACAGGGAGTGTCCCTTGTACATCCCAAGATAATGCGCATGGCTTCATTTTGTATTTTTCCAGCCTATCAATTTGAGTCGTACTGACAGTAAAAATTGCCAGGGCATACTCGATTGGTGCGAGGACTAATCCCTGGAACAGAAGAGTAAGTAGCCTCTGCTCGATGTTGGCAGCTGTCATGACCTTCAAGGCGGCTAATCCTTTGCGGGATTTTGTTATACATGAATGACGTGGTCCCGAAAACACAGGCTGCGATCAAACTTAACTCCGAGATATGTCATCAACTTGTCCCTGGTCACCTCATCAGCTCCCATTCGTACTACCGGTGTGGTCGTATTAACGATATGATTGTTAAGGGAGAACCATGAAACTGATGCTTTATTAGGATTAACCAAGGCACCTGAAACCCCACACCAGGAAGAAATGTGATCGAGTTCATCTTGCATTGTGGAGGCGATTCACCGTCTGTCTCTTCCATGTCTATATACCAGAACATCATCAGCAAAAGTCATAGTTCTTCCCCTCCCATCCAGCTGTTGTTCCGTGATCGTTATTGTGTACACGTTAAATAGAACTAGTGATAATGGTGAGCCTTGTGGCAGCCCTGCACAAATGGATGTTGGCTCGGAAGATCAACTTCCACATCAAGTATCACCTTCCTCTGAAACAGTGCCGCGGGATCCATCTAATGAGGAAGGGGTGCACCGCCAGTTTGAGGAGCATATGCATGAGATATTCAAATGGTACCCTGTTGTATGCATCCTCCAGATCTATAGCAGCAGCACATGTCTCCTCTCGTCTGTGGAAGCCTTCGAAGACGTCATAGGCAAAGACTGCCGCATTGAGCCATGTCTCATTGTTATATCTATAACCTCCGAGTGTGGGTGAGAATACGCGTTTCTGTTCAAGGTGACAGGTAAGGACACGGGCAATTATTTTCTCCAGCAGCTTACCCGCAGTGTTCTGCATTGTGATGATTCTGTAGGCACTGATCTCAGAATGGTCCTTGTTTGGCTTCGGTAGCGGTAGTAAGTAGTTGTGTAGCCACTCCTCCTTAATCTGGCCACTCCGAATACTGGCATTAAACTCATTGGTCAGTTTTGTCAAGTCGTCGTCAGCTAAATCGCCTATGTCATCGTACCGAACACCATCTGGACCAGGAGCAGTGTGTGTGACCTTTTAAGTGTCGTGCGAATGGTATCGGTTGTGATTGTGAGATCTTCTTCCAGCACTGCATCTTTACACAATTTTGACAGCGATCCCCGTATCCTCATTCTTACAGCCTCATTTCTTTGGTCCGTTGCTCAATGTAGAGGGCAAGCAGGGCCTTAACTTTGCTCTCATCAGATTTGTGCCATATCCGGCCTGTGCTATGAAAGTATGGTATGCCTCGGTGTCGTGTTGTGCCATTCATGCTCTGATGATGGAGCCAGAATGTGGCGAGCGATTTTTCTGAGCACACTTTTTAACAGAAGTCATCTCATTTGGCATCCTTAAACTGCTTAGCACATAGTTTAAAGTGCATCATTTTTTTTGTCGACCTCTACTTTCAGACGCTTCAAGAGCTCAGATTGTGTTCTTCCACTCTTTCTGGCTTTCTGCCATGTCTTGGCCGTTTGTCTCTTGCTCCGCCAAACTTCCTCGACTTCTACGTTCCACCAGGGTGGCTGCGTCTATCTCTCCTGCCTCTACGAGGGGCGCTCTGTTTTCTATGTCTGATTTTGCTAATGACGTCCTGGTCTATTTTCTCATAGTTGAATGTGTGGAGCTTTCTTTTCTGGCTCCTATTTCTGCTATTCTCAGTTAGGAGGACACATGGATAGCGATCACCTCCGTGGAAGAATAGAATATAATACAATCTTCTTCTTCTTCAACCTCTTTTGCTCCTGGTGGAGCATAGGTATTCAACAAACACCTTCCAAGTCGTTCTGTTATTTTGCCATTTTTTTAAGATCATTTTATGTCTTCCCCATCATCTTCATCTCTGCTTCTATCTGTCTTCTCCAAGAATTCCTTAGTCTTCCTCTTTGTCTTTTTCCCTGGGGATTCCAAAAAGGTCTGTTGTGTATTACTCTCGGTTGGCTTCCGTAGTGTGTGTTCTATCCAGCGCCATCGTCTTCGCTGTATCTCTATAGCCACATACATTTGACTGGTACATTTCCATAATTCTATGTTAGCGATTTGTCCTGCCATTTCCATCCTTTTATTCTGCGTAAGCATCCATTAATGAAAGTCTGTATCTTCGTGATTGTCAATTTTGTTGCTCTCCACGTTTCACAGCCATATAATCGGACCGACGTAACATTTGAGTTGAAAATTTCTATTTTTGTATTTGACCTAATTTCTTTAGACCTCCATATGTTTCCCAGTGCAACAACAAAAGCTCCCAGGAGCATACATAGAGCACCCAAACAACACTAGGGATATGAATAAAATAGCAACAGGGAAATATTGTCACAATTGAGATGCAGAAATCTAAGCAATAAAGTTGGTAATAGAAAAAATGCTGACAGTAATATTAGCCCACAACCTGTAGTGTTTTTGACCCATGCAAGACAGTACTCCAGGCACTAAAATCCAGAAATTACCACATCTGTAGACCTTGTTGACTGAACTCTGTAAGCACCACCGGGTTGCCCTGCAGTGGATCCTATCTCACTGTGGAATACCAGGAAATGAGAAAGCAGATCAGTTTGGCAAAGAAAGGTTCAACAGGCACACAACTAGATACACCGGTTACATACCATCATTAGAAACAGTTAATCAAATCAATCAAAGACCACAAGCCCCAAATCAGAATGCTTTTCATAATATGAATAGATGTGAACAATTATCATTATACGCCTCAGAACATGATACAAACGACTCCACAGTCAAATGTGTACAAATTTCAGGATCGCACCTCAACTACAGGTACGTGTGGACAGGCGCCGAAGACTGCTGAACACATACTCCTGGACTGTACTGAATATAGTAGACTGAGGAAAATCCATTGGCCCATATATACAACACTACAAATTAACTATATGTGCCACTGCAAGAATTGCAAATGACAGTAAAATGTATACATGAAACGACATTGCACATACAGACATTACTTCAGGCGAACGAAAGATAGATAGATCACCGAAGAAATGTAAGCAGTGACAGTGGACGTAATGGCAAGGACTTTCCAAAATATGGCACGCCGGGCTCAATCTTGATTGGACGCAAATGGCGGTCACTTCCAGAATATGTTTTGTTATCACATTTTGAACAAAATATGGAAGATTCTCTTCACATTTCTTTGCAATATCCTCATTAGTGATAAAGCCATTAAAGAAATACTGGGTCCCTAGCACGTGAGGCGGCTTAAATTTGAGATGTCTTCCTCATTTTTTAAAATCTAAATAAGAAGAATAACTTGCCAATCACTGATTCTTCTTTGTTGCAATCGCGTTGATTAGTGAAAGTTGTGCTGACATTTTAATATTCTGGTAGAATTTTGATCACACAAACGGAAGTTCAATTTTGTCATTCTTTGAAATGTTGATTTTCTTACACATTAATCGGTGATACATGGCGATGCATAAGATCAACAATAGATGTTGATGCATTAATCAACAATAGAAGGTGATGCATTAATCAACAATAGATGGTGATGCATTAATCAACAATAGAAGGTGATGCATTAATCAACAATAGATGGTGATGCATTAATCAACAATAAAAGGTGATGCATTAATCACAATAGATGGTGATACATTAATCAACAACAGATGGTGATGCATTAATCAACAATAGATAATGATGCATTAATCAACAATAGACGGTGATGCATTAATCAATAATAGATGGGGATGCATTAATCAACAATAGATGGTGATGCATTAATCAACAACAGATGGTGATGCATTAATCAATAATAGATGGTGATGCATTAATCAACAATAGATCGCGGTGTCTTCTTCTTCTTCTACCTTTCAGCTCCCTGTGGAGTATCTATCTATTGACCTTACGAGCCGTAGCCGGCCCATATGGCGTAGACCAAGATACTCCTTCTCTTATCTGAATTTTTGTTCTAGCAGTTTTCAATTCCTTTGAAGATATTTTATCAATCTCGCCATTTGTCTCTGTTCTGTGCAAGCAGCTCTATCTCATTGAGGGAGCCCAATCCTGCTGCTCTTGCCTCTCTCATCAATGTTCTTCTCAGTGTCTCTCTGGGTCTTCCTCTTTTCCTCTTACCTGTTGTTTCCCACATGAGGGTTTGCTTTGCTTTTCGGTTATTATCTCTTCTCATCACATGTCCAACATATGACCATCGTCTTTTCTTTATTACTGAGATATTAGTGCTTGTTTGGCGATTTCTCTAATTTCTTCGTTTGTTTTGAATTCGTTCCACGCTATACCAAGTATTTTCCTTAGACATTTATTTTCGAATGCGTTGAACTTTTCTATATCTCTTATTGTTTTCCAGCTTTCACACGCATAAGTAAGGGTTGATAGTACATTTGATTTGAATAGCTAAGTTTTGTGTTTGTGCTGATGAGTTTTTGATTTCCGCAACTTTTCAAGGCTTCTGAAAGACATTGCTGCTTTAGCTATTCTGATTCTAATTTGTTTATACTTGTATCCCCTTCTCGATCAATGTGACTTCCAAGATAGGTAAAGTAATCGATCTCTTCTACTGGTTTGTTTTCCATGTATATTTTTGTCGTCTGTTGGAATTAAAGTTTTCATGACTTTAGTCTTTTCATGATTCCGATTTCATGATTGCCTATGGAGTATATGTCTTCAAAAACACTTTCAATCCGTTTTGTTTCTTGCCATTCTTTTAAGATCGTTCAATGTCTTGCCCATCATCTTCATCTCTGCTTCCGTCTGTCTTCTCCAAGAACTCTTTGGTCTTCCTCTTTGTCTTTTTCCCTGGGGATTCCAAAAAAGGGTTTGTTGTGTAATACTCTCAGTTGGCTTCCGCAGTGTATCTTATCCAGCACCATCATCTTCGCTGTATCTCTTTATCCACTGGTATTTGACAGGTACATTTCTATAATTCTATGTTAGTGATTTTGTCCTGCTATTTCCATCCTTTTATTCTGCGTGAGCATCCATTAAGGAGATTCTGTATCTTGATGATTGTCATTTTGTTGTCCTCCATGTTTTCACATCCATAAAATAGGACTGACTTAACAATGGAGTATAGCAATGCATTAATCAACTAAATTATTACTAAAACACAAATTAATTAATCTTTAAAATTGAAATCATGTGTTGTCTCGCTCATTGGAACCACTCTCATAAGGAAACAGTTTGAAGAAAAGTGGAATGTAGAATCCGTGCATCTTTAACCATAATCTATGCATTTTTTTTTTAGTATAGTAATTAAAATGCCACTTCGTGACTAAAACAAACAGCTGTGACTAGGACCTCTGTAGCTGGTGTAGACAGAACCACCCTGAGCACAATAGGCTATTATATCCCACTGATTTACATTTTCTATGCATGAAATTATTCTTATATTATATCACATTACCACCACTTCCGGCATTAATAATGGAACGAGTATATTAAAATATTCCACCTAAACTAACGAATCGCAATTTCTATTATTAAAAAGTTAGCCAACGCGTTCCAACATGAATGAAACAATTTTGTTGTACGGCCTCTGTTTGTGCATGAGATACAGTGAAATTGCATGTGGATTGTAATTTATTTTTTATTTATTTATTTTTTTTTTTTTTTTTTTTTTTTTGGGGGGGGGGGAGAATTGTAATTTCAAATCAAAATTTAAAATTCGAATTAAAATTAGGAGATTTTGGTTTTTGTTTTTTTTATTTAAAATATAACAAAAAAATCACGTTCCATCTAGACAAAAAGAGCAAACACGGTTCTTCTTTCAGATGCATTATCATGTGCCATGCCGGTTGTCGTAGGCGATCATCTCTCTCCACATCACTCGATCCTTGTTACATGAAATGATTTCATATTGATTTTGTGTGATACCATTTGAATAACCTGCAACAATTATTTTCTATTGGTTTTCTCCGCTCCTCTTTCCATTCATTTTGCCTGTTGTTATAGATTTCTCAATACCCTCTTTCGCATCACATGCCCAAAAATGTATAGATTGTCTCTTCCTGTTTGGTTTTGATATTTCTGGTTTCTCCAGCTCATTTTAAAACATTTTCATTTGTAATTTTTGCCATCAATGGAATTTGTAGCATTCTTCTGATAAACATTTTAACTGTCTCTAATGTTCTCTGTGTTGTCTTACTAAACATTCAAACGCGTCGTTTTCTTCTTCTAACTTTCAGCTCCCATAAGTCTTCAACACAACATAAGTCTTCAACACAACATAAGTCTTCAACACAACATAAGTCTTCAACACAACATAAGTCTTCAACACAACATAAGTCTTCAACACAAATTAAGTCTTCAACACAACATAAGTCTTCAACAAAAACTTTTCAAGCCGTTCTATTTCTTGCCAAGATAGAACGTTGCACTGTGTTCTGCAAAATGGCCCAGTGCATCCGATTTCAGCCAGCATTTTATTCAGGTTTGCTCTCCTTAGCCTTTGATGCCTTTGACTGCCTCCAACCTTCCAGCAAGGCAGCAGATTGTCTTTTTCTGTAGGGAGATTCTGCCCTTAGATGGTCTGCCCTCCCGGGTTATGAGCACCATCTGCCCGAGCTTTGTGTAGAGTTGTCTCTCTCATAGTGGTCTGGTCTTCGGAGCTCTGGGGTACTACCTGCCTTTTTGATAGAGAACAGAAAGAGGAGAAAAGACAGGGAAGCATTTAACCCATGAAGTGGGATGGATTAGTTCAGACCAGAGCGTGTACCACTCGCCGGCGGGTTCTGCGTCGTCACTTAAAGGCTTCCATCTACTCCTGGCTCCTTTGTCTGGCCCCTCACCAAGGACCTGTCCATCTACTCCTGGCTCCTTTGTCTGGCCCCTCACCAAGGACCTGTCCATCTACTCCTGGCTCCTTTGTCTGGCCCCTCACCAAAGACATGTCCATCTACTCCTGGCTCCTTTGTATGACCCCTCACCAAGGACCTGTCCATCTACTCCTGGCTCCTTTGTATGGCCCCTCACCAAGGACCTGTCCATATACTCCTGCTCCTTTGTATGGCCCTCACCAAGGACCTGTCCATCTACTCCTGGCTCCTTTGTATGGCCCCTCACCAAAGACATGTCCATCTACTCCTGGCTCCTTTGTATGGCCCTCACCAAGGACCTGTCCATCTACTCCTGGCTCCTTTGTATGGCCCTCACCAAGGACCTGTCCATCTACTCCTGGCTCCTTTGTATGGACCTCACCAAGGACCTGTCCATCTACTCCTGGCTCCTTTGTCTGGCCCCTCACCAAGGACATGCCATCTACTCCTGCTCCTTTGTATGGCTCCTCACCAAGGACATGTCAGTAGTATACAATGTTGTATTTGACCCGAATTTAGGTGCTAAATTAACAAGATATATAGTAGGTGCGCGGCGCACCTAATGTACCGTAGGTGCAGGGGAGTTAACCGTGACCTCTAGTCCCGGTGACCCCGGAAGTGCCCTGTTTATGTCTGGTGTGTGCTGACTTTGGAGTGCTTGGTGTACTTGAGCGATAGTGATAGGTTAGTAGATTATACAACATCAATGAAAAACATTAATTTAAAACAGAAGACGAAGATATATTTTTTATTCTTTTATTATCTCATAGGTGTATAACATACATTGATATTATATAACAGTACAAAAATATTTAGTACACAAAGTCAATATATAGTACAAGGATAACATTTATTTATAGATAGGTAGTTGGGTGTCTGCTTAGCGTTGTGGCATAAATGAATCATAAGGGGTGAAACTGTTAGAGATTGCTGGTTAGGCTAAGCTGGTAGTGTAAAGAGTTAAATATCTAAAGGCGTAGTCGAGACGTTATCATCAGCTACCTTTCTTTTTATATAGAAATAGGAAAGAGCATTTCTTGTTTGACTGTAGGAAATATGGAATTATTTAAGACTTTGAAATCTACATTTTTCCCACCCTTAGCCTTTTGCGTAGCGAGAACCTCTAAAAACATATCTTTATCTAATTTGTTGTGTTGCTTGCTTAGCCCTTTACAACTGATTTTATCGTAATCCCCACTACAATGGTACGTCTTACTACATAAGCTAACAAGAGCTGTCCCTTCGTACTCTAGTTTAAAAAGCCCGGGCGTTCGTTTGGTGTACGCTTTAACACCCTTACAGTTTATACAGTCTGTCTTGCTAATATGCTCATCGCAAAACTCGGCAGGAACCAGTCTTTATATACACTATTAAACTCATCCCGCAGACCTGACTTAACTATGTCCTCTAGCTTAGGTGCGCTTAAGGCTAAGTATAACTATCAGTATCTGTTTCACATAACTGAAAGTTGGACCTATCTACAAACTTATCTAAGAACTCGAAATAAAAATCTAACATACGAAGTTTTGCATATTGATAGACGAAGAAACCAATTTGATGGGCAAGTCCCAAACAGTTTTCTTTTTCTCCATCTCAATTTCAAAAGATCCTCCCCTATTTCAGTCATCTTTTTAAACCGGGAACTATTAATCATTTTCGATATCTCAGCCCCCTGAACGTACGAGACAGCGCTATGATTGGCCTTATTGGTTAGAGTCTTCCCGTAGGCTGAGTTTCCTAAGAGCTTCATCGTATCGCTTACTATAGATTGACTTTCATCTAGATCACCAGCCCGCCTAGCGTCAGAAACCATTTCGCCAAACTTTTTAAAACAACTAGACGGTTGATATTCTATCACTTGATAAATTTTTGTTACCTCCAAGCCGTGGTCTAAATACCAGTTTAACAGTGGTGTTGCCAACAAAATTTTTTTCCCCGATATAACTACCGATTAGGGTGCGACGAGGGGTTGACAACAAGTTATGTTTGAGGGCATATTCACCCATAAACGGGCCAATATCATCACACGTGACGTCAATATTTTTGAAAATTGGAGTCATCTCACTGAAATGGTCCTTCAGGCGGTCGGGGACGTGTAGATCACATTCCACTAATCCAAAACATGTCCCATCTGAAATAGAAGCCAGAATCTGTTTATCACTGAGAGGGAGCCCTTCTTTAGAGTAAGAGGGTCTAGCTCTAGGGATGGCTTTAGAAAGGAAAGCCCTAATGGTTGGGTCAGACTTTTTCAGAGCCTGCCACTCACATTCCCACATAACTTCTACTGGGACTTTTACCTCCTCGGTTAGGTAGGTGTGTATCTCACAGGTTTTTTCAAACAGCTCGAACAAGGGCTTATTATTAACAGGGTTTCTATCTTTATCTTTGGTGAGGGGACAGTCTTTGTGACCATGGTACAGACAACCATGAAAATTGTAGCCTCTTCTATTGGATTTATCCCACCCATCCACGGGGATGTTTCTATCACCTAACCGAAACTCCCTTCCATTAAACTGAGTTTTCAACTCCACCCCTTTTTGGTGAGCAACCCACGTTAGCCACTCTCTACTTTGTTGGACATAATAGTTATCTTTTTCGACCCTAAACCCGGTCTCCATTCTTCTAATAATTGGATAAGCCGTTGGCATTGGGTTCATCAGAGCCCAAAGATACAACGCGTTGGCATCGTAACCTTGGATGGATTTGACTACCTTTCCGCCCCTAATAAACGTTTTGCCTACCTCGTGATACCTATGGAAAATTATAGAGGGACCCCAACGATATTATCTCTAATCATTTTGTGTAGACTCGCCTGTTTGCTCGAACATAAACTAAACATTACACCCCTATCAACGGTCTTAAAAAGATACTTTAAACAAACACCCGGAACCGAAATGGCGTCTTTAAAACAGTCCACACCCCGCTCCCCATAAAAGCGAACCTGCTGCGCCAAGGCTTCTAAAAAGGGGACTACATCTTTGTTGTTATACCACACCAAAAAGTCCCTAAGTGTGGTCATGTTATTGTCCTGCCATACCTTTTTGCACAGAGCGTACTCCTCCTTGGAAATGTTGGAATTTTTTAACGACGAATAAAGGCTTCGTGTGGGGGTAGTTCTGTCTCGTCCAACTTTTGGGGTCGTCTATATATTCATAACAAAAGTAACCCTTTGTCTCACTAATCTTATAAGCTGCCAGACATTTACTATAGCTAAACCCGGGGGCTAGATAGTTTATTATATCTAAGAACTTTAGATTCGGCGTTGCAATACACATAAAGTTATTGTTTCTTTTAACTATGAACTTGAACGGTTTTGCTACTTTGTAGTCTCCTTCCATTGTATCTGCCTCTGCTTCGTTAACCTCGGTTTCTTCTTCTTCTTCTTCCATACTATCTTCTTCTTCGCCCACTTGGGCAGCGGCATCCATGAAGTGCTTTATTAAATAAGGTTTAATGACGTTGACGTCATATTTCCCCGAGTTAAACCCTATAACTGGAAGCTCTTTTAAATACTCATCAAACTTAGCTATTAGCTTGTCTTTATTCAGAGCATGGAGTTGAGTAAAAATACTTTCAAACCGAGCTCGCAACAACGAGTATGCCTTAGCAGCTATACCAGTGAGATAATCAAGCATCTGACTAACTAAAATTTGTGGGTCACCCTTGGTTATGAAGCATTTTGGGGCCTCCCACCCAGGGACATTTGACGCTACAGAGCAGGAGAGGGGCATGTGTTTAGCTGCAAAGGTAGTCGAATGCGTCTCTTGGGGAACATTCCCATTATCAAAATAACATTCATAATCGAATGTCGCCCTGAATGGGTAAATAAAACACGCTGGAGTACTTATTCCTTCAGCGCTGATCGCGTCCCATACACTTTCAGGTGAAGAGTAAACACCACCTTTATATGTCTCTACAGCCATATCCCCATTGCAAGTTTTTTCATGCCTATCCATACGCCAAACTTTTTCCACAATTTTCCACATTTTCCACAAGAAAACTTTTACTCGCCCGGGAAAGATCGTTTATATAAAAGAAGTGGTTTTTGTAAAGTAAAAGACGGAGAGTTTCACTATAACTACTGCCACTTCTCAGGACAATACGCAAGGCTTGTTCAGAATCAATCTCAAAAATATCTATGTTTACTGAAAAACAAGTTTCTAAGAGAGGCATTTCGGCAAGAGTTACACCGTGAAAGTTACTTAACTTTAGAGACGGTTAAACTGTTTGAAAAGTAGTCTTGAAGCCTTCCTAACATCCTCAACAGAACCACCTCGATGGACAGCTAGACAACGGAAGAAGCAGAGATTGTCATTGTAAACTTTAGAACGGAATCGATTTGAAGGGTATTAATACCATGATTTGATGCAATGTAGGGTGGAATATCTAACAGACACCCTATAGGATAATCTTGAAGTTTATAAACATAAACACTCGTACTGACTAATGCTTCTAACGTATATTTGGTTGTCTCCCTGTTTTTATTTGCATACCCTAATATATCACTTTCATTTAATCTATCAACAAATGTTTCAAAATCATTGCTGTTGTTAACTAACAAGGGTTTGTCTAACCCTGTCGCGTTATTCGAGCTGGCGTGAAAGTAACGCAACCCCTGTGTCTCTCTATGTCTTAAGACTAGATGATGACTATAATTCACCTTGAAACGCTTTTTCTGGGCTTGGAAAAGTGGGTTTACAAGGGTCGTCCAATCTATAGGAGTATCAGGTTGATGAAATATAGTGTACGTGTCCATGTATTTGTTCCGACGTTCATGTGTTCTAATAGCTAACCAGTTGTTCTTATATATCTTCTTAATATCTTGAGGTAACTTATTTAAAGAGTCTATTTCATTAATAAGTCTTGGTCTCTTTGAGGGTTCTTGAGTCGACCTCTTTACTGCCCGTTTGCGTGAGGTTGTCGATACCAGTGGGCCTGCTGGCGTTGATCGTGTTGAGGTGTCCACAGCGGTGTCATGGCTAGCAAGATGTACTTGCAGATGGCTTGCCCCAGTAAAGCTTTGTTGACAGATGTGGCAGATATGGGGGTTAGCACAGGTCTCTTTAGAATGTACATTAGCTGCTGAGGCAGGGGTTGGTGATGCAGGAACTGCTGATACAAGAGATGCAGGATGCTCTGTCTTGATATGTTTGGCAAGATTGTCAGCTCTATTATATACTCGTTCACAAACATCACATTTGTATTCCTGACGCCCATGTACACTAGCAACATGTCGTTTCACGATCCGGCTCCGGGTGAAAGTTTTGGAGCAGAGATGACAAGTGTTAGACATCTGTAGAAAAGAAATTGAAACATTACAACTAAAGAGTAAAGAACAGTAAACATTACAAGAAAAGTAAACAACAAGATACACAAACTATCGAAATTAGGTTACAAAAGTAACACGTGGATGCTAAAAAACCAACTTATCGAAAATAGGTTACTAAAATAACACGTGAATACTAAACAACCATCTTATCGAAAACAGGTTACTAAAGTAACATACTATAATGTTAAACTACTAAGATAACACTTACCTTTTATGTGTTTGAAGGCACGAGACACGTCCGGCGGCAACAACTGTAAGCGAAAGTCTGATTAGAAGCTTCACAGTCGCGTTATATATACGCCAGAAACACCGGAAGTGTTACTAAAAATAGAACTGACCGCTGATGCAATACCGGAAGTGTTACTAAAAATAGCTTTTGACCGCTGACGTGATGCCCGTGGAGTTTCTAAAAATAGATTTTGACCTATGATGCAATACCAGGCAATTTTATGATAGTTACGCCCCTTGACCCTTTATGAGGGGACGCCCATGAAACTGTTAGAAATAGTAAATTTACACTCTAGGTTACTCAAAACTTTATTTAGTCATCCACATAGCAAAAATTTACTTAAACTCACTTTTATGGTTGTTACCCCCTGACCCATTTTTGAGGGCTACGCCCATGAAACTGTTAAAAATAGTAAATTTAACATATAGACATACCCCAAACTTTATATTAAGCATCCCCATATCAAGAATTTACATAAAAACAACGTTTGAAATTACTACCCCTGTACCCATTTTGGCGGTTACGCCCATGAAACTGTTAAAAATAGTAAATTTAACATATAGACATACCCCAAACTTTATATTAAGCATCCCTGTATCAAGAATTTACATAAAAACAACTTTTGAAATTACTACCCCCGTGCCCATTTTTGGCGGTTACGCCCATGAAACTGTTTAAAATAGTAAATTTAACATCTAGACATACTCCAAACTTTATATTAAGCATCCCCGTATCAAGAATTTACATAAAACAACTTTTGAAATTACTTCCCCTGTACCCATTTTTGACGGTTACGCCATGAAACTGTTAAAAATAGTCAATTTACACTCTAGACATATCCCAAACTTCACATTAAACATCCCCGTAGCAAGAATTTACATAAAAACAACTTTTGAAATTACTACCCCTGTACCCATTTTTGGCGGTTACGCCCATTAAACTGTTAAAAATAGTAAATTTAACATCTAGACATACCACAAACTTTATAATAAACATCCCCGTATCAAGAATTTCCATAAAAACTACTTTTGAAATTACTACCCCTGTACCCATTTTTGGCGGTTACGCCCATGAAATCGATAAAAAATTGAAATTTAACCTATTGGTATACCTCAAACATAATATTTGACACGCCCATGTATCAAATTTACCTGAAAAATCAACCAAAATTAGTAGTATACAATGGCATTTAAAGGCAAGGGTAGACTCTCATATAAGGAAAAACAAATCTGCCGGTAGACTATTTATATAAGGAATATTCCTGGAAGCAGAAAAAATCTGCTGGTAGACTATTTATATAAGGAATATTCTGCTTCTGGAAGAAGAAAGGGGCCTCTAATTGACATTGTATACTACTAATTTTTGGTTGATTTTTCAGGTAAATTTGATACATGGGCGTGTCAAATATTATGTTTGAGGTATACCAATAGGTTAAATTTCAATTTTTTATCGATTTCATGGGCGTAACCGCCAAAAATGGGTACAGGGGTAGTAATTTCAAAAGTAGTTTTTATGGAATTCTTGATACGGGATGTTTATTATAAAGTTTGTGGTATGTCTAGATGTTAAATTGACTATTTTTAACAGTTTCATGGGCGTAACCGCCAAAAATGGGTACAGGGGTAGTAATTTCAAAAGTAGTTTTTATGGAAATTCTTGATACGGGGATGCTTAATATAAAGTTTGTGGTATGTCTAGATGTTAAATTTACTATTTTTAACAGTTTAATGGGCGTAACCGCCAAAAATGGGTACAGGGGTAGTAATTTCAAAAGTTGTTTTTATGTAAATTCTTGCTACGGGGATGTTTAATGTGAAGTTTGGGATATGTCTAGAGTGTAAATTGACTATTTTTAACAGTTTCATGGGCGTAACCGTCAAAATGGGTACAAAGTAATTTCAAAGTTGTTTTTATGTAAATTCTTGATACGGGGATGCTTAATATAAAGTTTGGAGTATGTCTAGATGTTAAATTTACTATTTTTAACAGTTTCATGGGCGTAACCGCCAAAATGGGCACGGGGGTAGTAATTTCAAAAGTTGTTTTTATGTAAATTCTTGATACAGGGATGCTTAATATAAAGTTTGGGGTATGTCTATATGTTAAATTTACTATTTTTAACAATTTCATGGGCGTAACCGCCAAAAATGGGTACAGGGGTAGTAATTTCAAACGTTGTTTTTATGTAAATTCTTGATATGGGATGCTTAATATAAAGTTTGGGGTATGTCTATATGTTAAATTTACTATTTTTAACAGTTTCATGGGCGTAGCCCTCAAAATGGGTCAGGGGGTAACAACCATAAAAGTGAGTTTTAAGTAAATTTTTGCTATGTGGATGACTAAAATAAAGTTTTGAGTAACCCTAGAGTGTAAATTTACTATTTCTAACAGTTTCATGGGCGTCCCCTCATAAAGGGTCAAGGGGCGTAACTATCATAAAATTGCCTGGTATTGCATCATAGGTCAAAATCTATTTTTAGAAACTCCACGGGCATCACGTCAGCGGTCAAAAGCTATTTTTAGTAACACTTCCGGTATTGCATCAGCGGTCAGTTCTATTTTTAGTAACACTTCCGGTGTTTCTGGCGTATATATAACGCGACTGTGAAGCTTCTAATCAGACTTTCGCTTACAGTTGTTGCCGCCGGACGTGTCTCGTGCCTTCAAACACATAAAAGGTAAGTGTTATCTTAGTAGTTTAACATTATAGTATGTTACTTTAGTAACCTGTTTTCGATAAGATGGTTGTTTAGTATTCACGTGTTATTTTAGTAACCTATTTTCGATAAGTTGGTTTTTTAGCATCCACGTGTTACTTTTGTAACCTAATTTCGATAGTTTGTGTATCTTGTTGTTTACTTTCTTGTAATGTTTACTGTTCTTTACTCTTTAGTTGTAATGTTTCAATTTCTTTTCTACAGATGTCTAACACTTGTCATCTCTGCTCCAAAACTTTCACCCGGAGCCGGATCGTGAAACGACATGTTGCTAGTGTACATGGGCGTCAGGAATACAAATGTGATGTTTGTAAACGAGTATATAATAGAGCTGACAATCTTGCCAAACATATCAAGACAGAGCATCCTGCATCTCTTGTATCAGCAGTTCCTGCATCACCAACCCCTGCCTCAGCAGCTAATGTACCTTCTAAAGAGACCTGTGCTAACCCCATATCTGCCACATCTGTCAACAAAGCTTTACTGGGGCAAGCCATCTGCAAGTACATCTTGCTAGCCATGACACCGCTGTGGACACCTCAACACGATCAACGCCAGCAGGCCCACTGGTATCGACAACCTCACGCAAACGGGCAGTAAAGAGGTCGACTCAAGAACCCTCAAAGAGACCAAGACTTATTAATGAAATAGACTCTTTAAATAAGTTACCTCAAGATATTAAGAAGATATATAAGAACAACTGGTTAGCTATTAGAACACATGAACGTCGGAACAAATACATGGACACGTACACTATATTTCATCAACCTGATACTCCTATAGATTGGACGACCCTTGTAAACCCACTTTTCCAAGCCCAGAAAAAGCGTTTCAAGGTGAATTATAGTCATCATCTAGTCTTAAGACATAGAGAGACACAGGGGTTGCGTTACTTTCACGCCAGCTCGAATAACGCGACAGGGTTAGACAAACCCTTGTTAGTTAACAACAGCAATGATTTTGAAACATTTGTTGATAGATTAAATGAAAGTGATATATTAGGGTATGCAAATAAAAACAGGGAGACAACCAAATATACGTTAGAAGCATTAGTCAGTACGAGTGTTTATGTTTATAAACTTCAAGATTATCCTATAGGGTGTCTGTTAGATATTCCACCCTACATTGCATCAAATCATGGTATTAATACCCTTCAAATCGATTCCCGTTCTAAAGTTTACAATGACAATCTCTGCTTCTTCCGTTGTCTAGCTGTCCATCGAGGTGGTTCTGTTGAGGATGTTAGGAAGGCTTCAAGACTACTTTTCAAACAGTTTAACCCGTCTCTAAAGTTAAGTAACTTTCACGGTGTAACTCTTGCCGAAATGCCTCTCTTAGAAACTTGTTTTTCAGTAAACATAGATATTTTTGAGATTGATTCTGAACAAGCCTTGCGTATTGTCCTGAGAAGTGGCAGTAGTTATAGTGAAACTCTCCGTCTTTTACTTTACAAAAACCACTTCTTTTATATAAACGATCTTTCCCGGGCGAGTAAAAGTTTTTCTTGTGGAAAATGTGGAAAATTGTGGAAAAAGTTTTGGCGTATGGATAGGCATGAAAAAACTTGCAATGGGGATATGGCTGTAGAGACATATAAAGGTGGTGTTTACTCTTCACCTGAAAGTGTATGGGACGCGATCAGCGCTGAAGGAATAAGTACTCCAGCGTGTTTTATTTACCCATTCAGGGCGACATTCGATTATGAATGTTATTTTGATAATGGGAATGTTCCCAAGAGACGCATTCGACTACCTTTGCAGCTAAACACATGCCCCTCTCCTGCTCTGTAGCGTCAAATGTCCCTGGGTGGGAGGCCCCAAAATGCTTCATAACCAAGGGTGACCCACAAATTTTAGTTAGTCAGATGCTTGATTATCTCACTGGTATAGCTGCTAAGGCATACTCGTTGTTGCGAGCTCGGTTTGAAAGTATTTTTACTCAACTCCATGCTCTGAATAAAGACAAGCTAATAGCTAAGTTTGATGAGTATTTAAAAGAGCTTCCAGTTATAGGGTTTAACTCGGGGAAATATGACGTCAACGTCATTAAACCTTATTTAATAAAGCACTTCATGGATGCCGCTGCCCAAGTGGGCGAAGAAGAAGATAGTATGGAAGAAGAAGAAGAAGAAACCGAGGTTAACGAAGCAGAGGCAGATACAATGGAAGGAGACTACAAAGTAGCAAAACCGTTCAAGTTCATAGTTAAAAGAAACAATAACTTTATGTGTATTGCAACGCCGAATCTAAAGTTCTTAGATATAATAAACTATCTAGCCCCGGGTTTAGCTATAGTAAATATCTGGCAGCTTATAAGATTAGTGAGACAAAGGGTTACTTTGTTATGAATATATAGACGACCCCCAAAAGTTGGACGAGACAGAACTACCCCCACACGAAGCCTTTTATTCGTCGTTAAAAAATTCCAACATTTCCAAGGAGGAGTACGCTCTGTGCAAAAAGGTATGGCAGGACAATAACATGACCACACTTAGGGACTTTTTGGTGTGGTATAACAACAAAGATGTAGTCCCCTTTTTAGAAGCCTTGGCGCAGCAGGTTCGCTTTTATGGGGAGCGGGGTGTGGACTGTTTTAAAGACGCCATTTCGGTTCCGGGTGTTTGTTTAAAGTATCTTTTTAAGACCGTTGATAGGGGTGTAATGTTTAGTTTATGTTCGAGCAAACAGGCGAGTCTACACAAAATGATTAGAGATAATATCGTTGGGGGTCCCTCTATAATTTTCCATAGGTATCACGAGGTAGGCAAAACGTTTATTAGGGGCGGAAAGGTAGTCAAATCCATCCAAGGTTACGATGCCAACGCGTTGTATCTTTGGGCTCTGATGAACCCAATGCCAACAGCTTATCCAATTATTAGAAGAATGGAGACCGGGTTTAGGGTCGAAAAAGATAACTATTATGTCCAACAAAGTAGAGAGTGGCTAACGTGGGTTGCTCACCAAAAAGGGGTGGAGTTGAAAACTCAGTTTAATGGAAGGGAGTTTCGGTTAGGTGATAGAAACATCCCCGTGGATGGGTGGGATAAATCCAATAGAAGAGGCTACAATTTTCATGGTTGTCTGTACCATGGTCACAAAGACTGTCCCCTCACCAAAGATAAAGATAGAAACCCTGTTAATAATAAGCCCTTGTTCGAGCTGTTTGAAAAAACCTGTGAGATACACACCTACCTAACCGAGGAGGTAAAAGTCCCAGTAGAAGTTATGTGGGAATGTGAGTGGCAGGCTCTGAAAAAGTCTGACCCAACCATTAGGGCTTTCCTTTCTAAAGCCATCCCTAGAGCTAGACCCTCTTACTCTAAAGAAGGGCTCCCTCTCAGTGATAAACAGATTCTGGCTTCTATTTCAGATGGGACATGTTTTGGATTAGTGGAATGTGATCTACACGTCCCCGACCGCCTGAAGGACCATTTCAGTGAGATGACTCCAATTTTCAAAAATATTGACGTCACGTGTGATGATATTGGCCCGTTTATGGTGAATATGCCCTCAAACATAACTTGTTGTCAACCCCTCGTCGCACCCTAATCGGTAGTTATATCGGGGAAAAATTTTGTTGGCAACACCACTGTTAAACTGGTATTTAGACCACGGCTTGGAGGTAACAAAAATTTATCAAGTGATAGAATATCAACCGTCTAGTTGTTTTAAAAAGTTTGGCGAAATGGTTTCTGACGCTAGGCGGGCTGGTGATCTAGATGAAAGTCAATCTATAGTAAGCGATACGATGAAGCTCTTAGGAAACTCAGCCTACGGGAAGACTCTAACCAATAAGGCCAATCATAGCGCTGTCTCGTACGTTCAGGGGGCTGAGATATCGAAAATGATTAATAGTTCCCGGTTTAAAAGATGACTGAAATAGGGGAGGATCTTTTTGAAATTGAGATGGAGAAAAAGAAAACTGTTTGGGACTTGCCCCATCAAATTGGTTTCTTCGTCTATCAATATGCAAAACTTCGTATGTTAGATTTTTATTTCGAGTTCTTAGATAAGTTTGTAGATAGGTCCAACTTTCAGTTATGTGAAACAGATACTGATAGTTTATACTTAGCCTTAAGCGCACCTAAGCTAGAGGACATAGTTAAGTCAGGTCTGCGGGATGAGTTTAATAGTGTATATAAAGACTGGTTTCCTGCCGAGTTTTGCGATGAGCATATTAGCAAGACAGACTGTATAAACTGTAAGGGTGTTAAAGCGTACACCAAACGAACGCCCGGGCTTTTTAAACTAGAGTACGAAGGGACAGCTCTTGTTAGCTTATGTAGTAAGACGTACCATTGTAGTGGGGATTACGATAAAATCAGTTGTAAAGGGCTAAGCAAGCAACACAACAAATTAGATAAAGATATGTTTTTAGAGGTTCTCGCTACGCAAAAGGCTAAGGGTGGGAAAAATGTAGGTTTCAAAGTCTTAAATAATTCCATATTTTTCCTACAGTCAAACAAGAAATGCTCTTTCCTATTTCTATATAAAAAGAAAGGTAGCTGATGATAACGTCTCGACTACGCCTTTAGATATTTAACTCTTTACACTACCAGCTTAGCCTAACCAGCAATCTCTAACAGTTTCACCCCTTATGATTCATTTATGCCACAACGCTAAGCAGACACCCAACTACCTATCTATAAATAAATGTTATCCTTGTACTATATATTGACTTTGTGTACTAAATATTTTTGTACTGTTATATAATATCAATGTATGTTATACACCTATTGAGATAATAAAAGAATAAAAAATATATCTTCGTCTTCTGTTTTAAATTTAATGTTTTTCATTGATGTTGTATAATCTACTAACCTATCACTATCGCTCAAGTACACCAAGCACTCCAAAGTCAGCACACACCAGACATAAACAGGGCACTTCCGGGGTCACCGGGACTAGAGGTCACGGTTAACTCCCCTGCACCTACGGTACATTAGGTGCGCCGCGCACCTACTATATATCTTTGTTAATTTAGCACCTAAATTCGGGTCAAATACAACATTGTATACTACTCATGTCCATCTACTCCTGGCTCCTTTGTCTGGCCCCTCACCAAGGACTTGTCCATCTACTCCTGGCTCCTTTGTATGGCCCCTCACCAAGGACATGTCCATCTACTCCTGGCTCCTTTGTATGGCCCCTCACCAAGGACCTGTCCATCTACTCCTGGCTCCTTTGTATGGCCCCTCACCAAGGACCTGTCCATCTACTCCTGGCTCCTTTGTATGGCCCCTCACCAAGGACCTGTCCATCTACTCCTGGCTCCTTTGTCTGGCCCCTCAGCAATGACCTGTCCATCTACTCCTGGCTCCTTTGTATGGCCCCTCACCAATGACCTGTCCATCTACTCCTGGCTCCTTTGTATGGCCCCTCACCAAGGACCTGTCCATCTTCTCCTGGCTCCTTTGTATGGCCCCTCACCAAGGACCTGTCCATCTACTCCTGCTCCTATTGAAAGGCCCCTCACCAAGGACCTGTCCATATACTCCTGGCTCCTTTGTATGGCCCCTCAACATATGCATGCTGCCTTCATAAGAGAGTCCGGAATCCTATTTCGAATGAGCCATGATCGCAGTAGCAGAAGAGGTAGGTTTCTTGCCATTCTTTTTAAGCTCATTCCATGTCTTCCACATTATCTTCATCACTGCTTCCATCTGTCTTCTCCAAGAATATATATGTCTTCCTCTTTGTCTTTATCCTGGGGATTTAAAAAAGGCCTGTTGTGTAGTACTCTCTGTTAGCTTTCACAGTGTGTGTCCTATCCGGTGCCATTGTCTTCGCTCTATCTCTTTATCCCTTGATATTTGAATGATACTTTTCCATAATTCTATGTTAGTGATTTTGACCTGCCATTTCCATCCTTTTATTCTGCGCAAGTATCCATTAATGATGGTCTGTATCTTCATGACTGTCATTTTTTTTCCCTCCATGTTTCACAGCCACATATTAGGACTGACTTAACAGTGGGGTCGATTTTTTTTAAATATTGTATTTAACCTAATTTATTTTGATTTCCATGATGCCCTGGGCAACGAAAGCTCCTTTTGATTTTGATATCACATTGTCAAACGCATACATGTGTCATAATTTTGGCAAAGTTTCATCAACTACTTTTTCATAATATCTTAAAAAGGGCGCCAAAACTCCCTGCAGAAAATGAACAGTCGGCGATCCAGAGCTGGCTGTACGCGTCAGGATCTAAGAAAGACAGAGCTGGCTGTACACGTCAGGATCTAAGAAAGACAGAGCTGGCTGTACACGTCAGGATCTAAGAACGACAGAGCTGGCTGTACACGTCAGGATCTAAGAAAGACAGAGCTGGCTGTACGCGTCAGGATCTAAGAAAGACAGAGCTGGCTGTACGCGTCAGGATCTAAGAATGACAGAGCTGGCTGTACACGTCAGGATCTAAGAACGACAGAGCTGGCTGTACGCGTCAGGATCTAAGAATGACAGAGCTGGCTGTACACGTCAGAATCTAAGAACGACAGAGCTGGCTGTACACGTCAGGATCTAAGAATGACAGAGCTGGCTGTACACGTCAGAATCTCAGAACGACAGAGCTGGCTGTACACGTCAGGATCTAAGAACGACAGAGCTGGCTGTACGCGTCAGGATCTAAGAAAGACAGAGCTGGCTGTACACGTCAGGATCTAAGAAAGACAGAGCTGGCTGTACGCGTCAGGATCTAAGAAAGACAGAGCTGGCTGTACACGTCAGGATATAAGAACGACAGAGCTGGCTGTACGCGTCAGGATCTAAGAATGACAGAGCTGGCTGTACGCGTCAGAATCTAAGAAAGACAGAGCTGGCTGTACACGTCAGGATATAAGAACGACAGAGCTGGCTGTACACGTCAGGATATAAGAACGACAGAGCTGGCTGTACGCGTCAGGATCTAAGAAAGACAGAGCTGGCTGTACGCGTCAGGATCTAAGAATGACAGAGCTGGCTGTACGCGTCATGATCTAAGAAAGACAGAGTTGGCTGTACGCGTCAGGATCTAAGAATGACAGAGCTGGCTGTACGCGTCAGGATCTAAGAATGACAGAGTTGGCTGTACGCGTCAGGATCTAAGAATGACAGAGCTGGCTGTACACGTCAGGATCTAAGAAAGACAGAGCTGGCTGTACGCGTCAGGATCTAAGAATGACAGAGCTGGCTGTACGCGTCATGATCTAAGAAAGACAGAGTTGGCTGTACGCGTCAGGATCTAAGAATGACAGAGCTGGCTGTACGCGTCATGATCTAAGAAAGACAGAGCTGGCTGTACACGTCAGGATCTAAGAATGACAGAGCTGGCTGTACGCGTCAGGATCTAAGAAAGACAGAGCTGGCTGTACACGTCAGGATCTAAGAAAGACAGAGCTGGCTGTACGCGTCAGGATCTAAGAAAGACAGAGCTGGCTGTACACGTCAGGATCTAAGAAAGACAGAGTTGGCTGTACGCGTCAGGATCTAAGAAAGACAGAGCTGGCTGTACACGTCAGGATCTAAGAAAGACAGAGCTGGCTGTACACGTCAGGATCTAAGAAAGACAGAGCTGGCTGTACACGTCAGGATCTAAGAAAGACAGAGCTGGCTGTACACGTCAGGATCTAAGAAAGACAGAGCTGGCTGTACGCGTCAGGATCTAAGAAAGACAGAGCTGGCTGTACACGTCAGGATCTAAGAAAGACAGAGCTGGCTGTACGCGTCAGGATCTAAGAACGACAGAGTTGGTCAGGACCCTGCTCCACCTCCCAGTGGTGCTCCTGGAAACAAACTAACCATACTGGCGAAGCAAGTAGGTGTCGAAGAAGAAAATTGAAGCTTGTACTGAAAACTGCCGCGCAGAAGTCGGATGCTTTCGTCTGAAAGGCGCAAATATCATACGTATTCTGTAAGTCACAGTACATCTACGCCGTTTAGCGTCCTTCTTTGGGCGGACAATGAATAGGAGAAGCCGTCGGGTGAAAGCTAAATGAAATAATAAAGTAAAGTAAAGTACCCCCGTCACGCCAAGTGGCGTATAGGGAATATGGTGTTAGTGACCATATATTTTACAGACCTTCAGAACATGATTTTTGGGTAATGTGGTCGGTATTACGCCCGTGCTGTTTTACTTTCCCAGAAAAACCCTACCTCTTGTCCTTTGTAGTCCAGTTCACTAACCACTGAGCTATCGCGGCTCCCTAAATGAAATAAGACTAAGAATATCCTATGTTTCTTCCTCTTCAACCTTTCAGCTCCAGTGGAGCATAGGTCTTCAACAGACACTTTCCAAGCCGTTCTGTTTCTTGCCATTCTTGTAAGATCATCCCATGACTTCCCCATCATCTTCATCTCTTCTTCTGTCTGTCTTCTCCAAGAATTTCTTAGTCTTCTCTGGGGATTCCAAAGTAGGGGGAGCCGCGATAGCTCAGTGGGTACTGACCTGTACTACAAAGGACAAGAGGTAGGGTTCGATCCCAATCGTCGGCTTCCGGTTCACCCAGCCTTTAATGGGTACCGGATTTTTTTCTGGGAAAGTAAAGCAGCACGGCGTAATACCGACCACATTACCCCAAAAATCGTGTGCTGAAGGTCTGTAAAAATGATGGTCACTAACACCATATTCCCTATACGCCACTTGGCGTGACGGGAGACGTTACTTTTTACTATTCCAAAAGAAGGCCTGATGTCCTATGTTTACTGTTTACTTTATTCGTCCCTCTCTTTCTTCTCCTTCGTTGTCTTTCACTTTTAAAGAATGTTGTTTACGCTCTGGCAAAGTTTGCGGCAAAGGTACAATATTTTTACGCTTTTTGGCCAAACAGTGCCAGTTACATCCGACTTTCTCATCACTTTTGGACGGGATTGCACTACCAACAGAATTTCTATTCTCTTGTTTGAGTAGATTAATTAACATCCACTACAGCTCTAGTTCATTAACACCTGACTGCAAACAGCCAGCTTTGAGTCTCCAGCTTTTATGACGTCACTACTGTTCATCTTTTGCCCCATTCTAAAATTAAATAAAACAGTAATCACTATTAAGTTAAAAAAAAAAAGTAAAGTACTCCCGTCACGCCAAGTAGCGTATAGGGAATATGGTGTTAGTGACCTTATATTTTACAGACCTTCAGCACATGATTTTTTGGGTAATGTGGGCGGTATTACGCCAGTGCCGCTTCACTTTCCCAGAAAAAAAATCCGGTACCCATTAAAGGCTGGGTGAACCCGGACCCGTCGGTTGGGATCGAACCTTACCTCTTGTCCTTTGTAGTCCAGATCACTAACCACTGAGCTATCGCGGCTCCGACCAAATATTATGACAGCTAGCCACTACACTTCCGCACAAGACAGCACCTATCATCACAAAGAAATATCTTTCCTGGATATATTGACAAGCGGAAACTAAAACAAACATTCAGAGTATATTGGTGAGAAAACATAAAATGAAAATCTGGCCATCAAACAGATGAGATGTTTGGGAAAACGTTGCAGACATCATATTTATGAATGATGTCGTAAAAGAGAGATTGTACGTTGGATCAATTCTAAAGTACATAGAGACAACAAGTGAAATGGTTTGCTCATCTGGCAAGAATGCCACAGATTGTGTACCGTAGAATACATATACTAAAAGAGAAGATAGAAGCGGGGCCCGTGATAAAACCAGAGTAAGAGGAATGACAATTTCCGGGAAACGCTACAACAACACTTATTTATAATGGTTGAAGCTAGAAGAAGGCGGAGCTGCGTTAGCTCAGTGGTTAGTGAACTGGACTACAAAGGACAAGGGGTAGGGTTAGATACCAACCGATGACTTACGGATTCACCTAGCCTTAAATGGGTACCGAATTTTTTTCTGGGAAAGTAAAGCGATACGGGCGTAATACCGACCATATTACCCCGAAAATCATGTGCCGAAGGACTGTAAAATTTATGGTCACTAACACCATATTGCCTATACGCCACTTGGCGTGACGGGGGCACTTTACTTTTTTAAGACGAATGACAATTTTCGGGAAACGCGACAACAGCACTTATTTACAACGGTTGAATCTAGAAGAAGGCACGAACCAGAATTGTGTATCTCCCTCGACACCTCAAGGGGTAAAGGAGGACGTAAAGAAATGGAGATAACTGGAAATGACATTGTTTTTTTTTATTTTATACCATCGTTATTTTTAATGCAGAGGTACTGGGATGTACAAATTAATCCATCATCAACATAAAACATATAGGTCCACACAAAACATATAGGTCCACATAAAACATATAGGTCCACATAAAACATATAGTCCACATAAAACATATAGGTCCACATAAAACATATAGGTCCACATAAAACATATAGGTCCACATAAAACATATAGGTCCACACAAAACATATAGGTCCACATAAAACATATAGGTCCACACAAAACATATAGGTCCACATAAAACATATAGGTCCACATAAAACATATATTGGTCCACACAAAACATATAGGTCCACATAAAACATATAGGTCCACATAAAACATATATTGGTCCACATAAAACATATAGGTCCACATAAAACATATAGGTCCACATAAAATATATAGGTCCACACAAAACATATAGGTCCACATAAAACATATAGGTCCACATAAAACATATAGGTCCACATAAAACTTATAGGTCCACACAAAACATATAGGTCCACACAAAACATATAGGTCCACACAAAACAAAACCACCCAACTCATCATCATTGGGTGCCGCCTGCGCATTCTATGATGGCTACCTTGGTGTACTATTTTACTCTGCCTCTTGTCTTGATGGTGCCCATTTTCATATGCTCAGGACAAAGGGTAGGATTCGATCCCAACCGACGGCTTCCGTGTTCACCCAGCCTTTAACGGGTACCGGATTTTTTTTTCTTGGAAAGTAAGCAGCACGGCGTAATACCGACCACATTACCCCCAAATCATGTGCTGAAGGTCTGTAGAATATAGGGTCACTAACACCATATTTCCCTATACGCCACTTGGCGTGACGGGGGTACATTACTATTCCTGCTGGTTGTAATACATGCCCTAATATTCTTTCTTCTTTTCTCTTTCTCACTGATACCTAAAATGTGTCGTGGTTATATCATTTGTCGTTCTTGAGCTGCTCGAACTGTCTGAATTATTGACTTTCCTTTGTTGTTAATATCTCTGTCACTGCATCTATCCATCTTTTTCTGGGTCTTCCTCTTGGTCTTTTTCCATTCATTCTCGAGAAGAACGCCCTTGACGGTGATTGGTGAGGGTTCATTCTGACCAGGTAGCCAAACCATATATGCCCTAATCACAGCCATCTATAGTGGTAAGGCCAGCAGACAGAAAGAAATTACCCTAATCGTGTGATGGTTTATTTCAGCGGGCATGGCCGCTTGTAGGTAAAATTACGTCAGCTGTTTAAAGCTCATGCAGATTAAAACTATCACGATTGTGGGGTTTTCTGGATTTTCCTCTTTGCTAGCTGGCCTTACTACTATAATAATACATCAATATTATTATATGGGAACTTCCGAGGCGATAATAGGGAATAATAGAACAAAGAAGTATGTGTTAGCACTCGGAAAAATTGACAGACAACAACAATAGAAAAAAACGAAGAACAATATATGGTCCGAAGTGGGATCGAACCCGTACTCAGTGGCACCGCGCCTTGCCACGAGAAGCCGAACGCTTGGTACACTGCCACGCAGCCAACTAAAAAAATTGGCTATTGCAGTAGTGTCTTCCACGAAAGGCGATCTCAATGACTATAGCATAGGGTAACGATCACAGACCGGAAATAAATTGTATATTTGTACTTTCATATTAATGCAAGTATCTCCCAGTAGGGCTGTTCTATTATTCCCTATTATCGCCTCGGAAGTTCCCCATATCATAATATTTATGTATTATTATTTGTACCCAGTATATAACCACTGGGAACTACTATTCGTGCTGTTTCGTCCAATAAATGTTTGTCTACAACACAAGTATTCAGCCCTACTGGGAGATACTTGCATTAATAGGAAAGTACAAATATACAATTTATTTCCGGTCTGTGATCGTTACCCTATGCTATAGTCATTGAGATCGCCTTTCGTGGAAGACACTACTGCAATAGCCAATTTTTTTTAGTTGGCTGCGTGGCAGTGTACCAAGCGTTCGGCTTCTCGTGGCAAGGCGCGGTGCCACTGAGTACGGGTTCGATCCCACTTCGGACCATATATTGTTCTTCGTTTTTTTATATTGTTGTTTGTCTGTCTATTTTTCCGAGTGCTAACACATACTTCTTTGTTCTATTATTCCTTACTACTATAGGTGGTTGTGCCATAACCATCTTACCTTTTTTTTTCCAACTTCTAGACGAGCATTAGCAGACCGCAATGATAACCACCGACGAAGTAACTCGAAATTGAACCAGCCATCGAATACATAAAGAAACAACAGATAAAATGGCTCGGCCACATAACAAGACTTAAATAACTATCAATGACTCAAAGAGCCATAAACAAACGCTACGAAAACGCCACATTAAGAGGAAGACCGAGAAAGAGATGGATAAAGGGAATACTAGAGTCACTAGGAGGGATAACACCAGAAGAGGCCAACAGAAGAGCAAAAAGTCGCAGATTATATCTCCCGTCGACGCCAACGGCAATGGAGAAAGAATAGAAGAAGGAAGAAGAAGAAGAAGTAGAAGAAGAAGAAGTAGAAGAAGAGAAGAAGAATGATGATCACATTCTTGATCTACAATATTTCAAATAGTGATTGGAATACCGGTCAATATGGCAGATAGGCGGCAGGAACTTTTAAAGGCTTTCTCTGAAAAGTATTCCTTGTTGCAGTTTCCTTATATTCCAAGTTTGGCTTGCTGTCGGAGCTACTGAGTTTAGTGCTCTGTGCACACCGTGAGCTGTGCATTTCATCCGTTTTGATCGTGTTTCGATATTCTGATTGCTTACGATGAATGATGATATCGTATGACGGAGAACAGATGGTTGTGTTTCACTTTCTGTGCGGTTTTGCCTTATGTCTTTTAGCGTGTGCTGAAACTGCTCTGATGGGGACTGCAGCTACTTCTCTTTGTTTGAGAGATGAGATATTAATTCGGATGACTCCACCGGCACGGGCGGATGAGCAATAATGGATTTTAATTCGTTCTTTTTTTTCAGTGATACCTGGGCCTTCCATAACAATACCCATTATGAATAGTGTCATTATAGATATATTTTAGACTAAATAAAACAATTATCCTCAATCCGTTTATCAAACTCCATATAACCTATCGCAAATCTATCAGTCTCAATCAATACCTAAGTGCCATAAAATATATAATGGCATCAATTTCTGAACACAATCGATCACCAACGTACTTCAAATTTGCCTGATTGGCTGAATTTTGTTTCCTTCTAGGAGTATTTAGACAACCTTTTATTTGGTTTGAATATTTGTGGATTATCTGGCTAGACGCTTCTGTTGTGGGGTAGAAGATTTAAAAAATGATCGTTTGTTTGTTTAACGTATTTCTTATTAAAATGATTGATTGATTGATTGACTGATTGATTGATTGACTGATTGATTGATTGACTGATTGATTGATTGATTGATAGTTTGAGTGATAGTTTGTTTTATTGCTTGTTTAATTAAGTCGTTGTTTGTTTGAAAGATGGATTTTTTTTGAGCGTTGGTTGATTGTAATTGTTTGTTAAATTAACAGTTCGTTTGTTTGTCTGATTGATTTATCACTTGATTCATTGTTAGATTGATTGATTCATTGATGATTAACTTATTAATTTATCACTTTGTTGATTGGTCGCTTTATTGATTGATCGCTTTATTGATTGGTCGCTTTATTGATTGATCACTTTATTGATTGGTCGCTTTATTGATTGGTCGCATTTATTGATTGATCACTTTATTGATTGGTCGCTTTATTGATTGATCGCTTTATTGATTGATCACTTTATTGATTGATCACTTTATTGATTGGTCGCTTTATTGATTGATCGCTTTATTGATTGATCGCTTTATTGATTGGTCGTTTTATTGATTGATCGCTTTATTGATTGGTCGTTTTATTGATTGATCACTTTATTGATTGGTCGCTTTATTGATTGATCACTTTATTGATTGGTCGCTTTATTGATTGGTCGCATTTATTGATTGATCACTTTATTGATTGGTCGCTTTATTGATTGATCGCTTTATTGATTTATCACTATATTGATTGATCACTTTATTGATTGGTCGCTTTATTGATTGATCGCTTTACTGATTCATCTTTGAATGTTTATTTAATTATTTTTTTTTATTTTACTGTTTTGATTGATTGACTTTATATTTTGATTAATTTATTGATTGATTCGCTGATTTTTTACTGATCTGTTTATTATTTTATTGATGTTTTAATTTAATTATTATTTGATTTGCTGAAATGCTACAGAAAAATCATTAAGATAACTTGGATAATGAAAAAATAGCAATGAAGACATACTAAAAAGATTTAAACATTTAAAAGATCTCGCTTAGAACACCATTCTACAGAGGAAATTAAATACTATGTGTGTGTGTGCACACGCGTGTGCGCATGCGCGGCACGCGTGCGTGTGTGTGTGTGTGTCCCGCCACGTTAAATGGCGTCTAGGGAATATGGTGTTAGTAGTCATAATTATTTATAGACTTTCGGCACATGATTTTTCGGGTAATGTAGTCGGTATTACGCAAGTGCCGCTTTACTTTCCTAGAAATAAAATCAGGTACCCCTTTTAAGGATGAGTGAACCCAGAAGCCGTCGATCGGGATCGAACCCAACCTCTTGTCCTTTGTAGTCCAGTTCACTAACCACTGATCTACCGCGGCTCCCAAATTAAAATACTATGACCACGTCTAGACCAAGAGGAAGACCTAGAAGAAGATGGATAGATGCAGTGACAGAGACATGTAACAACAAAGGAAAATCACTAATTCCGACAGTTCGAGCAGCTCAAGAACGACAAATGATATAACCACGACACCTTTTAGGTATCAGTGAAAAGAGAAAAGAAGAAAGAAAGCAGACTACGTCAAAAGATACAGCGAGCTGGAAAGACTAAGAATGGAAGGCGTGGTTTCTGGGCGGGAAGGATAAAGCTACAAAAAAATCACGAACTCGAGATGGAAATGCTCTCCACCTCGGCGAGATTCGAACCCCGGGCAGACACGTCTATCTAGAGGCAGATCTAAAGGAGGAAAAAAAAAGTAAAGTACCCCCGTCACGCCAAGTGGCGTATAAGGAATATGGTGTTAGTGACCATAAATTTTACAGACGTTTGGCACATGATTTTTGGGGTTATGTGTTCGGTATTACGCCCCTGCCGCTTTACTTTCCAAAAAAATAAATCCGGTACCCATTAAAGGCTGGGTGAACCCGGAAGCTGTCGGTTGAGATCGAACACAACCTCTTGTCCTCTGTAGTCTAGTTCACTAACCACTGAGCTATCGCGGCTCCCAGATCTAAAGTAAAGGTAAAGATAAAGAACTAAACTAATCGACGTTTTAGCATACGAGTTTTCACCCATATGTGCTCGGCCGTATATCCGGAAGTGTTCGGAGACTTCTGGATAGTCTCGCTTCAAGCATCGAAACTCACGATGTTAGGCGGCATTCCTCACCTTCTCAGAGTGCTAATCTTGTATCCATTTCTATCAAAGGCTGTGTCGACCGCGAGTTTTTTTTTCTTTGTTTTCCCAACCACGAGTACAACTCACACTGCATCCAGCGGGAATCGAACACGAGTTGTCCGAACGTTGGTAGCCCAGTCATGCAGATCTTTTACCTCTCATCATCATCATGTGCCATACCGGTTGGCGTAGGCGATCATGTCCCTTCACAATCTTCTATTTACAGCGCATCGTATCAGTTATGTTGTTGACTGTTTTCCATGCCATGACACCAAGCTATTCAGTATTTTCTCTCTTTGTCGTCCGCGATCTCTCTTTCCTTTTATTTTTCCAGTTGTAACCAAGTATTCCAACTTTCCTCTTCTCATGATGTGCCCGAAAAATGTTGATTGTTTCTTTCTGATGTTTTTAAGAACTCCCTTTTTGTGTTGGCCTCTTTGAGAACTTCCTCATTGGTCTTTTTAGCTGTCCAGGGAACTTTCAACATTCTTCTGAGAAATCCCATCTCTGGGGCCTCTAATCGTCTTTTCATTCTTTTACCTCTAGGTCACGCAATTGTAAAGCCGCCCATACCTTTAATTTATTGCGTCCATGTAATTCACAATAGGAATACATTCCAAATATGCCAGCCATTACCAATTTCTTTCGTTTACTACAAGGCTTAAGTTTCCTTAAAGATTGGTTTATTTCTTAACAGATTTCTATTCACATAAGTCAACACTATATGCTACTAATACAACAAATTATATCCAAATATATGTTCAACTTAACTTTAATGTTCAGTCAGTCCTATTATTTGGCTGTCAAACATAAAGAAACAACAAAATTGACAATCATGAAGATACAGACTTTCATTAATGGATGCTTACGCAGAATAAAAAGATGGAAGTGGCAGGACAAAATCACTAACATAGAATTATGGAAGTGTACCAGTCAAATGCCAGTGGATAAAGAGATACAGCGAAGACGATGGAGCTGGATAGGATACACACTGCGGAAGCCAACTGAGAGTATTACACAACAGGCCCTTTTTGTAATCCCTAAAGAAAAAAAAGAAAAAAGAGGAAGACCAAAATATTTTTGGAGAAGACAGATGGAAGAAGAGATGAAGATGATGGGGAAGACATGGAATGATCTTTTAAAATTGCATGAAAAAGAACGACTTGGAAAGTGTTTGTTATGCTCCACAGAGAGCTGAAAGTGTTTGTTGTAGACCTATGCTCCACAGAGAGCTGAAAGTGTTTGTTGTAGACCTATGCTCCACAGTGAGCTGAAAGTGTTTGGTGTAGACCTATGCTCCACAGGGAGCTGAAAATGTTTGTTGTAGACCTATGCTCCACAGTGAGCTGAAAGTGTTTGGTGTAGACCTATGCTCCACAGGGAGCTGAAAATGTTTGTTGTAGACCTATGCTCCACAGGAGCTGAAAGATATAAGATGAAGACGATTCATCATTGAGTACCGTCTCCGCTTCGAAAATTGGCAACGCGGAGCGTTATTCCGCTCAATCACTTGCTTTGATAGTGCAGTAGGCTGACTTGTCCCTCTTTTGATGTTACTCGTCCATGCTAGTCATTGTGTGCCTCTTTTACCTTGTATTTTCCCTTCCAAGATGACTCTCAGTAGGCTGTTGTGTCTTTTAACATTCCCCACAAATATCCTTTTACCCACAACCCTTCAATTAACACAATGCTTCATGTCTTGTTCTTTTCTCTTTCTCACTGATACCTAAAAGATGTCGTGGTTATATCATTTGTCGTTCTTGAGCTGCTCGAACTGTCTGAAATAGTGATTTTCCTTTGTTGTTACATGTCTCTATCACTGCTTCTATCCATCTTCTTCTTTTCTCTTTCTCACTGATACCTAAAAGGTGTCGTGGTTATATCATTTGTCGTTCTTGAGCTGCTCGAACTGTCTGAATTAGTGATTTTCCTTTGTTGTTACATGTCTCTATCACTGCATCTATCCATCTTCTTCTAGGTCTTCCCCTTTGTCTTTTTCAATGCATTCTCGAGAAGAACGCATTTGATGATGATTAATGACCAGGTGGCCCAACCATTTAAGTTGTTGTTGCTCAATGCTTCGTATACCCTATCCAATTCACAATTCTTCCAATTCACAATTCTTCCAATTCACAATTCTTCCAATTCACAATACTTCCCAATTCGCAATTCTTCCAAATTACAAATTTTCAAAAATATAGTTCTTCTATTTCAAAACTTTATATATCGTTTAAACCTTTTTACTACACAATTCTTCCTCTTCACAATCTTTACAATTCGCTATTATTTCTATTCACAGATCATCCTACATCTTTACAATTCACAAACATTTCAATTCACAATTTTGCCAACTCACAAATAATTAAATTCACAATTATCTCAACTTACACCCCTACATCCATCCGACTTCCAACTTTTCAAACTCACAACTTTTCAAACTCACAACTTTCCTGCATACATTTGTGCAACAACACTCTTTTCTTCCAACTCATCTTACCCCAACACTAAACCTTCCTGCAAACCTTCCAGTTCTCAACCTTCCAGTTCTCAAACCTTACAATTCTTAAACCTTCCATTTCTCAAACCTTCCAGTTCTCAAACCTTACAATTCTCAAACCTCCCAGTTCTCAAACCTTCCAGTTCTCAAACCTTACAATTCTCAAACCTTCCAGATCTCAAACCTTCCAGTTCTCAAACCTTCCAGTTCTCAAACCTTCCAGTTCTCAAACCTTACAATTCTTAAACCTTCCATTTCTCAAACCTTCCAGATCTCAAACCTTACAATTCTCAAACCTTCCAGATCTCAAACCTTCCAGTTCTCAAATCTTACAATTCTCCCAACACAGAATTCTGTAAATCTCTCAACAAAAACCCCTCCCGCCACAGTCCTCACTAACTCCCCATTAATTTCTCACCAATCCTCGGAGAGGAATTATAATAAGATAGAATTACCATTGTCTAAAACAGGTAGATTAAACTAGGCTAGTTATACCGAGAATGGAGAATATTTCTTCCCTTGAATCAGTGCGCAATTATGAGGAACTCCTGGATAACTAACTGCTGGTCTGTAGTTCTGCTCCTATTAACTTACCATTTATTGAAGAGGGGAATCCCCTCGTCACCTTCCGTGATGCTTCATTACCGAGAGTTCTTTTTCCCTGGAGGCGGTACTTCCCGAACCTTGTACTTAAGACAAGAATTCGGTGGTTCTCAAGTTGATTACAGAGCCCCATAACAGAAGTGGTTGCTCTTTTTATTTGATAAACACACAACAGAATTGATTACTCATTTTATTTGATAAACACACAACAGAATTGGTTACTCATTTTATTTGATAAACACACAACAGAATTGATTACTCATTTTATTTAATAAACACACAACAGAATTGATTACTCATTTTATTTGATAAACACACAACAGAATTGGTTACTCATTTTATTTAATAAACACACAACAGAATTGATTACTCATTTTATTTGATAAACACACAACAGAATTGATTACTCATTTTATTTGATAAACACACAACAGAATTGATTACTCATTTTATTTTGATAAACACACAACAGAATTGGTTACTCATTTTATTTGATAAACACACAACAGAATTGGTTACTCATTTTATTTGATAAACACACAACAGAATTGATTACTCATTTTATTTGATAAACACACCAGAGCAATTATGTACAAGAAAATGTCTCACAAAAATGGCCGCTGCTCATGCTGGAGGCACTGGTGAACTGATGTCTTGGTGGCTGAGTGGTTAATGGTCTCGCATTGTGATTGGAAGAGTCGGGGTTCAATTTCCGGAAGTGACAGATTTTAGTTTCGAATCCTCTTCTTCTACTTCTTAGCGTTCATCCGTTAAGCGGACGTGAAATCATTGTGTCGCTAATTTATGACAAAGTCGTAATATCTACGCCTTTTGGTCCGACACATCCGTTTGACAAGAATAGATATGTTGAACATTTATTACCCAGGCACCGAACATTTGTAGCTTACTCTTTTAGAATATTAACCATCGGGGGTTCTTTAACTCTTTCAGTACGGAAACTTGCTATCAACGCAACGGAATAGACACACCATTTTTCATGGTTTTAAGAATCAATCTACATATTTATATTTATCTAACATATAACACATTGTATGTGCATTTTTAGATAATTGAACAACCATTAGATTTTATTATAGATTTCACCAACACCAAAATGATACAAAACATGGTAAACAGAAATATGGTTTGATGGCGGTTCACACTAATCAAATTCAGAGTGGCGCTCTATGCGGCGAAACGTACGAAAAGAGTTAACAATCACGGGTTCTTTAACTCTTTCAGTACGGAAGGTTTGTATCAATTTAGTGGTAATGATTTCAGAGACAAAATGTCTCATGTTTTTACATATGAATCTATATCTTTATATTTATCTAACACACAACAAATTGTATGTTTTTTTTTTTTTTAGATAATTAAACAAGGAATTATATTTAACCAATACCAAGATAGATGATACAAGACATGTAAAAAGAAGATGGTTTGATGGCAGCTTACACTAATCAAATTGAGAGTGACGCACTGTGCGGCTAAACGTACGTGACCGAAATAGGCATGGCGTATGTTGCGTTGAAACGTACGGAAAGAGTTAACGTACGCGTGTGCAACATGGGACTTCCTGTTTTATGCCAGAGAGACATCAGATCTGACTACCCAGAGACCAGGAGAGGGTAAGCCAAGAAGATACCTGGCTACGTAGTGAAACATTCCGGTCTATCATGGCGGGATAAATACTCTTGTCTAGTGGCTGACGTCATACGTCCAGACAAACCCAATCCCCCACCAATCCCCTATAAATTGGTACCAGAGATTCCTTTGGTAAAGGCCGCCTGGCGTTATACCATCACCCAAAATGTCCCGTTTGTCATGGAAAAATATTATTACAAAAACTGTATTCCACATGTGCATTGCAAAATAGGGGACAGTACTCTTCTTTTAGTGGTGAACTTGTTTGATTAAGACTTAAGGTTTGCTTCTGTCCTGATCTAAGGTATAACTTCTTCCAAATTTAAGTTATTACGTCTTCTAATGTTAAGTTATAACTTCTTCTAATTAACTTTGAACGTATCATAGCAGAATCGTATTCATTTTATGTCTGAAAATGTATGTTACATTAGCAAAACAACTAAATGATCAGGAACAAACCGCTAAGATAAACTCTTCTCGGTCCGAAACTAAAATCTGTCACTTCCGGAAATTGAAATTCCGGAATTGGAATTCAGGCTCTTCCAATTTCAATGCGAGCCCATTAACTACTCAGCCACCGAGACATCAGTTCGTCAGTGCCTCCTGCATGAGCACATCCATTTTTTGTACATATTTTCTTGTACACAATTGCTTTTGTGTGTTTATCAAATCAACCAGGGGGGGGGGGGGGCCTGGTTGGTCTCGAGGCAACACGTCGGCCTCGAGACAGAGAGGTTGTGGTTCAAATCCCGGCTGCATCAGTTGGGATTTTTATTTATGATTTCTCTCTGCGGCAACCACCCCTGTTCTCAGCAGCGAGGCCCGGCTTGAAACGTCAGTTACTCATCGATTGAAAAATATATCAGTACCTCCGAAGACGGAGTTATCTGCCTGTGCGGCGAGGGAACGCTGTGCACACGGCTGCCAGGGAAGAACGGATTAACACGCAAAATTCAGTTCCTAGTCTCTAGGACTTCGTCAGAGGTAAAAGCTGAAGAATGCACACAAAAAAAATCAACCAATGAGTAATCAGCTTTCTTAAATGAGTCTTGGGTATCCGGGCCTGCGGGACAGAGTTTGTCCTCTGCGCTACTGTCTGTGTGTTAGCAAGACAAAGATAGAATAGGGACACTTATGGAATTGTCCAACAGTCAAATATATGTAGACGAAGAGATAAGACAAAGACTATAGTGTTGAATGGGACACACAACGAGGAAGCCAACTGAGAGCCCTTTCTTTTTTTTTGTTTTTGTTTAATCAAGCCTGCTGACCAGGGCGGCGCTGTCGTTGTACGGAGGAAAGACCTCTATATTCGTGAAGGGCAGCGACAATTATCTTACCACACATTCTACCAATCCGTCTCCGACGATGCCGCTGTCACAATGCGTTGGTGGGGGCGACGATTCTGATGTACACTCAGGAGGGACAACTCCCTGCTAGCTCGTCCTGTTGATCCCCCCTGATAGTGGCTTAGGTCAATACTCTTTCTACAAGCTGCCCAAGATACACAAACACGACACACCCGCATGACCTATTGTCTCTTTTCACATTACTGACTTCCACGACAGTGTTTTTCAACCTATAATCATGAACCTCCCCTCATATGTTAAAGTCACCAACGACGCTCTGAATATCTGTCAACAACAAATAACGCGTATCGTTTACATTAATGGAAAGATAATCAATAATCGAAGATACCCTGATGATACTGAATTACTAGTAGAAAATGATGCTAAAGATCTACAACAATTACTTAATGACATAAACATGACAAGCAAAAAAAATGGATTAGATATGAATGTCAAAAAGACTAAAACTATGGTCATGAACAAAGATAATATATTCAAAACCTACAAGTGATATCGAAATTGAAGTTCAGAGCTACAACTACCTGGGACATACTATAACCAATGATGGAAAATGTAAAATTGAAATAAACAAAAGAATAGGAATGGCAAAACGTAATTTTAATGTCATGAAAAAATATACTAACATCAAAACAAATAAACCAGGACTAAAACTACGATTAGCAAATTGTTATATCTTCTCAATATTTCTATATGGTGCTAAAATATGGCATTAGACAAGAAAACAGAACAGAAAACTGAAGCCATTGAAATGTGGATTTATGGAAGAAAAAGGAAGAACTGGATTGAAAGAAAAGAAAACAAACGATGAAATCTTAAAACGACTAACAATGAAATTATAACTGCTAAACACAATTCAAACAAGACTAATGAGATTTTTGGGGCATGTTAAAAGACACAGCAGCTTGCTAAAAGTACTCTTGGAAGGAAAATACAAGGTAAAAGAGGCAGACAAAGACTAACATGGTCGAGTAACGTCAAAAGTTGGACAAGTCGGCCTATGACAACCTGCACTATCAAAGCAAGAGACTGTACGGATGGCGCTCCATGGTAGTCAAACTTCGATGCGGAGACGGCACTCCATGTCGAAGATTGTTAACATTTATTATCCTTGTTTCCTTGACAATTTCTCCTTGTCCACTATTTATATGTCCTTAAATAGACGTCCCTGCTTTGTAGCGTAGTAATGCTGGGATATTTGTGACCTTTGACCCAACATCCCTAGTGAATGGAATACCCCAAGTGAACTCCTCATTACAGACGATCAGGCTATAATAACGATTTCACAAAATGAATTACAACAATATCTCAACGTAATGAATGGGGCCGGCAAGAAGCATAATACGAAGATTATCGCAGAAAGGACAAGAGGTCAAGTTCATTAGCAGAAACGAGACCCAAAAAAATCACAGAACAGCATTGGAAACAAAGAGCTGAAACAGGAAAAAGAGCTCAAATATTTGGAAAGTTCTGTAATGACGAATGGGAAAATTTAGACCGAAATAATTTGAAAATAAATGCAACAAAGCAAATACAATTATCGAACAGATAACAAGTATTATTTTTTAAAAGGGGGAGCCGAGATAGCTCAGTGGTTAGTGAACTGGGCTACAAAAGACAAGAGGTAGGGTTCGATCACAACCGACGGCTTCCGGGTTCACCTAGTCTTAAATGGGTACCGGATTTTTTCTGGGAAAGTAAAGCGGCACGGGCGTAATACCGCCACATTACCCAAAAATCATGTGCTGAAGGTCTGTAAAATTTATGGTTACTAACACCATATTCCCTATACGCCACTTGGCGTGACGGGGGTACTTTACTCACTACCAACATTGTGCTATCATATCAGTGTTATTTGTGGACATTAACAGCAAGGGACACAATAAAGATAACAAGTAGTGAATTTGGAGTTTTCGAAGAACACTTAATGTGATAACAAGAGACAAATAACCCCCCAAAAAATGAAGAAATTACGAAAAGAACAGTAATGACATTATTAGTTCTGAACCAGGAAGTAAAATAGTTTGGACATGTAACGTATTTACCAGAAACAGATTTACACAATAAGCAAAATAAACCACATGTACCAGGGGAGGAGGCAGACTTCCTCTACCACTTCAGATCATCGGTGTTATATAGGGCCAAATCTAACCTATGGAAGCGAATCATGGACAATAGACAAGTGAAGAGGTAAAGGAAGTCTTCCTCCTCCCCCTTCCTCACCATGAGATTAACAAGCAAAACATATGACGTCACATAAAGCACCATGTGTGAGGCGAACCAACGGAGAGAAAAAAAAAAGTAAAGTACCCCCGTCACGCCAAGTGGCGTATAGGGAATATGGTGTTAGTGACCATAAATTTTACAGAACTTCAGCACATGATTTTTGGGGTATGATGGTCGGTATTACGCCCGTGCTGCTTTACTTTCCCAGAAAAAAATACGGTACCCATTTAAAGCTGGGTGAACCCGGAAGCAGTCGGTTGGGATCGAACCCTACCTCTTGTCCTTTGCAGTCCAGTTCACTAACGACTGAGCTATCGCGACTCCCCTGAACCAAAAAGTACTAACAAAATCACCCCAATTTCTCTCGACGCTGAAAAGCAAAGAGGAGAGAGAATTTTAAAGAAAAGATAAACAAGACCCAGCCCATCCGACTTCAGCATGGCATTTTTAGGTTGAAGTTGACTTCCCTCTTCGATCCTACTCACATAGCCATGCTCAGAGACAGATTAGCGCAGTCAGAGTCACCACAGGGAGGTGGCGTAAGATCATCATCGGACCACTGTCGCATGCAGTTAGTTATGGACCGGTTACAGACCATCTTGTGTCTTGGTCCCGTATGATTCTAACCTTCTTGTTCTTGATCTCCCACTAGTAATCCAGAATTTCGCATCTTCTTGTAGGTGGCAGCACTATCCTCGGCATGAACAAAAAGCACAGATTTCATTATTCATAATCATCAAGTAGTATGTCGGGTCGGGTAAATTTACCTGCTACTGTATGCAGTAAACAGTACAACCTGTGGCTGTCCTGCTGCATTGCAGGTAAGCTCGGCAGAGTAAAAGGCTAAGGGAGGGTACCCCGAAGTAAAACAACCCCACTGCCGTGTGGGTGAGACTTTTTAGTCAAAAGCGAGCGGAGCCAACCGTAAACAAACCGACGGAAGGCAACAGAAAACCACTGTCGTAATTTCTTTGTACAATCAAAGAAAAAGGGTTCTTAAATTTTATGTAGAGCCAGTCTTAACAAATACATGTGAATCATAGACAATAGGACAATAGACAAGAAAATCACTGGAGTCTGTAGAAGTGTGGGAACCGCGATAGCTCAGTGGTTAGTGAACTGGACTACAAAGGACAAGAGGTAGGGTTCGATCCCAACCGACGGCCACCGGTTCACCCAGCCTTAAATGGGTACCGGATTTTTTTTTCTTGGAAAGTAAACCCGCACGGGCGTAATACCGACCACATTACCCCAAAAATCGTGTGCCGAAGGTCTGTAAAATTTTTGGTTACTAACACCATATTCCCTATACGCCACTTGGCATGACGGGGGTACTTTACTTTTTAAAAATATTCTTCTTGTTATTTTTGTAGAGCTTCTTCCAGACATAGTCATCTTCATGAGTTCTCTTTCTTTCTGGAGTTCACCCGATGACAACTAATGTTGGCATCACGACAGAGACCATGTAGGAATACAAATGCAAACTTTGTCCTGGCAACAGGAGATAATACACGTAGCATGCAAGACCTAAACGATCTCCAGTTCTCCAGCTGCCGGAGCTACTGAGTTTAGTGATTTGTGCACACCATAAGCTGTGTTTTTCATCCGAATCGTGTTTCGATATTCCGATTGCTTACGATGAATTATATCGTATGACGAAGGACAGTTCGGTTGCGTTCACTTTCGGTGCGACTATACCTTATGTCTTTTGGCGTGTGCTGTGGCTGCTATGATTGGGACTGCAGATGCCTTTCTTTGTTTGGATCCTTCAATGAAATGAGATGTTAATTCGGATGTTTCCACTGGCACGGATGGTTAACAATTATGGATGTTAGTTCGTCTATAGTGATGCCGGGGCCTTCGACTAAATATAACTATGAACATTCTCAACGCTCAGAGAGAGAGAGAGACAGAGAGAGAGAGAGACAGAGAGAGAGGGAGAGCCAGAGAGAGAGACAGAGAGCGACAGGGAGAGAGAGGGGGAGACAGAGAGAGACAAAGAGAGACAGAGAGAGGGAGGGACAGAGGGAGAGACAGAGAGAGAGGGAGAGGGAGACAGAGAGAGACAGAGGGAGAGACAGAGAAAGACAGAGAGAGGGAGAGACAGAGAGAGGGAGTGACAGAGAGAGAGAGAGAGAGAGAGAGAGAGACGCGCACAGAACTTGCGTCTAAGACGCCAGGATCAAAGCACGACAACTAACCAAGAGTGTATTTCACTTCCCAGTTTGTGCAGAGAGGGATCAAAGAAGGAAGGCAAATCGGTACACAAAATCTCATTCCAATGTCGAATGTGTTGGGCTCAAAAGTACAGTTATCGGAGCTAGTAAAAGACGACACAGCTGCGCCCAGTTAACACCTTCCAAATGGCAAATAATAAAAAAAAGAAAAACAATCGAACACAAAATAACAATAATAATAATAGTCATAATAATAATAATAAGAAAGACAATTTAGTTACCGATGGATAAATAAAAGTGTAAGAGAGCAAAAAGCCACTGGCTAGTGAACCCATAGTATTAACTTCTCCCACTCTCTTTCCTAAATAACTGTTCGATTCAACTTCTCCTTAAATTAACACATTGACAGTCAGTTTGCTTTGTTCAAATAAATTAACGCAAGTTAAAACATTAAATTATTTGCCTTTGCCAACAATGAGATCTTGAATTGTGTTTTAGCTTTGCTTAAATTAAAACAAATGTGTTTGATCAGCAAATTTAAATGTCTCCTGGCAGCAATCAAAGTTCCTTTTAGTTGCCAAATGGATTGGTTTTGTTGTGTTCTCTCGTGTTTGTTTTCGTGTTGGAGTTTGCACGAAATTTGTTCAGCGTTTGGTGGCAACAATACAGCTGTAGGAGATTGTTGCATTATACTTGTGGGAGATTATTGGATTATAAATGGCGGAGGTTGTTGAATGACGCTGGTGGGAGATTGTTAGACTATACTTGTGGGAGATTGTTGGATTATACTTGTGGGAGATTGTTAGACTATACTTGTGGGAGATTGTTAGATTATACTTGTGGGAGATTGTTAGATTATACTTGTGGAAGATTGTTAGATTATACTTGTGGGAGGTTGTTAGATTATACTTGTGGCAGATTATTGGATTATAAATGGGGGAGGTTGTTGAATGACGCTGGTGGGAGATTGTTAGACTATACTTGTGGGAGATTGTTGGATTATACTTGTGGGAGATTGTTAGACTATACTTGTGGGAGATTGTTGGATTATACTTGTGGGAGATTGTTAGACTATACTTGTGGGAGATTGTTGGATTATATTTGTGGGAGATTGTTGGATTATACTTGTGGGAGATTGTTGGGTTATACTTGTGGGAGATTGTTAGATTATACTTGTGGGAGATTGTTGGGTTATACTTGTGGGAGATTGTTGGATTATACTTGTGGGAGATTGTTGGATTATACTTGTGGGAGATTGTTGGATTATACTTGTGGGAGATTGTTGGGTTATACTTGTGGGAGATTGTTAGATTATACTTGTGGGACATTGTTGGATTATACTTGTAGGAGATTGTTGGATTATACTTGTAGGAGATTGTTGGATTATACTTGTGGGACATTGTTGGATTATACTTGTAGGAGATTGTTGGGTTATACTTGTAGGAGATTGTTGGATTATACTTGTGGGACATTGTTAGATTATACTTGTAGGAGATTGTTGGATTATACTTGTGGGACATTGTTAGATTATACTTGTAGGAGATTGTTGGATTATACTTGTGGGAGATTGTTGGATTATACTTATGGGACATTGTTAGATTATACTTGTGGAACATTGTTGGATTATACTTGTAGGAGATTGTTGGATTATACTTGTGGAACATTGTTGGATTATACTTGTGGGAGATTGTTAGATTACACTTGTGGGACATTGTTAGATTATACTTGTAGGAGATTGTTGGATTATACTTGTAGGAGATTGTTGGATTATATTTGTGGGAGATTAATGGATTATACTTGTGGGACATTGTTGGATTGCATTTGTAGAAGATTGTTGGATTATACATTTTGATTTCTTTTCTCCGTGTGAGAGCCCTCAATTACTCCAATTCTTTCCATTTATGAGGAAATCCCTCGTGCACCTTTTACAGATAGTCTTCTTATCTAATTTTAGTCTGTCTGTAGGTTTATTATCATCCCTAGCTTTTGGTCTGCCTCTAGGTTTATTATCATCCCTAAGTTTTGGTCTGCCTGCAGGTTTATTATCATCCCTAAGTTTTGGTCTGTCTGTAGGTTTATTATAATCCCTAAGTTTTGGTCTGTCTGTAGGTTTATTATCATCCCTAAGTTTTAGTCTGCCTGTAGGTTTATTATCATCCCTACGTTTTGATCTGTCTGTGGGTTTATTATCATCCCTAAGTTTTGGTCTGTCTGTAGGTTTATTATCATCCCTAAGTTTTGGTCTGCCTGTAGGTTTATTATCATCCCTAAGTTTTTATCTGTCTGTAGGTTTATTGTCATCCCTAAGTTTTGGTCTGTCTGTAGGTTTATTATCATCCCTAAGTTTTGGTCTGTCTGTAGGTTTATTATCATCCCTAAGTTTTGGTCTGTCTGTAGGTTTATTATCATCCCTAAGTTTTACTCTGTCTGTAGGTTTATTATTATCCCTAAGTTTTGGTCTGTCTGTAGGTTTATTATCATCTCTAAGTTTTGGTCTGTCTGTAGGTTTATTATCATCCCTAAGTTTTGGTCTGTCACAGGTTTATTATCATCCCTAAGTTTTTTGTCTGCCTGTAGGTTTATTATCATCCCTAAGTTTTAGTCTGTCTGTAGGTTTATTATCATCCCTAACTTTTGATCTGTGTGTAGGTTTATTATCATCCCTAAGTTTTGGTCTGTCTGTAGATTTATTGTCATCCCTAAGTTTTAGTCTGTGGGCCGCGATAGCTCAGTGGTTAGTGAACTGGACTAGAAAGGACAAGAGGTAGGGTTCGATCCCAACCGACGGGTTCCGGGTTCACCCAGCCTTAAATGGGTACCAGATTTTTTTCTGGGAAAGTGAAGCGGCACGGGCGTAATACCGACCACATTACCCCAAAAATCATGTGCTGAAGGTCTGTAAAATTTATGGTCACTAACACCATGTTCCCTATACGCCACTTGGCGTGACGGTGCTCTTTACTTTCTTTTTTTTACTACGTTTTGGTCTTCTAGTAGATTTATTATCATTCCTAAGTTTTGGTCTTCTAGTAGATTTATTATCATTCCTAAGTTTTGGTCTTCTAGTAGATTTATTATCATTCCTAAGTTTTGGTCTTCTAGTAGATTTATTATCATTCCTAAGTTTTGGTCTTCTAGTAGATTTATTATTATCCCTAAGTTTTGGTCTTCTAGTAGATTTATTATCATTCCTAAGTTTTGGTCTTCTAGTAGATTTATTATCATTCCTAAGTTTTGGTCTTCTAGTAGATTTATTATCATTCCTAAGTTTTGGTCTTCTAGTAGATTTATTATCATCCCTAAGTTTTGGTCTTCTAGTAGATTTATTATCATTCCTAAGTTTTGGTCTTCTAGTAGATTTATTATCATTCCTAAGTTTTGGTCTTCTAGTAGATTTATTATCATCCCTAAGTTTTGGTCTTCTAGTAGATTTATTATTATCCCTAAGTTTTGGTCTTCTAGTAGATTTATTATCATTCCTAAGTTTTGGTCTTCTAGTAGATTTATTATCATTCCTAAGTTTTGGTCTTCTAGTAGATTTATTATCATTCCTAAGTTTTGGTCTTCTAGTAGATTTATTATCATTCCTAAGTTTTGGTCTTCTAGTAGATTTATTATCATTCCTAAGTTTTGGTCTTCTAGTAGATTTATTATCATTCCTAAGTTTTGGTCTTCTAGTAGATTTATTATCATTCCTAAGTTTTGGTCTTCTAGTAGATTTATTATCATTCCTAAGTTTTGGTCTTCTAGTAGATTTATTATCATTCCTAAGTTTTGGTCTTCTAGTAGATTTATTATCATTCCTAAGCTTTCCTTACAGTAATTGTCTATGGATGCGATTTTCCAACTTTCTTAACATGACCCAAGCACTTAAATCTTCGATTGTGTAACGTTGTCTGCATGAATGGGCGATTATCTTTCCAGATACTACGCCACTGTCGTCTTTTTTCCCCAGAAAAGATTCCATTTAAAGATGGGTGCACAGATGTTAGTTCTCATCACAAAGTGGCAAAACTAGTTCAAACCTTGCAAATATAGAGGCTTTTATGGATGGAAAAAGGAGCCGCGATAGCTCAGTGGTTAGTGAACTGGACTACAGGGGACAAGGGGTAGGGTTCGTTCCCAACCGAAGGCTTCCGGGTTCACCCAGCCTTTAATCGGTACCGGATTTTTTTTTCTGGGAAAGTAAAGCGGCACGGGCGTAATACCGACCACATTACCCCAAAAATCATGTGCCGAAGGTCTGTAAAATATATGGTCACTAACACCATATTCCCTATACGCCACTTGACGTGACGGGGGTACTTTACTTTACTATGGATGAAAACGTCATTAGGCTAGTACATGCGCCTCATTTTTCAAATTAATATTTTATGGAGGTAGTTTCAATTTGCGACATCAAACACACAAAACACGCAGAGTGTTTAGCTGAAGAAAACATGAATGAATGATGCTTTTGTAGTTAACGCTCATAAATAGAAAAGATCAATGATTAAAAAGTCTGAGAGTTTTGGGAGATGCAATACTCATTTTTCAACCACGAAATTTCAAATTGTAAAATACCTTCTTCTAATTACTTTGAGTGTATAGTGTGAGAAAAAAGCTATGTTTTATTTTATCGAAAAGACACAAACGAGCAAATGAACTAAGGCATCAGTGACAAACAACAGTGTATTCTGCTTGTTATTTCTGTGCATGGCGGATCTTCCATCTGATGTTCTTGTTTTTCTTCTACTTTCCTTCCTCGTTTGCCTTTCAGCGTCGAGGGGAGATATAATTTGCGGTCTTTTGCTCTTCTGTTCGCCTCTGCTGCTGTTATGTTTCCTGACGTTATTATTGTGGAGAATAATAGAACAAAGAAGTATGTGTTAGCACTCGGAAAAATTGACAGACAAACAACAATAGAAAAAAACGAAGAACAATATATGGTCCGAAGTGGGATCGAACCCGTACTCAGTGGCACCGCGCGTTGCCACGAGAAGCCGAACGCTTGACACACTGCCACGCAGCCAACTAAAAAATTGGCTATTGGCTTCTCGTGGCAAGACGCGGTGCCAGGGAGTACGGGTTCGATCCCACTTCGGACCATATATTGTTCTTCGTTTTTTTATATTGTTGTTTGTCTGTCAATTTTTCCGAGTCTAACACATACTTCTTTGTTCTATTATTCCCTATTATCGCCTCGGAAGTTCCCCATATAATAATATTTATGTATTATTATTTGTACCCGTTATTATTGTGCCCAAGTATTTGATACTCAGCACTTGTTTCAGATTTGTTCCGCTTATTTTTATGTTACATAACGATGATGATTGTTTCTTCGATATGGCCATAACTTCTGTTTTCTTACTGTTTACATTGAGACCTTCCTATCTTTCACTATTATGTCTATTACAATAGATTATTTGAAAGAAGAGAGTTGTTGTTGACTGGTTGCCACGAGTTGATGCGGGCATGTTGCCCTCTGACTCATAAGATGTGGCGGGTCGTAATGGCTTTCTTGACATTCCCGGCTCTTACTGGAGAAGTTGGAGTTCGTCTATCCCAGGCTATGCTGGAAACTACTAGTCCAGCCCAGAGGTACTGCAATACTAGGTCTTCTATATCAGTAACAGCCACCACTACAGGGAACACGGCGATCCTAGCTTCTGTTAGCCAGCCTGTTTTGACGCAGACTGTTACCAGGGGAGACCACGAGGAGGTAGAATTGCTAAGTCTTGGTCGGCTGATGGTGCGCCGACCCTGCTATTGCGACCGCGGGTCGCAGGGGCTTCTGCTCCACCAAAAAAAGAAGTGAGTGTAGAGAGAATATAAAACAAATGATGTTTCGAAATAGCTGAAACAGAAGACAGAACTGTTATGTTGAACATAATTCTATTTTAGGGGCACTTGACGAAACATAATAATTTATTGAAGATCTTAGCGTGCAAGGTAAATGAGACAGCTACAAACAAAGACAAACGTTGACTGACAACATGAAGAGGTGAACAGGAAAACATATGAGACCGTGTACCACCATCAAGGCAAGGGTGAAGTGCCGATATATGGTAACCAACGTTTTATGCGGCACAAGATGATGATGACAATTATGGGAAGAGTTTTCTGGTTACGTCACTGCATATGTCATGATGTAGCAAGAAGCTGACACACACACACACACACACACAATATGACGTATTATATGCTACTCAAACTAGCATCAAACACACACACAATACGACGTATTATATGATATTCAGCTTTCCAAAAAATGAGGAAGAAACTATGCAATCCACTTTTGACAATAGAAACAAGAAAAATAGTTCTTAAATGTTATGTAGAGTCAGTCTTAACATATGGATGCACATCATGGACAATAGGACAACAGACAAGAAAATCACTGGAGTCTGTAGAAATGTGGTTTTACAGAAGAATGTTGAGAATACCAAGGACAGCTAATAATAGTAATGAAAATGTTCTGAAAGAGGTCACAGCAAAAAGAGAGCTAATTTCCAATATCAGGAAGAAACAATCATCAACATTTTTTTGGCCATGTAATGAGAATAGAACAACTGGAATATATTGTAATAACTGGGAAAATTGAGGGACGAAGAGATAGAGGGAAGTAAAGAGAAAAAATACCAGACAGCTTAAGAGAATGGCTTAGCAGAAGGTCAACAACAGAAATGATAAAATAACAGCCGAGATCGAAAGTTGTGGAGAGACATGTCACCTACAGGGAGCCGCGATAGCTCAGTGGTTAGTGAACTGGACTACAAAGGACAAGAGGTAGTGTTCGATCCCAACCGACGGCTTCCGGTTCACCCAACCTTTAATGGGTACTGGATTTTTTTCTGGAAAAGTAAAGCGGCACGGGCATAATACCGACCACATTACCCCAAAAATCATGTGCTGAAGGTCTGTAAAATGTATGGTCACTAACACCATATTCCCTATACGCCACTTGGCGTGACAGGGGTACTTTACTTTTACTTTTATTATCACCTACGCCAGCAGACCTGGTACTCGATGATGATGATGATGATGATGATGATGATGATGATGATGATGATGATGATATACTATTCAGGCAAGCACCATATGCACACACACACACACACATTTAAAACAATCGCCCCCATACAGAGCCTCATTACGTCAACCCCCAGCTGGTCTTTACGATGTCGGCTGTCGTCATCAATAACCACCTCTTTTCTCTGACCACGTATCCCAGAGTGCAGCGCGGATCTTTGACAACAGCACTAACATTTCTTGATGTATGCAAGAAAACATCAAGTATTTATTATTGCAGTTTTTGTTATTGCAATAGTTCACACAAACTGTGCATTCATCAATTCATAAATAACCAGTAATCTTCTTCTTCTCCCTTCCTTCCTTCCTCATTTGCCTTTCAGCGTCGAGGGGAGATAGACTTTGCGCTCTTTTACTCTTCTGTTGACCTCTGCTACTGTTATTTCCTGGTGTTTCTAACATTCCGTCAATCCATCTTCTTCGTGGTCGTCCCTTGAGTCTGGCGTTTATTGAAGACTCGTGTTGTGTTTTGTCATTTCTACCTTATCACGTGACCAAACAATCTATTCTTTCTTTATGTTCTATATGGCTGAAGTTATTCCTAGCTTTTTTCTCAGTCATTTCGGTCTTATCTCTCACGCTGATTCATTCATCTAATATATGTCATTCATCTAATATATGTCATTCATCTAATATATGTCATTCATCTAATATATGTCATTCATCTAATATATGTCATTCATCTAATATATTTCATCACGGTAAGTAAAGTAAAGAGCCCCCGTCACGCCAAGTGGCGTATAGGGAATATGGTGTTAGTGACCATAAATTTTACAAACCTTCAGCACATGATTTTTTGGGGTAATGTGGTCGGTATTACGCCCGTGCCGCTTTACGTTCCCAGAAAAAATCCAGTACCCATTAAAGGCTGAGTGAACCCGGAAACCGTCGGTCGGGATCGAACCCTACCCCTTGTCCTTTGTAATCCAGTTCACTAACCACTGAGCTATCGTGGCTTCCATTTCATCACGATACTAGTTGTTTTTTTTTCTGATTGTTCTTGAGTCTAGACTCCAGGTCTGGCATTGGTAGCACAACGTTGGGATAAAGATTGTATTGTAGAGTGCCCGTTTTGCCTCTAGAGTTATTTCCTTTTTGGACAATATTGGTGATAGCTGTCCGATGATTTGACAAGCTCTATAGTCAGTTAGTTAAATGTCTGACGTCAAACATGGTGTAGTTATTGTCGCGCTGATAAAAGTTACATGAAGCTGTTTAATCCCATATTGATTGTAGAATGAATTTTCCCCTTATAACTCCACGCAAGATTTCTGTTATATTGATCATCAAACTTATTGTTTTAGAGTAACTGCACTCCACAACACCCGTCTTTTTGGGCAAGGCAATAAATATTGATGGGATTATTTCATATGGTATATCGTTCATATGGTGTATAGTTCATTTGGTATATAATTCACATTGCATATAGTTCATATTGCATATAGTTCATATTGTATATAGTAAATACTCCCGTCATGCTAAATGGCGTATAGGGAATATGGTGTTGGTGTCCTTAAATTTTACAGACTTTCGGCACTTTATCTTTGGGGTAATGTGGTCGGTATTACGCCCGTGCCGCTTTACTTTCCCAGAAAAAAATCTGGTACCCATTAAAGGCTGGGTGAACCCGGAAGCCGTCAGTTGGGATCGACACCCTACCTCTTGTCCTTTGTAATCCAGTTCACTAACCACTGAGCTATCGCGTCTCCCATGATATATATAGTTCATATGATATGTAGTTCATATGGTATATAGTTCATATTGTATATAGTTCATATGGTATATAGTTCATATGATGTATAGTTCATATTGTATATAGTTCATATGGTATATAGTTCATATGGTATATAGTTCATATTGTACATATCCGACGCAGCAAATGTTGGTCATTCGACATCTCCTAACAATTGTTAGAATAAAACTTCAAACTTGTTTCGCATTCACAATCAGCATCAGATCTTACCTTAAACGAGCTGGTTGCTTTCTTGAATGCTAGTCTGTCCAGGAACTCTTACATATTGCAATACGTAGATGTTGGTTGTTGTCATTCCAAATCTCCAGCCCGCTGTGTCTTTTAACGTAGCCACAGTATTTACATTTTCTCTAATAAATGGTGTTTAAACGTCAGTTCTTTTTATTGTTTAAGTATTTTATTATGTCTTTATTTCTCTTTTTCATTATTAAAAACAGTCTTAACATATGGATGCGAATCATGGACAATACGACAACAAACAAGAAAATCATTGGAGTCTGTAGAAATGTGGTTTTACAGAAGAATGTTGAGAGTACCATGAATAGCTAAGAAGAGTAATGAAGATGTTCTGAGAGAGGTCAAAGCAAAAATAGAGCTAATTTCCAATATTAGGAAGAAACAATCATCATTTTTTGGCCATGTAATGAGAAGAGAACAACTGGAATATATTGTAACAACTGGAAAAATTGAGGGACGAAGAGATAGAGGGAAGCAAAGAGAAAAAATAACAGACAGCATAATGAGAATGGCTTGGCAGGAGGTCAACAACAGAAATGATAAATAGCTGCCGAGATCGAAAGTTGTGGAGAGACATAATCACCTACGCCAGTAGGCCCGGTACTTGATGATGATGATGATGATGTTGATTATTATTAAAAATCATCACCATCATCATCATTGAGTGCCGTCTCCGCATCGAAGGTTGACTACCATGGAGCGCCAATCCACTTTGTCTCTTGCTTTGATGGGGCAGATTGTCATAGGCTGACTTGTCCATCTCCGCATCGAAGGTTGGCTACGATGGAGCGCCAATAAATTATGTCTCTTGCTTTGATGGTGCAGATTGTCATAGGCTGACTTGGCCATCTCCGCATCGAAGGTTGGCTACCATGGAGCGCCAATCCACTATGTCTCTTGCTTTGATGGTGCAGATTGTCATAGGCTGACTTGTCCATCTCCGCATCGAAGGTTGACTACCATGGAGCGCCAATCCACTATGTCTCTTGCTTTGATGGTGCAGATTGTCATAGGCTGACTTGTCCATCTCCGCATCGAAGGTTGGCTACCATGGAGCGCCAATAAATTATGTCTCTTGCTTTGATGGTGCAGATTGTCATAGGCTGACTTGTCCATCTCCGCATCGAAGGTTGGCTACCATGGAGCGCCAATCCACTATGTCTCTTGCTTTGATGGTGCAGATTGTCATAGGCTGACTTGTCCATCTCCGCATCGAAGGTTGGCTACCATGGAGCGCCAATCCACTATGTCTCTTGCTTTGATGGTGCAGATTGTCATAGGCTGACTTGTCCATCTCCGCATCGAAGGTTGGCTACCATGGAGCGCCAATCCACTATGTCTCTTGCTTTGATGGTGCAGATTGCCATAGGCTGATTTGTCCATCTCCGCATCGAAGGTTGGCTACCATGGATCGCCAATCCACTGTGTCTCTTGCTTTGATGGTGCAGATTGCCATAGGCTGACTTGTCCATTATTAAAAATACAAATTGTAAATATCGTTCCGTTGAAAGTGAAAAAAAAAATTAACCCTAAAAAATAAACGGGAGATAACAGACATCTTTTGGTAAAGAAAGAAACAGGATAGCCGCGAAATATGATTGTTCTTTTTAGAATGAGCACGCTTTAGCGGGCGTGAGTGCGTTGTGTCGTAGTTTACGGCATGCATATATACGAGTATATATATATATATATATATATATATATATATATATATATATATATATATAACTATCTTTACGACACATAGTACCATTGCTGGTGTATGTCGGAGGGCAACGATAGAACCAGAGGGATAAAGGCCGCTTGGTCAAGCAGTCGCCACGACGTGTGAGACTCAGGATTTTTATTTCACCATCGATAGAAAAAATCCTTTCTGTCTACCGCGGGCTTCGAACACCGTACGTCAGCTTTTCAGCCAGCGGAACAGTGGTTTTAGCCGCACGGTCACGCGCACCTTAAATATATATGGACTTCCGGTCAAATTGCGGATATACAGCAGAAACCGTTGATGCACTGTCTGATAGCAAAAAGTAAAGTACCCTCGTCACGCAAAGTGGGGAATAGGATATATGGTGTTAGTGACCATCAATTGTACAGACCTTCGGCACATGATTTTTGGGGTAATGTGGTCGGTATTACGCCCGTGCCGCTTTACTTTCCCTGAAAAAAAATCTGGTACCCATTAAAGGCTGGGTGAACCCGGAAGCCGTCAGTTGGGATCGACACCCTACCTCTTGTCCTTTGTAATCCAGTTCACTAACCACTGAGCTATCGCGTCTCCCATGATATATATAGTTCATATGATATGTAGTTCATATGGTATATAGTTCATATTGTATATAGTTCATATGGTATATAGTTCATATGATGTATAGTTCATATTGTATATAGTTAATATGGTATATAGTTCATATGATATATAGTTCATATTGTACATATCCGACGCAGCAAATGTTGGTCATTCGACATCTCCTAACAATTGTTAGAATAAAACTTCAAACTTGTTTCGCATTCACAATCAGCATCAGATCTTACCTTAAACGAGCTGGTTGCTTTCTTGAATGCTAGTCTGTCCAGGAACTCTTACATATTGCAATACGTAGATGTTGGTTGTTGTCATTCCAAATCTCCAGCCCGCTGTGTCTTTTAACGTAGCCACAGTATTTACATTTTCTCTAATAAATGGTGTTTAAACGTCAGTTCTTTTTATTGTTTAAGTATTTTATTATGTCTTTATTTCTCTTTTTCATTATTAAAAACAGTCTTAACATATGGATGCGAATCATGGACAATACGACAACAAACAAGAAAATCATTGGAGTCTGTAGAAATGTGGTTTTACAGAAGAATGTTGAGAGTACCATGAATAGCTAAGAAGAGTAATGAAGATGTTCTGAGAGAGGTCAAAGCAAAAATAGAGCTAATTTCCAATATTAGGAAGAAACAATCATCATTTTTTGGCCATGTAATGAGAAGAGAACAACTGGAATATATTGTAACAGCTGGAAAAATTGAGGGACGAAGAGATAGAGGGAAGCAAAGAGAAAAAATAACAGACAGCATAATGAGAATGGCTTGGCAGGAGGTCAACAACAGAAATGATAAATAGCTGCCGAGATCGAAAGTTGTGGAGAGACATAATCACCTACGCCAGTAGGCCCGGTACTTGATGATGATGATAATGATGTTGATTATTATTAAAAATCATCACCATCATCATCATTGAGTGCCGTCTCCGCATCGAAGGTTGGCTACCATGGAGCGCCAATCCACTATGTCTCTTGCTTTGATGGTGCAGATTGTCATAGGCTGACTTGTCCATCTCCGCATCGAAGGTTGGCTACCATGGAGCGCCAATAAATTATGTCTCTTGCTTTGATGGTGCTTATTGTCATAGGCTGACTTGTCCATCTCCGCATCGAAGGTTGGCTACCATGGAGCGCCAATCCACTATGTCTCTTGCTTTGATGGTGCAGATTGTCATAGGCTGACTTGTCCTTCTCCGCATCGAAGGTTGACTACCATGGAGCGCCAATCCACTATGTCTCTTGCTTTGATGGTGCAGATTGTCATAGGCTGACTTGTCCATCTCCGCATCGAAGGTTGGCTACCATGGAGCGCCAATCCACTATGTCTCTTGCTTTGATGGTGCAGATTGCCATAGGCTGATTTGTCCATCTCCGCATCGAAGGTTGGCTATCATGGATCGCCAATCCACTGTGTCTCTTGCTTTGATGGTGCAGATTGCCATAGGCTGACTTGTCCATTATTAAAAATACAAATTGTAAATATCGTTCCGTTGAAAGTGAAAAAAAAAATTAACCCTAAAAAATAAACGGGAGATAACAGACATCTTTTGGTAAAGAAAGAAACAGGATAGCCGCGAAATATGATTGTTCTTTTTAGAGTGAGCACGCTTTAGCGGGCGTGAGTGCGTTGTGTCGTAGTTTACGGCATGCATATATACGAGTATATATATATATATATATATATATATATATATATATATATAACTATCTTTACGACACATAGTACCATTGCTGGTGTATGTCGGAGGGCAACGATAGAACCAGAGGGATAAAGGCCGCTTGGTCAAGCAGTCGCCACGACGTGTGAGACTCAGGATTTTTATTTCACCATCGATAGAAAAAATCCTTTCTGTCTACCGCGGGCTTCGAACACCGTACGTCAGCTTTTCAGCCAGCGGAACAGTGGTTTTAGCCGCACGGTCACGCGCACCTTAAATATATATGGACTTCCGGTCAAATTGCGGATATACAGCAGAAACCGTTGATGCACTGTCTGATAGCAAAAAGTAAAGTACCCTCGTCACGCAAAGTGGGGAATAGGATATATGGTGTTAGTGACCATCAATTGTACAGACCTTCGGCACATGATTTTTGGGGTAATGTGGTCGGTATTACGCCCGTGCCGCTTTACTTTCCCTGAAAAAAAATCCGGTACCCATTAAAGGCTGAGTGAACCGGAGGTCGTCGGTTGGGATCGAACCCTACCTCATGTTCTTTGTCGTCCAGTTCACTAACCACTGAGCTATCGCAGGCCCCACACTGTCTAATAAGTGTTCCTTGTTGCAATTTCCTCATATTCCAAGTCTGGGTTGCTGCCGGAGCTACTGAGTTTAGTGCTCTGTGCACACCGTGAGCTGTGTTTTTTATCCGGATGGTGTTTCTATATTCAGATTTCTTACGATGAATGATGACATCGTATGACGAAGGACAGTTCAGCTGCGTTCACTTTCGGTGCTGATACGCCTTATGTCTTTTGACGTGTTCTGTTGTTGCTACGATGGGGACTGTAACTGCCTTTCTTTGTTTGGATATTCGATGAGATCTTAATTCAAATGATTCCACTAGTATGTGCAGTTTAGCAATTATGGATTTTAATTCGTTTGCAGTGATACCGGGGACTTCCATAACCAATATATATATATATATATATATATATATATATATATATATATATATATATATATATATATATATATATATATATATATATCGACATGGATAGATTTAATAGAACAGTTTTTTTTATTTTCCCAACAACTTTTAGCCTACTGTTTTTTTTCTACTTTCATCTGCTAATGTCTTTTTTGAATGACGCGAAAGCTTACAGGACCACCTGTTTCTCATTGCTACCAGAAAAGACAATGCATCGAATCTTGCTACCCAGAAACTCGGGGAGGGTAAAGAAACTAAGAAACAGCAGATTCACAGTGAAGAATTCTCCTTCCCAAGGGCCAACATCTTACCTCTAGATCACATTGTCTCCCCCTCCCCACATTGAAAATTAAGATAAAAAATGTTATGTTACATTCCAAATGGTACGCACGATCTGCCTACATATGCTAGGAATTAGAGCCAGAAATAGCTGTTACCTTAAGATGATGTAGTCACTGCCGATCTATCCAGTATAAGTATGGACTGGATTTTGACCCCAAGAGGAATGTCTCTGAAGTAGGCCCTTACGGCGTCTGAACTTTTAGTGCAAGCTTTTTATCGCCTAATGTTTTGACGCCAACTCTTTATCGCCTAATGTTTTGACTCCAACTCTTTATCGCCTAATGTTTTGACGCCAACTCTTTATCGCCTAATGTTTTGACGCCAACTCTTTATCGCCTAATGTTTTGACGCCAACTCTTTATCGCCTAATGTTTTGACGCCAACTCTTTATCGCCTAATGTTTTGACGCCAACTCTTTATCGCCTAATGTTTTGACGCCAACTCTTTATCGCCTAATGTTTTGCCGCCAACTCTTTATCGCCTAATGTTTTGCCGCCAACTCTTTATCGCCTAATGTTTTGCCGCCAACTCTTTATCGCCTAATGTTTAGCCGCCAACTCTTTATCGCCTAATGTTTAGCCGCCAACTCTTTATCGCCTAATGTTTTGCCGCCAACTCTTTATCGCCTGATGTTTTGACGCCAACTCTTTGTCCGCTGATGTTTTGATGACAATTCCTCTCTTAGTAGCCTGATGTTTTGATGTCAATTCCTCTCTTAGTAGCCTGATGTTTTGATGTTAACTCTTTCTTAGTAGCTTAATGTTTTGATGTTAATTCTTTGCCGCCCAATGTTTTGATGTCAACTTTTTGTCGCCTGATGTTTTGATGTCAACTCTTTATCGAATGATGTATAGAAGTCAACTCGTTGTCGCCTGATGTTTTGATGTCAACTCTTTGTCGCCTGATGTTTTGATGTTAATTCTTTTCCGCCCAATGTTTTGATGTCAACTTTTTGTCACCTGATGTTTTTGATGTCAACTATTTGTCAGCTGATGTTTTGATGCCAACTCTTTGTCGCCCTTGTTTAAATGTTAACTCTTTGGTGCCTGATGATTTTATGTCAACTCTTTGTCAGCTGATGTTTTGATGTCAACTCTTTGTCGCCTGATGTTTTGATGTCATCTCTTTGTCGCCTAATGTTTTGATATTAACTCTTTGGTGCCTGATGATTTTATGTCAAATCTTTGTCAGCTGATGTTTTGATGTCAACTCTTTGTCGCCTAATGCTTTTATGTTAACTCTTTGGTGCCTGATGATTTGATGTCAACTCTGTCAGCTGATGTTTTGATGTCAACTCTTTGGTGCCTGATGATATGATGTCACCTCTTTGGTGCTTGACGATTTTATGTCAACTCTTTGGTGCCTGATGTTGTGATGTCAACTCTTTGGTGCCTGATGATTTGATGTCAACTCTTTGGCGCCTGATGATTTGATGTCAACTCTTTGGTGCCTGATGATTTGATGTCACCTCTTTGGTGCCTGATGATTTGATGTCAACTCTTTGGTGCCAGAAGATTTGATGCCAACTCGTTGGTGCCTGATGATTTGATGTCAACTCTTTGGTGCCTGATGATATGATGTCACCTCTTTGGTGCTTGACGATTTTATGTCAACTCTTAGGTGCCTGATGTTTTGATGTCAACTCTTTGGTGCCTGATGTTTTGATGTCAACTTTTTGGTGCCTGATGATTTGATGTCAACTCTTTGGTGCCTGATGTTTTGATGTTAACTCTTTGGTGCCTGATGTTTTGATGTCAACTCTTTGGTGCCTGATGTTTTGATGTCAACTCTTTGGTGCCTGATGTTTTGATGTTAACTCTTTGGTGCCTGATGTTTTGATGTCAACTCTTTGGTGCCTGATATTTTGATGTCAACTCATAGGTGCCTCATGTTTTGATGTTAACTCTTTGGTGCCTGATGATTTGATGTCAACTCTTTGGTGCCTGATGTTTTGATGTCAACTCTTTGGTTCCTGACGATGGGATGTCAACTCTCTGGTGCCTGACGATTTGATGTCAACTCTTTGGTGCATGATGTATTGATGCCAACTCTTTATGCTTAATGTTTTGATGTTAGCTCTTTGGCTTGCGATGTTTTGATCTCACCGTTTTTGCACTGAGTGATCGGCTTCCAAAAAATTAAGAATTAAGAAGATGAGTTTGTTTTTTCTGTTGTCCCAGCACTCAGATCAATGTTAAACCACTGCCATTAATGGTTATATACACATAATTATCAATCATTCAATCAATCAATTATCCTGTACCGTTGCCGGTGGCTGGGGCACTATAGATGACATGTTCACAATTTGCTTCCAATCGTCGCGCTATAGAGCAGTTCTTTGTGATACATCATCATCATCGAGTGCCATCTCCGCAACGAAGGTTGGCTACCATGGAGCGCCATTCTGCTCTGTCTTTTGCTTTGATGGTGCATGTTGTCATATGCTGGTTTGTCCATCTTTTGATATTACTCGTCCATGTTAATCTTGGTCTGCCTCTGCCTCTTTTACCTTGTATTTTCCCTTCCATGATTACTTTTAGTAGGCTGTTGTGTCTTTTAACATGCCCCAAAAATCGCATTGGGAAACAACAGGTAACAGAAAAAATAGGAAGACCCAGATAGACACTGAGAAGAACATTGCTGAGAGAGGCAAAAGCAGCAGGATTCGGCTCCCTCAATGAGATAGCGCAGCTTGCACAGAACAGAGACAAATGGCGAGATTTGATAAAATATCTTTAAAAGAATTGAAAACTGCTGGAACAAAAATTCAGATAATAGAAGGAGTATCTTGGTCTACGCCCTATGGGCCGGCTACGGCTCGAAATGTCAAGAGATATATAGATATATAGAAAAATCGCATTTGTTTTGTTTGAATTGTGTTTAGTAGTTCTCTTTTCATTTTTAGTTGTTTTAAGACTTCATCGTTTGTTTTCTTTTCCTTCCATCCAATTCTACCTATTCGTTTATATATCCACATTTCAAAGGCTTCAATTCTCTGTTCTGTTTTCTTGTCTACTGTCCATGTTTCTGCACCATATAGGAATGTTGAGAAGATGTAACATTTTGCTATTCTTAGTTTTAGCCCTGGTGTTATTTGTTTTGATGTTAGTATGTTCTTCATGACATTAAAATTACTTTTTGCCATTCCTATTCTTTTGTTTATTTCAGTTCTACATTTTCCATCACTGGTTATAGTATGTCCGTAGGCGAAGGCGCGCCTCCCAGCACCAGAGCTGGAAGTTGTCAGCGACCCACAGCTGATGGCTTGCGCCAGGATCGGTGAACCAGAACCATCCAGACCTTGCTCCACCTCTCCGTGGTGCCTCCAGTAACAGACTAACCTGTCTAGTCTGGCCAAGCGAGTAGGGATCGAAGAGGGAAGACAACCCGGTACTCAAAAATGTCATGCTGAAGTTGGATGTGTTGGGCCGAAAGGCGCAAATATCACAGTTATACTGCAAACCACAACACAACGCAGCCACGCCCACTTAACGTCCTTATAAGGGCGGATGATGAAGAGGAATATTCTAGTCTACCAGAACACTCTAGAATACTTTAGTCATCGGGTGAAAGCAAGCAAGCATAGTATGCCCAAGGTAGTTGTAGCTCTGCGGTGCAGCCCATCTTTGTTTGAACTTTCCGTCTTCTTTTGCCTGATACCATGCCTTGCACAATGGTATGTCCATACCAGATCAGTTTCCTCTCTTGTGTTATTGTCTGTATGATATGTTCTCGATATGTTCTCTGTATGATATGTTCTCTGTATGATATGTTCTCTTTATGATATGTTCTCTTTATGATATGTTCCCTGTATGATATGTTCTCTTTATGATATGTTCCCTGTATGATATATTCTCTTTATGATATGTTCTCTGTGTGATATGTCCTCTTTATGATATGTTTTCTTTATGATATGTTCCCTGTATGATATGTTCTCTTTATGATATGTTCCCTGTATGATATGTTCTCTTTATGATATGTTCCCTGTATGATATGTTCTCTGTATGATATGTTCCCTGTATGATATGTTCTCTTTATGATATGTTCCCTGTATGATATGTTCTCTTTATGATATGTTCCCTGTATGATATATTCTCTTTATGATATGTTCCCTGTATGATATGTTCTCTTTATGATATGTTCCCTGTATGATATGTTCTTTTTATGATATGTTCTCTGCATGATATGTTCTCTGTATGATATGTTCTCTTTATGATATGTTCTCTTTATGATATGTTCCCTGTATGATATGTTCTCTGTATGATATATTCTCTGTATGATATGTTCTCTGTTTTATATGTTCTCTGTATGATATATTCTCTGTTTTATATGTTCTCTGTATGATATGCATACACATTTCCCAGTAATTAATTGGAATAATCTCAACGTATTCAGACTAGCAAAACTTACAACAACAGAAAACATGTATAACGAACGGGTCGTAAGTGAGTTATATTCAGCGAATGAAAGGCGTGTGAGCCATGCCAGGCGTTGTCTAATTATTTCAACCACAGGGACGCACATAGGGGGTCGCAGACAGGCTTACGTAGCAAATAGCGAGCTGGAAGAGAAAGATCTTGAAGGATGTGCTTAAGTCTAGATTTATTTAACCCGGAACGTTTCAAAGTGATCGCTAGAACGTACGTCAGCCAGTACATGAGCTTTCGATTTCTTTCTATTCAGACTCTGAAACTTTGAGCCAGGCCACTTTACATTCAGACTCTGAAAGTTTGAGCCAGGCCACTTTACAAATCATTTGTTCACTTTCTTCTAAATAAGATAGTTCCAATTACCCTTTTTGAAAAGAAATATTGATTCTTCTCTTTCTTCTTCTTGTTCATCATCATCATCATCATCTTCTTCGTTTTCTCCTTTTTCTTCTTTCTTTATTTTGTACTTCTTTTTTTTTCTTTTTTTTCATCTTCTACTTTTTCATTTGCGTCTTCATTCTTTTTTTTTCTCTGTTCTTTAACAAATAGGGACTGTTTTTTAGCAGCTATGGTTCTGATTTTCAGCCCGACATATCCGAAGTAGTCAGAACAATTTTGACCGGGTTAGCTTTTCATCTGTAATGTTTACTATCATAGATTGACTGGTAAATTTTAATTTGGGACCACCGTGTTTTATGTGTTGCTGACATGGGATGTGTTGGGCCGAAAGGCCGCAAAAATATCACACTCGCTAACACGCAGTCAATAATAGACGTCCTGTTAATCTCCTTTCATCATCATCATCTTGTGCCCTCTCCGCAACAAAGGTTGGCTACCATGGATCGCCATTCTACTCTGTTTCTTGATTTGATGGTGCAGGCTGACATAGATTGACTTGTCCATCTTTTGATGTTACTCATCCATGTTAGTCTTGGTCTGCCTCTGCCTCTTTTGCCTTGTATTTTTCTCCTTTAAAGGGCAGATAACATAGTGGACTTTCCGTTCCATTAATAGTCTTCGGGTGAATGCTACGAAAGTAGTATACAAGGGTCCATTTGTTTAGTATTTGGACCGTAAATTAACAAAGATATATAGTAGGTGCGCAGCGCACCTAATGTACTCTAGGTGCAGGGGGAGTTAACCATGACCGCTCGTATCAGGATGTTGACCTCTAGTCCCGGTGACCCCGGAAGTGACCTGTTTATGTCTGGTGTGGGCTGACTTTGGAGTTCTTCATGTACTTGATCGATAGTGATAGGTTAGTAGATTATACAACATCAATGAAAAACAATAGCATTAAATATAAAACAGAAATCAAAAGATATATTTTATTCTTTTATTATCTCAATAGGTGTATAGCATATAGTGGATATTATATAACATTACAAAATATTTAGTACACTGAGTAAATATATAGTACAAGGATAACATTTATTTATATCTATGTAGTTGGGTGTCGGTTTAGCTTTATGTCATAAATGAATCATAAGGGGTGAAACTGTTAGAGATTGCTGGTTAGTCTAAGTTGGTAGTGTAAAGAATTAGATATCTAAAGGCGTAGTCGAGACGTTATCAGCAGCGACCTTTCCTTTTTTCTCAGTTCTTAATTTCTGATCTCATCTCTCAGACTGTTTCCTGTCATTTGTCTAACACATTTAATCTCTGCAGAGGTTATTTTTCTTATTGTTCTTGCATCTAGGGTCCAGGTCTGGCATTGGTAGCACAACGTTGGGATGAAGATTGTATTGTATAGTGCTCGTTTTGCCTCCAGAGTTATTTCCTTGTTGGACAATAGTGGTGATATCGACTACGCCTTTAGATATCTTATTCTTTACACTACCAACTTAGACTAACCAGTAATCTCTAACAGTTTCACCCCTTATGAGTCATTTATGACATAAAGCTAAACCGACACCCAACTACATAGATATAAATAAATGGTATCCTTGTACTATATATTTACTCAGTGTACTAAATATTTTTGTAATGTTATATAATATCAACTATATGCCATACACCTATTGAGATAATAAGGAATAAAGTATATCTTTTGATTTCTGTTTTATATTTAATGCTATTGTTTTTCATTGATGTTGTATATTCTACTAACCTATTACTATCGATCAATTACATGAAGAACTCCAAAGTCAGCCCACACCAGACATAAACAGGTCACTTCCGGGGTCACCGGGACTAGAGGTCAACATCCTGATATGAGCGGTCATGGTTATAGTCCGTTCAGATTCGTTTGCCGAGATGTTATGATTTATAATTCAAAAAGTTCTTGATGATTTCACATGATTTTTGGCATACGGTGTTAAAATGTCCATGTCACGAGAATATATGTGTTACTCGATGTCTAGCTATAACGGTTTTCTTAAAGCGGCGAATTCCTTTGATCTTTGCCCATTTAACTATTATTTTGACCCTAATCAAAATGTTTTACAGTAATCTAGTGCAACGATGACCCATAGGCGTGTCCATAAAATTTTACTTGGTGGCAAGTATACAAATTTTAAATTATATATAGAACTTTTGTTCGTAGAGTCAATTTGATATAGTTCCATGCTCTTGGTGTGAGTTTCCCAAATGTTGTCGCTGCCTTTCAAATACGTACATTTAGTTCCTCATCTAAGGAAAGTGTGGCTGTAATAGTGGATCCAAGATAGCTGAACTTCTGTACTGACTCAAGCAGGCTTCCATTCAAAGTAATGGTTGTTGGTTTGCTTATAACATATTTTTGATTGCTTGGGTGGTCTTGAACAATAAACTGTTTAACAAATCAACTAGGAAATTTTGCAAATCAAACTATTTATCTGTAGACTTAATCAGAGTAATGATCATTCAGAATCAGACGAGTCAAATAGGTCGATTACTGCTTTCGGCTGAACAAACAACAAACCATCCTTTTTCCAATATTCCTCTTCTTGTCGTAACACATGATCCTCACATTTTACCCAGTAGTCTTTATTTATATTTGATAGAGCCTGATTTGTAAGTGTCTCAACATCGCATAATTTGAAAGTTTTATTTGTATATGCTACGTGTCCTTTAAATTTTTGCCCAAACTCGTTCTATAGGATTTAAGTGTGCATGATATGGAGGTAGTCTCAAACATCTATGGCCATGTTCTTGAATTAACTTGTCTATTTTAAATATCTTTGTACGTTGTGTCTGTTTTACAAGGCTAAGCAATTCGGGTTTCAAGTAGCTGTCGTTAACTTGTATGTGTTCTTTTATGAGCCACGTTTTGATTGCATCTTTTGTACTTGATGATGTTGGGATTCTATCTTCTACGTTAACTACGTTATGGTATGAAGCATTGTCCATTATCAGACAAGAAGGTCGATCTAATATTGGAAGAATACTTTTCTCGATCCAGTCTTTAAATATGTGCCCATTCATTTCGGAGTGGTAGTCTCTATTGTCTATAGATTTTGAAATGAAAACGAGATGAGCATTCTGCAACAACCCATTATGTCTGCTACCTGCATGTGCAACTATCAAACGTTGCCCTTTACTGCTTGGTACTGATCTTTTAATACTTCCATCTGCTAACTGCCATTCCTTTTCATTTGTATGATGAGCGTTGATCCAAGTTTCATCTAAATAAACAATATCATAATCATTTTCGCGCATTTCCTTCACTTCACGTAAATACTTGCTTCTAAGAGCTACTAGATGTGGCTTCTCACAAATAATGTTTTTTCCACCAGCATACTTTCTAAAGGTGAAGCCTGCACTTCTTAATATTTTCCATAATGAAGTTTTTGATATTTCAATGTCGTTGTTAGTTTTCAGCCAAAGCTTCAACTTTCTAAGTGTCACTTCTTCGTTTATATCAAACATTCGACAGATTTCTCTTTTTACTAGGTCCTTATCAAAACTGTCTAACGTTTCTTTCCTTTCTTGCTTTCTTGCATTTGTTGGCAATAAATATCCGCTTCCTTTAACTATTCGATCAAATGAACGTTTACACAAACCTAAAATATGCATTGTTCTCTTCTCAGGGTTTGATAAAGAACAATAAAGATGTCCCTTTTTACGCTCTCTGCAGAAGTATTGATAAATCTTTATAGAAATGTTATGCTCAGTAAAATATTTTGCCTTTATATTCATTCTCACATAGACTTGCAGAAGATAATATGGATAGTGCCGCCTCCTTTCTGTAAATATTGAGATTTGCCTCTGAATTATGACTCGAACTCGAGTCTACGGCCGTGATTTTGACGTCACATAATTTCCGGTTTCGGCTAAAATGTCATTTTGTGCTAAACGGGAAATTTCATATGTAACATTTCTTTATAAAAATTTATAGTGGAAACATAACTATTTTAGGACGGTGCGCATTCAGCCGTGAAGGTCATGCCTATATGTTAAAGAATCAGCTGTGAGATGTAAGCATCTACATAATCCCGCCGGTGTTTATAATATCGATTAACTTTTTTTTAATATAGGTTAAATAAGGCATCTTTGAAACTGGATCACATTTCTTTGATAAAAAAATATTTTTATAGCGACATTAGTATTCTAAACCTAACTTCAAAAGATCAATGCAAATGAACAATAAGTTTTTGAAAAAAATAAATTAATGTCTAGGCAAACGAATGTGAACGGACTATAACTCCCCTGCACCTAGAGTACATTAGGTGCGCTGCGCACCTACTATATATCTTTGTTAATTTACAGTCCAAATACTAAACAAATGGACCCTTGTATACTACTAACTAATAAGTGTAGCTGGAATCATCGTCATTACGTGCCATAAAGTTGGCGTGACGTAGGCGATCATTCCTTTCATAATTTTCCATCCATACACAGTACATCGTATCAATTATGTTGTTGACTGTTTTCCGTTCTATGACGCCACGCTATCTAATATTTTCTCTCTTTATCGTCCGCGATCTCCCTTTTCCTGTATTTTGCCAGTTGTAACCAAGAATTCCAACATTTCTCTTCTCATGATGTGCCTGAAAAATGTGGATTATTTCTTACTGATGTTTTTAGAAGCTCCCTTTTTGTGTTGGCCTCTTTGAGAATATATTTGTTGGTCTTTTTTAGCTGTCCAAGGAATTGTTTTAACATTATTTTGAGAAATCTCATCTTTATGGCCTCTAATCGTCTATTAATTTATTTGTCCACTGTCCATGATTCGCTTTTATAGGTCAGAAATGCCTCTATTTAGTACAGATGAAAACTCTGTCTTACTTCTATTGACATAGACTTGTTGCACAAGACTTTTTTTTTCTGAAATATGAATGAATTTTTTTTTGGCCTGAGCTATTCTATATTTTAATTATGTGGTGCATCATCAATCTGATGTTATTATTGTCCCCAAGTATTTGACACTCGGCACTTGTTTCAGATTTGTCCCACTTATTTTAGTGTTGCATGGTGGTGTTGATGCAACAGAAATAAGAAACATGAAATCAAATTCGACAAACAGAAATAAGAAACATTAAATCAAATTCGACTAACAGAATAAATACAATAAGATCGAAAACTGGAAAAACTAAAGAAAAAAAAAGTAAAGTACCCCCGTCACGCCAAGTGGCGTATAGGGCATATGGAATATGGTGTTAGTAACCATAAATTTTACAGACCTTCGGCACATGATTTTAAAAAAAACTAATGACTAGAAAAATAAATGCGAAATGCTGACATAAATATTTATAACATTTTTGGGGGATGTTCTATCTGATCTTAATCCCAAAATAGCTTATGAACATTACTGATTGAATTGTTCTGCTCGCACAACGTGTACTGCAGCAACTTCATTATACAACTCATTAGTAAGCTCTTAGATTACCTACCCCTGGAGTGACGCACAACGCAAGAAATTAAAATAATTGATTCATTTAGCGATGTATTGACCAGTTCACTTCCTTCACTGTTTGAAACCTGTCCTGGAGTTTTTCCGTGACATCCCAGAGTGGGGAATCATGGCTATGCTTTCGTCGTCACGGGCGTACATCAATCTTGTGCTTCAACTACCAATCTCTTTCTTTTTTTTTGTTTCATTTCTCGAAAAATATCTCATCAAACGTTGCTGTTTTTAGCTTCTTGCACGCAAAGCCATGACGACTGGCTCGTCCGACTGCCTGACTTCCTGAACAATATCCGAAGATTGCTGGACTTTCTCACAAAAACTTTGGTTTCACGCGATCGCTTTAGGTTCTTAAGCCTTTTGATCCACTTCGGTAGTAGCAGTAATCTGTTCAGGGTTTTGTTGCTCTTTATTGCTTTTTGTTGATACCAACATTTGATTGCTTGAAGAAATTTCGTTACAAAGTGCAAACAAGTAATCGGACTATAGTTTACATTTACCACAAGATGCACCGTCTTGGAACCGTGCATTACCAAAATACTACTTCAATTTCAGGAATATTTTATTTTTATCCAAATTAAGAGTAAACCTTCGGCTTTCCCGTTCGCTTATTACGTAAAGGTAGTCATATATCAAATATTTGTTAAAGTTATATGCCATATGCAAAAGTAACAAAACAAATATAACAATCATTATTTATCAAAAGCACATTATTTCGATAGTAAATGTAATATAAGTAAGGCAAAATCAGTACTATAATAAAAACGTAAAGGTAGTCATATACAAATAGTAATATCCATAAGTCTGATTTATAAAAGGTGAAAGTAATACTACACCAAACATAAAAGTAAAACTATAATAAATGCAAATGTCAACATACACCAAATGTAAGAATTGTCATTTAACAAGTGCCATATCAAGTGTAAAATTGGCCGTGCAACTCTTACCAAATGTAACATTAAAATGTAATCTTCTAACTATACGTCTTAATAGTGCAACCTCATTCTCTCTCTCTCTCTCTCTCTCTCTCTATCGCTCTCTCTCTCTCTCTTTCTCTCTCTTTCTCTCTCTTTCTCTCTCCCTCTTTCTTTCTTTTTTTATTTTGATTTATGCACACATGGCCTTTTTCTATTTTTTTTTTTTAAATCGTGTACAAGAGTTTCATCATCTCATCTCATGAAATTTTTTTTTTTTATTAAGTCAGACCTTTCAGCATCTGACGTTCTTATATTTGTCCAATAAATGCTATATTTATCACATTATATGATGTTAGACTAGTACTTATCAAATGAAAATTATAAACAGACAATAAGTCAGTTGTGATGTTCAATTATTTTACCCATGAAACCGAAAGAAAACAAAATGAAAACAAATAAAAGTTTCCATATCAGGATTATCACATGACCACGTCATCATCGCGGGTGTTGTTCCTTGTTCTTCCAGTTTATTCCTGGGTGGTTATGGTTGTGGTTATGGTTATGGAAGGCCCCGGTATCACTGCAAACGAATTAAAATCGATAATTGCTCAACCGCCAGTGGCAGTGGAATCATTCGAATTACTATCTCATCTCCCACACAAAGAAAGGTAGCTGTAGTCCGCATTAAAGCAGTCTCAGCACACGCAAAAAGACATAAAGCAAAACTGCACGGAAAGTGAACTTAGCCGTCTGTTCTCCGTCATACGATATCATCATTCATCGTAAACAATTGGAACATCGAAGGTGCTTGACTTACAAGTGACCAGAATTTAATTTATGGTAATGGTTGAAAAACATAGTGGAGAACCTGCTGAGAAAATGATTTCTCCTAGCAATGGTGTTGGGTAATTAAGTGTTAGGTGGGCTGGGTAGTCAAGAGGTACGGCGTCGATCTCATGACAGGAAAGACCGGGGTTCAAAACCCAACAGAAGCGGTTGTAATTTCTCAAAAAAAGGACAAATTAATCCGTGGTTTCTTTATAACATATTACGCTCCAATGATCTTATGGGTAGTGAAATCCGATGTCTAACTGTCTCGGATAACGGCAATAAATAAGAGGTCTCGTGTGCACTCGCACACGTTAAAGATCCCTTGGCAGTTAAAATAAAAAAAATGGAGGTCATCAATATGGCCGCTGCCTGAGCAAAATTGTTAGCAGCAAAAAACCGACCCACAATGTGGGTCCCAGGCCGTGCCACGGAGTTCGTGCACGAGGGTCAAGGTTCTCCTTGAGTTTTCCTGTGATTCTCGAGTGAGAAATCGGAGCACCTATGGGTTCTACCGGTGTGCGGCGATGATGACCTTAACAACAAAGAGATAACGTGTGACTCCTGAGTGCCAAGACTCAACTTCATGAGGTGGGGCAGTCGTTCACTTCGTCAGAGAAGATCTCTGCTACTTTTTTCAAGAGGTTGGGTGGACGCCGAATGCATTTTAGATCTCCACTCCCCAAAACAAAAAAATGTTTGCTCGCCAGTTATTTGAACCCAGAACGTTCAGGTCGACAGGCGAGTGCACTAACCACAAGGCACCTGGTTCTCAGGGGAGCCGCGATAGCTCATTGGTTAGTGAACTGGACTACAAAGGACAGAAGGTAGGGTTCGATCCCGATCGATGGCTTCCGGTTCACCCAGCCTTTAATGGGTACGGATTTTTTTTTTCTGGGAAAGTAAAGCGGCACGGGCTTAATCAACATCATCATCATCATTAAGTACCGGGCCTGCTGGCGTAGGTGATCATGTCTCTCCACAACTTTCGGTCACGACAGTTATTTATCATTTCTGTTGTTGACCTTCTGCTAAGCCATTCTCTTAAGCTATCTGGTATCTTTTCCCTTTGCTTCCCTCTATCTCTTCGTCCCTCAATTTTCCCAGTTGTTACAATATATTCCAGTTGTTCTCTTCACATTACATGGACGGGCGTAATACCGACCACATTACCCCAAAAATCATGTGCCGAAGGTCTGTAAAATTTGTGGTCACTAACTCCATATTCCCTATACGCCACTTGGCGTGACGGGGTACTTTACTTTTTTTTTTTTTACAAGGTTCTCGAGCCGTCAAATTTCAATGAAAACCCGTAAACTCGCGGTCTTCATCTGTGGAGAGATCTTGTCCGCGTGGAGACTGCTTTATCAGGGAGAAGCCACGCCCACATTCAGCAGTAGAGATGGGAATGCTGTTGGTGGTGTTGATTAGCTCCAGCGATGCAGCAAGCGTTGCCTTCCATGTCACGTTTCGTTTGTTTGTTTCTTTGTTTGTTGGTTTGTTTGTTTGTTGGTTGGTGGTTTGTTTGTTTGTTTATTTGTTTGTTTGTTGTTTGTTCTTCTTCTTTCCTTCCTCATCTGCCTTTCAGCGTCGAGGGGAGATATAATTTGCGGTCTTTTGCTTTTCTGTTCGCCTCTGCTGCTGTTATGTTTCCTAGTGCTTCTAATATTCCATCGACCCATCTTTTTCGTGGTCGACCCTTAGGTCTGGTGTTCTCACATCGTTTGTTGAAGGCTCGTCGTGTTGTGTTTTGTTTTTTTCTGCCTTGTCACGTGGCCAAACCATTTTATCTGTTGTTTCCTTATATATTCTATGGCGGGGGCTATTCCTAGCTTTTTTCTCAGTTCTTCATTTCTGATCTTATCTCTCAGACTGTTTCCTGTCATTCGTCTAACACATTTCATCTCTGTAGAGTTTATTTTCTTATTGTTCTTGCATCTAGGGTCCAGGTCTGGCATAGGTAGCACAACGTTGGGATGAAGATTGTATTGTATAGTGCTCGTTTTGCCTCCAGAGTTATTTCCTTGTTGGACAATAGTGGTGATAACTGTCCGATGATTTGACAAGCTTTGTTGCATCTTGATTCTATCTCTGCTGTTTGAGAATTATCGCCTGTCATTAGACTTCCTTGGTATTTGAATTCCTCTACTTGTTTTAGTTGTCTGCCTTCTATAGTTATGTTGATGTTCTGTTAATTTATTATTATTATTATTGTTATTGTTTGTTGTTTGTTTGTTGTTTGTTTGTTTATTTGTTTGTTTGTTTGTGTGTTTCTTGGTTTATTTGTATGTTTGTTTGTTTGTATGTTTGTTTCTTGTTTGTTTGTATGTGTGTTTGTTTGTATGTTTGTTTGTATGTTTGTATGTATGTTTGTATGTATGTGTGTTTGTTTGTTTGTTTGTATGTTTGTTTGTTTGCATGTTTGTTTGTTTGTATGCTAGTTTGATTGTTTGTGTGTATGCTTGTATGTTTGTTTGTTTGATTGTTTATTTGTTTGATTGTTTTTTTGTATCTTTGTATGTTTGTTTGTTTGGATGTATGTTTGTTTGTTTGTTTGATTGTTTGTTTGTATGTTTATTTGTTTTGTATGTTTGTTTGTTTGCTTGTTTATTGTTTTGTATGTTTGTATGTTTGTTTGTTTGTTTGTTTATATTTTTGTATGTTTGTGTGTATGTTTGTTTGTATGTTTGTTTGTTTGCTTGTTTTTTTTATGTATATATGTTTATTTGTTTGATTGTTTGTTTGATTGTTTGTATGTTTATTTGTATGTTTGTATGTTTGAGATCACCAGCTTTATATCTCTAGCGATGTCAGGATAGACTGCATCTTGCGTGAATATCACTTTATCCTATCTTTCACACTGGCAGACATGTGCTCAGGTGTCCCCCGCCCAACAAGCAGATATTCTCAGACTTCAGAGGTACTATATATTTTATGGTCGAGAGTTTTCACTTTCTTATTTTTCCTTTGAATTTTGTCCGGCAGGAGACATTATTTTTTTTGCCAATTCTTTTTTTATTTTCAAAATGCCAAGATTTTATTTCACGTGAACTGAATACACACGGGACCCCCTATTTTTCTGCATGGATTCGATTTTTTTTAAATGTCACTTATATATATATATATATATATATATTTTTTTTTTTTTTTTTTAATTGCCCACCGCCTGTTGTAAGGATCGAATACGAAAACATCTTGTTACTCTATTAGCTACTCTTCTCTCCAAAATCGCTCTTATATATCTTTAAAGCCCACATTTTAACTGCTCGTGCAGTTTCAAGATCAAAAGCCCACTATTTTCTGTCTTCAAGCAGGAGCTCCTTTATTCAAGTGAAGACAAGAAGGTTTCTGTCGCTTCTTTGTTTTTGGGGGACTGGTTGGTCTCGAGGCAAGACGCCGGCCTCGAGACAGAGAGGTTGTGGGTTCAAATCCCCTCTCGGTTGGGATTTTTATTTATGATTTATCTCTGCGACAAGCACCCTGGTCTCAGCAGCGAGGCCCGGCTTGAAACGTCAATTACTCATCGACCGGAAAAAAAATATGAGTACCTCCGAAGTCGGAGCTATCTGCTTGTGCGGCGAGGGACCCCTGTGCACACGGCTGCCTGGGAAAAATTGATTAACACGCAAAATTCAGTTCCTAGTCTCTAGGGACTTCGTCAGAGGTTAAATAAAAAAGGGCTGGCGAATGGAAAAAAAAAACTTCTGTGTGCGATCAAGCAGTTGGAGAATGTTGATTCCTCTATTTATTTAAAATGTGGCGCCAGTACCAAACTTATTTGTTTTATTTGGTCATTAGTTTCTGGATCAAACGAGTCCATCAACACTAGTTTTCAGTTTAAAATATGTATTTGGGACAGTTGTGTTCCGGCTGAAAAATCACTTTTTATGTATATATCCTTACCGTGCATTCTTTATCTTATCTATCTATCTATCTATCTATCTATCTATCTATCTATCTGTCTGTCTGTCCGTCCGTCCGTCCGTCCATCCATCCATCCATCCATCCATCCATCACAATAAAATTACCTACCTACTATACACTAAATAGTATACGAGACATCGAGTAGAGCAGTAAAAAATATAAAATTATAAAATGTCAAATGGCAACTGAGCCTGGATAGACGAGACAAACTACAACGTGTCGGCAAAAGCCTTCATCGGACGGATACAATATAACAAATAAATAATATTAATACTATTTAATAATGATTAATACCATTTTATATATTTTAAAACTATTATTATTTTATTTTACTTGATAACGACGTAGGTGCATGCCAGTGGCGTATACTGGTTTTGGGGTCTGGGCTACCGCTGACATAATAATAAAAACATACATTATTTTCAGTAGGCTAACATAAAGTAATATTTTCTAATGACTTCGCTACATTTTAAATTACTTACATCAGAGATGCTGCAACACTGCCTACTCAACACAAAATAACATGAACAATAAATCGGTGATTCTGACTGATGTACTGTCAGTATTATCAGCTCTAAAAAAACCCCTATGAACAATGAACTAGATGACTTGAGAACAACCCTGGACAAACTATGCAATAACATCCAGAGAGTAGTCATTCAGTGGATACCATCACACTGTAATATACACGGGAACTAACGCGCAGACAAATTAGCTAAAGAGGGAGGGAGATTACCACAAGAGAACCATCCGCTCAGTTATGATGAAGCCAAATCCATCCTCAAGGGTCAGTTCCATGAAATATGGGAACGAGAACACCAAAGTATAACGAGAGTGACGGATACCACCAACTATCAAGGAGGGATCAAGTCATCATACTTCGTCTACGCACTGGCCACAATAGAATGAGAAACCACATGTTCACCAAATTCAAAATAGGTACTACCATCCTATGCCACTGTACGCTGGACAATATGACTACCAACATGCTCTACAGGATTGTCCCCAGTACACAGACCTGAGAAGAGCAATGTAGTCCACACCACCTCCCTGGAAGAAAAACTATATGGGGCAATCGAATCGCTTAAACAGACAGATGACTTCGTGAGAGAGTCTGGAATCCTACTCTGATTTAGTCTTGATCGCAGAGAGAGAGAGAGAGAGAAATTACTTACTTATTTATGTTAATTATATCCGTCTTGTTTGAGACGAAAATGTCTGAATGACTTTGTCATTGAAAGTACTGTTGTGTTGGTTTCTAAGTTTCTGAAGGAATGATTTCTCAATGGACATTAATGCCAAACCAGATAAGCATTCTTGTGTCTGAGTTGAGCGACAATAAGATTTGATTCTCTTGAGAGCAGGAAAAAGTTCTTTCTATAGATGCTGATGCGCATAACGTAGTTATAAATAGCTAAGGAAGTTCCGATAAGTAGACAGTTTTTACTTTCACTTTGTGGCGATTCTGACTGGCTGGAGCTAAAAATAACCCAATCTGCCGCATTTCTCTCACGGCAACACCCGCTGTATATTTTGACTGGAATTTTTTAATGTCAAGGTCGTTAATACAAGGACCGGATAGAGGAAAAATGTACCGCTGGCTTCTAGAGGTTTCAATGTATAGTAGTTTCGGTTTCATTCACCATCGTTATAGTGGCCAGAGGAAAACCTTGCTTTAATAAATGCAAATCAAAGCAAATAAATCATATTGGCCTACGAAATGTGTTATAGAATATTCGAAAATTTATAATATAATTATTTTTTTAAAATATAATAAATTATCATCTCCTTTTGTGTTTCGTTAATATGTTCAGGCTACCGGCGGTATCATAGAGAATATTAGAGAATACGCCACTGGTGCATGCTTGTGGGTGCGTGCTGGTGGTAGCTAATCCATTTCCGTTTGTTCTCTCAACCCCTACTATTCCTCCACATAAGACCTCCCGCATTCCGAACTCCCACAAGACTCCCAGCTAAGCCCACCTTTAAAGAGGAGCCGACCCTGGACAGCAAATCCTGAGATTTGCTGGCCGACATGCGTGACAACAGGGATCAGAGCTAACCGGCAACCGACTTTCCCCTGGTTAGTCACCGTAATTTATATTTTACGAGCACGTAAAATGGTGAATTTTAACGCTGTGACTAAAACCAGTTATTGAAAATGTACAATTGAAATAAACAAAAGAATAGGTATGGAAAAAGTAATTTTATTGCCATGAAAATTATGCTAACATCAAAATAAATAACACCAGGGCTAAAACTAAGAACAGCAAAATGTTACATCTTCTCAATATTCCTGTATGGTGCTGAAACATGGACATTAGACAAGAAAACGGAACAGTAAATTTAAGTTTTTGAAATGTGGATTTATAGAAGAATAGGTAGAATTGGATGGAAAGAAAATAAAACAAACGATGAAGTTTTAAAACAGTTAAAAATGGACGAGTAACATCAAAAGATGGACAAGTCAATCTATGACAACCTGCACATCAAAGCAAGAGACAGAGCAGAATGGCGCTCCATGGTAGCCAACCTTCGATGCGGAGACGGCACTCAATGATGATGATGATGAACGCTGTGAAATGGTGACTTTTATTGGAGAGTAAACGATGAGCTGCCTCTTTGAGCATGTCTTGTGGAGACCAAATACTCTTTTGTTGAAAGATTATGATGACGATAATGATGATAATAATAAAAGAAAGAATGTTAATATAAATGTATGTTAAATTTAATAATTATAGTAATTGCAAAAATGATGTCGGCGATAACGACAATGACGATATTAGTAATAAAAGTAATATTAATAGCAATAACAGTAATATTAATAGCAATAAAAGTAATATTAATAGCAATAAAAGTAACATTAATAGCAATAAAAGTAATATTAATAGCAATAAAAATAACATTAGTAGCAATAAAAGTAACATTAATAGCAATAAAAGTAATATTAATAGCAATAAAATTAATATTAATAGCAATAAAAGTAACATTAATAGCAATAACAGTGATATTAATAGCAATAACAGTAATATTAATATCAATAAAAGTAACATTAATAGCAATAAAAGTAACATTAATAGCAATAAAAGTACATTAATATCAATAAAAGTAACATTAATAGCAATAAAAGTAACATTAATAGCAATAAAAGTAACATTAATAGCAATAACAGTGATATTAATAGCAATAACAGTAACATTAATAGCAATAAAAGTAACATTAATAGCAATAACAGTGATATTAATAGCAATAACAGTAACATTAATAGCAATAACAGTAACATTAATAGCAATAACAGTAATATTAATAGCAATAACAGTAACATTAATAGCAATAACAGTAATATTAATAGCAATAACAGTAATATTAATAGCATTAACAGTAACAGTAATAGAAATTACAGTAAACAGTAATATTAATAGCAATAACAGTAACAGTAATATTAATAGCATAACAGTAACAGTAATAGAAATAACAGTAACAGTAATATTAATAGCAATAACAGTAACAGTAATAGAAATAACAGTAACAATAATATTAATAGCAATAACAGTAACATTAATAACAATAACAGTAACAGTAATATTAATAGCAATAACAGTAACATTAATAGCAATAACAGTAACAGTAATATTAATAGCAATAACAATAACAGTAACAGTAATATTAATAACAGTAATCATTCATCATGTGTCATACTAGTTTGGGTGGTGGCTTCAGTTGGGAAAACCACCCAACTAGCTACCGACATTCAGACAACCCGTGTTCGGATCCCGTTGCAAGCAGTGTGAGTTGTACTCGTGGTTGGAAGAAAATCTCCCGCGGTCGACCCAGCCTCTGGCAGAAATGGGTAACAGGGTATTACTCTGGGAAGGTGAGGAATGCCGCCTCGCATCGTGAGTTTCGATGCTTGAAGCGACACTATCCAGAGGTCTCCGAACACCTCTGGATAAGCGGCCGAGCACATATGGGTTATAACTCGCATGCTAAGACGCCGATTCAAGTCTCGTACTTTACCTTGATAGGTTTAGATAGACGCTAACTTGTATAAGGGTAGGTGATTAATGCAGATTTCCAAAAAATGAGGAAGATACTATGCATTCCATTTTTGACAATAGAAACAAGAAAAATAGTTCTTAAATGTTATGTATGGCCAGTCTTAACATATGGATGTGAATCATGGACATAGACAAGAAAATCACTGGAGTCTGTAGAAATGTGGTTTTACAGAAGAATGTTGAGAATACCATGGACAGCTAAGAAGAGTAATAAAAACGTTCAGAAAGAGGCCAAAGCAAAAGAGAGCTAATTTCCAATATTAGGAAGAAACAATCATAATTTTTTTGGCCATGCAATGAGAAGTGGACAACTGGAATATATTGTAACAACTGGGAAAATTGAGGGACGAAGAGTTAAAAGGAAGCAAAGAGAAAAGATACCAGACAGCTTAAGAGAATGGCTTGGCAGAAGGTCAAGAACAGAAATGATAAATAACTGTCGAATTGTGGAGAGACATGATCACCTACGCCAGCAGGCACGGCCCTTGATGATGATGATGCGATTATAGTGATGAAATATGCACCAGCCTCAAACCACTAAATTTATTTTCTTCTTTACGAGCGGTGAAATAAAAACTCATAAAACACTCGCTGCGACTGCGCTGGACAAGCAACCTTTCTTTTCCGGTACTACTCCCCCCCCCTGCAAACCCCTGTAATGGGAAATGCCGTGACGTAGTTGGTGTGTGAACACACTGCCCAAGTCACGAGACGGTTCGTTACAACACAAGTTCTCTTTACTGAGGGTTTGTTTGTTTGTTGTTTCTTTGTTGTTTGTTTCTTGTGTGTTTGTTGTTTGTTTGTTGTTTTTTCTTTGTTTGTTTGTTTGTTGTGTGTTTGTTTGTTGTTTTTTTTATTTGTTTGTTGTTTGTGTTGTTGTGTATTTGTTTGTAGTTTGTTTGTTTGTTATTTCTTTATTTCTTTGTTGTTTGTTTGTTTGTTGTTTGTTTGCTGTTTCTTTGTTTTTTGTTGTGTGTTTTTTTGTTTCTTTATTTGTTTCTTTAGTGCTTGTTTGTTTGTTGTGTGTTTGTTTGTTGTTTGTTTGTTTTTTGTGTTTCTTTGTTTATTTGTTGTGTGTTTGTTTGTTTGTTATTTGTTTGTTTGTTTGCATTTACCAGCTTTAGATACTTCACTTTTTAGATAAAGTATATAAAGATAGATTACTTTTTTCATATTTTTCAAACTGACAAGCTTGTGCCTAGGTGTCCATCGCCATAAATGCAGATATTCTCCGACTTCAGATGCACTCTCATCATTATTGCCGAGGGTTTCAACGTAATGGATACATTTTGTCATCATAATGCAACAAGCGTGCCTGGTAAAAGTACAACAAACGAGCCTGGTATAAGTACAACAAGCGAGCCTGGTATAAGTACAACAAGCGAGCCTGGTATAAGTAAAACAAGCGAGCCTGGTATAAGTACAACAAACGAGCCTGATATAAGTACAACATTTAAGCCTGGTGCAAGTACAACAGGTGAGCTAGGTAAAACAAGCGAGCTGCTATAGCTCGTTTCAAATCATGTGCCCAACTTTTAAAATCGATATCTTTTTAATCTCTTTTTGTAATTTTTTTCAAAATTTGCATGTAAAGTTATAATGATTAGAACCCAACAGGAATTAATTTCATTAAAAAAAAAAAACATTTGGTTATTATTGTTGCTTATTTGATTTATATAAATTTATAACGACCCATTGATGTAGTCAAAACTTAATGTTTACAGTATTTTAAGTTAAAAATAGCGATAAAAAATCCATACACGGTACAATGACGTTTTTGAACGCTTTCCACGTGGACTTTCTGACACAATTAGACACTTGTAGAAAACACGAGGCATTGTGTGTTCCATTTCCGTTCATTCATAGGTGGAGACGTGGAACAATAACATTTATCATGAGTCTTAAAATGAAATTCTGCAGTTTACAAAACATCGCAATAAAAATGTATGACTATTTTGCAAAGAGGCTAAACGAGGAAGATTATTTCATTCTTTAGAAAACCGTGAGAATAGGACAAGACACATTTTGGATTTATCTAAACGGTCACTTAATCGCTGGATTCAAGCACGTGACCGTCAATGTTCAAAATATACAAAATCACAAGGAAGAGGGAAAATGTTGGATAATTTCGACAGTGAACTTATTAGAAGTGAAATTCGCAAAATGTTGGGTATGAATGAAACTGTTACAATAAGAAAATTAAAAGTATCGCTGAAAAAGAACAACAGTATTGAAATATCAAAGTCTACATTATGGAGGAATGTGAGAGCTGCAGGCTTTACATTCAGAAAGTATTCCAATGGACGAAACATCATCTGTGAGAAGCCACATATAGTAGTCATGAGAAGCAAGTACTTACGTGAAGTAAAAGAGGTGCGCAAGCAAGGTTATGATATTGTGTACTTGGATGAAACATGGATCAATGCTCACCACACTAACCAAAGGATTGGCAGTCATCAGATGGAAAGATTAAGAGATTAATACCTAGCAGCAAAGGACAGCGCTTGATAATTGCTCATGCAGGTAGTCGACAACATGGACTAATACAGAATGCAGAGCTCATTTTTCTTTCAAAATCCATTGACAATCGGGATTATCACTCTGAGATGAATGGTCACATATTTAGACATTGGATTGAAAATTCTGTTCTCCCATCACTAGATCGACCATCTTGCCTAATAATGGACAATGCAGCGTACCACAACATTGTTGCACTTGAAGATAAAGTCCCGACGTCATCCAGTACGAAAGATGCTATTAAGAAATGGCTCACAAAGGAGCACATACAATTTAATAACATGTACTTAAAACCTGAATTACTATCTCTAGTAAAAAAAAAACAGAGGACAAAGATTTTTCAAATAGATAAGATTATCCAAGAGCACGGTCATATAAGTTTGAGGCTGCCACCTTACCATGCTCATTTAAATCCAATAGAACTAATCTGGGCAAAATTAAAAGGACAAGTGGCAGATGAAAATACAACATTCAAAATATGCGATGTAAAGACTCTTGCTAATCTCGCTTTATTAAATATAGACAAAGATTATTGGGCTAAATGTGAAGACCACGTCTTAAAACAGGAAGAGGAATATTGGAAAAATGATGGTTTGTGGAATGTTCAACCCCAAACAGTTATTAATCTTTTAGACTCGTCTGATTCAGAATGAAAGTATATAGCCCCCACAATGTTGGCCCCTATATTACCTTAAATTAGTTCAACAAACGGTCCTTTTCAGGACCACACAACTATGAAAATTGGACATACAGGTATACCTTGATATTATCGTCCGCCCTCGAACTGAGCAGACAATAATTCTCCTGGTGTTTTGTTTTATCCAGTTATTTCCCCATTACGGCACGCCTTTACCTAGTGAAAATTAATCATAGACCAGCAACTACGGTAATTTCTATTATTTAGGGCTTCACAATTTACAATTTTGACAAACATCAAAGAAATATCGCCGCTTTAAGAAAACTGCAGCTGCAAGATATTTGTTAAATATACATTTAAAGGGTCTTTTGCATTCTAATAACATTTGGAAAATTTCAAAAGTTTTTAACAAACGGTTAGAGAGTAATAGCGTTTTGAAGTTGGGCACATGATTTGAAACGAGCTATAGACCCGTCAGTGTGTGCATGCTTTGTCATCTGCTTAATGCAACAGACCACCTATAGATAAGCCCGCAGTGCTGTGATATAGCTATAACAACAATGTCTCCTTGCTAATTTCCCTTCAATCATGCAAGCCTGGAAGGACACTCTGTTCCGGATCTTTATGTTCTCAAATATTTTTACTTGTCTATCTTCACTCATTCCGTGTTTTTTTCCCTTAATCCCCACTTTGCCCCATTTACTCGAAAGCTGGATTAAGTATTTGCTTTTCCGTTCGTTTTGTTTATCCACGTATACAGAGCCACATCTATTATTTTGATCTTATTTTTCACTTCCTTGTTCAGTGTATTAAACTCAGCTACATATACGATGCTGTAAAGCAACGATTCTCAAACTTTCCCTTAACGCGGACCCCTGTTAAATAAGTTTTGTAGTTGCGGACCCCTATTCAATATGTTTTGTAGTCGCGGAACCCTATTAAATACGTTTTGTAGTGGCGGATCCCGAGGATTCAACTTCACACTCAAGATTTCATTCATTCTCTTGTTTCCATTTGGCTGCAGAATACGATAGTATCCTTCAACCTTTCATGGAACTCCTGTGACGGTATCACGACCCTTGGGGTCGGAAGTGGGTGGGTGGGGTGGTGGAGGGGTCCGCGGGCCACAGTTTGAGAAACGCTGCTGTAAATGATGCCTTATAGCATATAGTGTTTACTCATCTGTGTCTTTGGGTTAATTTGGAGATAGCAGATGGGGCCAACATGAACACAAGAGTGTATGTTGCTATGTTAATATGGCTTTGTTGACTGTTCACCAATGGAGGAGAATAAAAAAATAAATCCTACGACACATCTACTGTATACATCTGATGGTGTATGTCAGCGGGGCTCTCGACGTGACCAGAGAAATAAAGGCCGCCTGGCTAAATTAGACGCCAATTGAAACGTTAAATACTCATCGACGGAAAAAATATGAGTACCTCAGGAGTTAATTGCCTGTGCGGCGAGGGATCCCTGTGCACACGGCTGCCAGGGAAAAATGGATTCATCATCATTGAGTGCCGTCTCCGCAACGAAGGTTGGCTATCATTGAGTGCCGTCTCCGCAACGAAGGTTGGCTACCATGGAGCGCCGTTTTGCTCTATCTCTTGCTTTGATGGTGCAGGTTGTCATCGGTTGATTTGTCCATCTTTTGATGTTACTCGTCCATGTTAATCTTGGTCTGCCTCTGCCTCTTTTACCTTGTATTTTCCCTCCAGGATCACTTTCAGTAGGCTGTTGTGTCTTTTAACATGGCCTAAGAATCGCATTTGTCTTGTTCTAATTGTGTTCAGAAGTTCTCTTTTCATTTTTAGTTGTTTTAAGACTTTGTCATTTGTGTTTCTTTTCCTTCCATCCAATTCTACCTATTCTTCTATATATCCACATTTCAAAGGCTTCAATTCTCTGTTCTGTTTTCTTGTCTAATGTCCATGTTATGAAAAATGGATTAACACGCAAAATTCAGTTCCTAGTCTCTAGGGACTTAGTCAGAGGTAAAAGCTGGCGAACGAAAAAAAAAAATATGGATAACACGAAAGTAAGAAAACAGGAATAGATGATAAACATGGGAGAGAATGATATTATAGAAATAGGATAGGAGAGAATGATAGTATATACATAGGATGGGAGAGAATGATAGTATAGAAATAGGATGGGAGAGAATGATAGTATATGTATATACATAGGATGGAGAGAATGATAGTATACACATAGGATGGGAGAGAATGATAGTATATACATAGGATTGGAGAGAATGATAGTATATACATAGGATGGGAGAGAATGATAGTATAGAAATAGGATGGGAGAGAATGATAGTATAGAAATAGGATGGGAGAGAATGATAGTATAGAAATAGGATGGAAGAGAATGATAGTATACACATAGGATGGGAGAGAATGATAGTATACACATAGGATGGGAGAGAATGATAGTATAGAAATAGGATGGGAGAGAATGATAGTATAGAAATAGGATGGGAGAGAATGATAGTATACACATAGGATGGGAGAGAATGATAGTATACATATAGGATGGGAGAGAATGATAGTATACACATAGGATGGGAGAGAATGATAGTATAGAAATAGGATGGGAGAGAATGATAGTATAGACATAGGATGGGAGAGAATGATAGTATAGACATAGGATGGGAGAGAATGATAGTATACACATAGGATGGGAGAGAATGATAGTATACACATAGGATGGGAGAGAATGATAGTATAGACATAGGATGGGAGAGAATGATAGTATACACATAGGATGAGAGAGAATGATAGTATAGACATAGGATGGGAGAGAATGATAGTATACACATAGGATGGGAGAGAATGATAGTATAGACATAGGATGGGAGAGAATGATAGTATAAACATAGGATGGGAGAGAATGATAGTATAGACATAGGATAGGAGAGAATGATAGTATAGACATAGGATAGGAGAGAATGATAGTATACACATAGGATGGGAGAGAATGATAGTATAGACATAGGATAGGAGAGAATGATAGTATACACATAGGATGGGAGAGAATGATAGTATAGACATAGGATGGGAGAGAATGATAGTATAAACATAGGATGGGAGAGAATGATAGTATACACATAGGATGGGAGAGAATGATAGTATACACATAGGATGGGAGAGAATGATAGTATACACATAGGATGGGAGAGAATGATAGTATACACATAGGTTGGGAGAGAATGATAGTATACACATAGGATGGGAGAGAATGATAGTATAGACATAGGATGGGAGAGAATGATAGTATACACATAGGATGGGAGAGAATGATAGTATACACATAGGATGGGAGAGAATGATAGTATAGACATAGGATGGGAGAGAATGATAGTATACACATAGGATGGGAGAGAATGATAGTATAGAAATAGGATGGGAGAGAATGATAGTATAGAAATAGGATGGGAGAGAATGATAGTATACACATAGGATGGGAGAGAATGATAGTATAGAAATAGGATGGGAGAGAATGATAGTATAGACATAGGATGGGAGAGAATGATAGTATAGACATAGGATGGGAGAGAATGATAGTATACACATAGGATAGGAGAGAATGATAGTATAGACATAGGATGGGAGAGAATGATAGTATACACATAGGATGGGAGAGAATGATAGTATACACATAGGATGGAGAGAATGATAGTATAGACATAGGGTGGGAGAGAATGATAGTATAGACATAGGGTGGGAGAGAATGATAGTAGATACATATAGGAACAACCTGACTTTGAGATTTATGAAACACCAAACTCGTTTTCAAAATATATCATTTGCTGGAACGAGGCAATAAGATAGAACTAAAAATGGGAAAACATTTCATTAGCTGAGACCAGGCTGTAAAACAGATGTAAAATGAAGCTGCACTTTCTGGTGTTTTAGCTGAAGTACTCAGCACGTGCTTGTTTGGTACTGATGAATCGTCTCGCCGATTGGACGTGACTTGAAGTAGTCAACATACATTAGATAATATCGATTCACTTGCTGAAGGTTCATCTTATTGAACGAGCTCATCAGAGGGTATTGCCGAACTGTCTCTCATTTTTTTTTTTTTGGGGGGGGGGGGGGGGTGGTGTGTGTGGGGGGGGGGGGGATGCTGTAGTTTTGGAGTTAACCTTTACCCCAACCCAGCATAATTGGCTCGGGATTAAGTAAATATAAAAAATATTGTTCAATTGTGAATTGGCAAATTGTCGTCTATCTTTCACGTGCGATTATTTCTTTTCGTTGTTCGCCCTTTTAAGGGCGTTCAATTGTCGTTGTTTGCATTGTATTGTGGTTTACAAACATTCAGCGTCATCAGTGTCTTTCAGTGAAACAGATACGACTGACTTGAACTGGGTATTTTGTTATTACTCTCCCCATTGGTTCATGCTTACCTGGTCAGACTCGTTAGTCTGTTCGGAGCTAGTTGTGGGGTGTAACATACCTACAAGATATGGTGACTGCTCTACCAAAAAAATGAACACAACATAATATTAACGTTTCGGCCTACATGCGGCCTTCTTCAGAGAACGAGGTCAACGATAACAAACTATGAGGCACAGATAAATGCTGCTACATCTAGGATGATAAGGACTGGTAAGTGAAGGAGAAGTGGACAGAGGGATAAGAGATGAGATGGATATACGAGAGAAAAATGTGCTACATGTTGGAGGATAGGTAAAATGTGGAAATCTAAAAGTATAAGTCATCATCATCATCGAATGCTATCTCGGCAACGAAGGTTGGCTACCATGGAGCGCCATTCTGGTCTGTCTCTTGCTTTGATGGTGCCGCACTTACTTTTTGTGGCGTAATACCGACCACCTACGCCAACCGGTTTGGCACATGATGATGATGATGATGAATACCGACCACATTACCTAAAAAATCATGTGCCGAAGGTCTAAAAAAATATTATGGTCACTAACACCATATTCCCTATACGCCACTTGGCGTGACTAGGGCTCTTTACATGTTATTTCGTCACTACACTTTGTTCATATCAGTTATCAGTTTGTGATTTGATATAAGATCGTCGGACACAAAATGTCTAGAATTTCTGCCTTCTGGCTCGAAAGGACGATAGACAGATAGACAGACAGACACACAGGCTGGTTGACAGATAGACAGACAGACATGCAGGCAGGTTGACAGACTGACAGGCAGATAGGTTGACAGACAAGCACGTAGGTTGACAGACAAACAGGCAGGCAGGTCGACAGACAGGTAGGTTGACAGACAGACAGGTAGGTAGGTAGGTTGACAGAAAGACAGGTAGGCAGGTTGACAGACAGAAAGCAGGCAGGTTGACTAACAGACAGACAGACAGATAGGCAAGTAGGTTGACAAACAGACAGGCAGGTAGGTTGACAGATAGACAGGCAGGTAAGTTTGACAGACAGACAGTCAGGTAGGTTAACAGATAGACAAACAGACAGGCAGGTAGGTTAACAGATAGACAAACAGACAGGCAGGCAGATTTACAGATAGACAAACAGACAGGCCGGCAGGTTGACAGATAGACAAACATACATGTTGACAGATAGACAAACAGACATGCAGGCAGGTTGACAGACAGAAAGCAGGCAGGTTGACTAACAGACAGACAGACAGATAGGCAAGTAGGTTGACAAACAGACAGGCAGGTAGGTTAACAGATAGACAAACAGACATGCAGGCAGGTAGGTTGACAGACTGACAGGCAGGTAGGTTTGACAGACAGAAAGACAAGCAGGTAGGTTAACAAATAGACAAACAGACAGGCAGGTAGGTTGACAGATAGACAAACAGACATGTTGACAGATAGACAAACAGACAGGCAGGCAGGTTGACAGATAGACAGACAGGCAGGTAGGTAGAATGACAGGTAGGTAGGTTGACAGACAGACAGGCAGGTAGGTTGACAGATAGACAGACATGCAGGTAGGTTGACAGACAGACAGGCAGAGGTATATAGGTTAACAGACAGACAAGGATGGATTGATATAATGTTGCCAGACATTGCAGTGCTAATTATTTAACGGGGTAGATCTGTCTGTCCCCAAAGTTCCATTTCGCTAAAGTCTTACTACGACTAAATCCGGCTACGAATGTAATCCTTCTCCTTTCTGACTGTCTTTTTCCCCATGGGTTCCATGACATTACGTCTTGCTATGTAAACAGCTTCCTGAACCTCGTGTTTGATTCCCTTCTCATAGGATAATCTCATATGTTCCCATCCTCTTAATCTCTCTTTCTTCCCGTCTTCTCCAAATACATTTTTCCGTTTCCGTTTGTTTTTCCCGTCCCTGGAGATTCCGAAATACTTGATAAAATGGCTCGTCATTTAGATTCTGTTATTTGTACAGATTTACAGCTTGTTTGTTTGGTTCCATGAACGTTCATATGAGAGATTTGAGAAGATGAGTCCTTCATGCCCTTCTTAATTTTGCCCATAACGTTACACCGTAGATAAAGTGTAACATTGGTCAAGTCGTTAATTTAATTTTACTCGTTTTGTGGAGAGACGATGTTTGTTACCCTTAACATATTAAAATATCATAGCCATACATTTTGTAAATGATATTCGATATCTACGCCTTTCGGCCCAATGCATCAGACTTCTGCTTGATATTTTGTGGGAAAGGGTAGCTTCCTCACATCCACCCACTCTCGGAAAAATTAAGCAAATGTCTTTTGATGACAAAGGAGCCGTGGTAACTCAGGGGAAAATACCCTGGGGTACTTACGACAGAAGATCAAGTTGAACAACTAAGGACATCCTGCTCCCTATAGTCTCTTCTATTCTTTACTGTATCTCAACCCTACAGCAACTACCACTACATTCCCTACTATATAACAACCCTACAGCAACTACTACTATATTCCCCACTATATCCCAACCCTAAGTCAACTACTGCTATATTCCCTACTATATCCCAACCCTAAATCAACTACTATTATATTCCCTACTATATCCCAACCCTAAATAAACTACTATAATATTCCCTACTATATCCCAACCCTAAATCAACTACTACTATATTCCCTACTATATCCCAACCATACAGCAACTACTGTTATATTTCCTACTACATTACTTACTATATATAAACCCTACAGCAACTATAACTACATTCCTCACCCTATCCAATCACTACAGCAACGACTACAACATTCCTCACCCTATCCAATCACTACAGCAACGACTACTACATTCCCTACCCTATCCAATCACTACAGCAACGACTACTACATTCCCTACCCTATCCAATCACTACAGCAACGACTACTACATTCTCTACCCTATCCAATCACTACAGCAACGACTACTACATTCCCTACCCTATCCAATCACTACAGCAACGACTACTACATTCCCTACCCTATCCAATCACTACAGCAACGACAACTACATTCCCTACCCTATCCAATCACTACAGCAACGACAACTACATTCCCCACCCTATCCAATCACTACAGCATCGACAACTACATTCCCCAGCCTATCCAATCACTACAGCAACGACAACTACATTCCCCACCCTATCCAATCACTACAGCATCGACAACTACATTCCCCAGCCTATCCAATCACTACAGCAACGACAACTACATTCCCCAGCCTATCCAATCACTACAGCAACGACAACTACATTCCCCAGCCTATCCAATCACTACAGCAACGACTACTACATTCCCTACCCTATCCAATCACTACAGCAACGACAACTACATTCCCTACCCTATCCAATCACTACAGCAACGACAACTACATTCCCTACCCTATCCAATCACTACAGCATCGACAACTACATTCCCCAGCCTATCCAATCACTACAGCAACGACAACTACATTCCCCACCCTACCAATCACTACAGCAACGACAACTACATTGCCCACCCTACCAATCACTACAGCAACGACTACTACATTCCCCACCCTATCCAATCACTACAGCAACGACAACTACATTTCCTACCCTATCCAATCACTACAGCAACGACTACTACATTCCCCACCCTATCCAAACACTACAGCAACGACAACTACATTCCCTACCCTATCCAATCACTACAGCAACGACTACTACATTCCCCACCCTATCCAATCACTACAGCAACGACTGCTACATTCCCTACCCTATCCAATCACTACAACAACGACTACTACATTCCCCACCCTATCAAATCACTACAGCATCGACTACTACATTCCCCACCCTATCCAATCACTACAGCAACGACTACTACATTCCCCACCCTATATAAATCATTACAACAAAAACTACTACATTCCCCACCCTATCCAATCACTACAGCAACGACTACTACATTCCCTACCCTATCCAATCATTACAGCAACGACTATTACATTCCCTACCCTATCCAATCATTACAGCAACGACTACTACATTCCCTACCATATCCAATCACTACAGCAACGACTACTACATTCCCCACCCTATCCAATCACTACAGCAACGACTACTACATTCCCCACCCTACCCAATCACTGTAGCAACGAGTACTACATTCCCTACCCTATCCAATCACTACAGCAACGACTACTACATTCCTCACCCTATCCAATCATTACAACAACGACTACTACATTCCCTACCCTATCCAATCACTACAGCAAGGACAACTACATTCCTACCCTATCCAATCACTACAGCAACGACTACTACATTCCCTACCCTATCCAATCACTACAGCAACGACTACTACATTCTCTACCCTATCCAATCACTACAGCAACGACTACTACATTCCCTACCCTATCCAATCACTACAGCAACGACTACTACATTCCCTACCCTATCCAATCACTACAGCAACGACAACTACATTCCCTACCCTATCCAATCATTACAGCAACGACAACTACATTCCCCACCCTATCCAATCACTACAGCATCGACAACTACATTCCCCAGCCTATCCAATCACTACAGCAACGACAACTACATTCCCCAGCCTATCCAATCACTACAGCAACGACAACTACATTCCCTACCCTATCCAATCACTACAGCAACGACAACTACATTCCCTACCCTATCCAATCACTACAGCAACGACAACTACATTCCCTACCCTATCCAATCACTACAGCAACGACAACTACATTCCCTACCCTATCCAATCACTACAGCATCGACAACTACATTCCCCAGCCTATCCAATCACTACAGCAACGACAACTACATTCCCCACCCTACCAATCACTACAGCAACGACAACTACATTGCCCACCCTACCAATCACTACAGCAACGACTACTACATTCCATACCCTACCCAATCACTACAGCAACGACTACTACATTCCCTACCCTACCCAATCACTACAGCAACGACAACTACATTCCCTACCCTACCAATCACTACAGCAACGACTACTATATCATAAGTACATCTACCTGTTGTAAAAACTACTACTTGTTTTTGTAACGTGTTTCAAGTTCCTATTTCAAATCTAACTCTCCTGTGTGTTTACTCTCATTTCTATTTCTCCAAACCGCAGATAGAGTAGTCTTTTGACAGTCTTCAGGAAATTGTATTTATCCCCAGTCGCAGATTTAAAACAAAAATAAAAAGCCACCTTTCAAGCTGTCCAGCCTTGATAGACCTCAAACACATTTGGGTGGCTTCACTCGTTATTCTCTTCATTAACGTCTGTATTTTGTTTGGCTTGTGCTATAATTGTGTCCGCTTCGTGCTGTAATGTGATTGGTTCTCGCTGTCCTTTTTCTAAGCAGTCATCTATCTTTATCATTATCATCATCGAGTGCCATCTCGGCAACGAAGGTTGGCTACCATGGAGCGTCATTCTGATCTGTCTCTTGCTTTGATGGTGCAGGTTGTCATAGGCTGATTTGTCCATCTTTTGATGTTACTCGTCCATGTTAGTCTTGGTCTGCCTCTGCCTCTTTTACCTTGTATTTTCCCTTCCATGATTATTTTTAGTAGGCGTCTTTAGTAGTTGTATCTTTTAACATGGCCCAAAAATCGCATTTGTCTTGTTTGAATTGTGTTTAGTAGTTCTCTTTTCATTTTTAGTTGTTTTAAGACTTCATCGTTTGTTGTCTTTTCCTTCCATCCAATTCTACCTATTCTTCTATATATCCACATTTCAAAGGCTGCAATATTCTGTTCTGTTTGTAATGTCCATGTTTCTGCGCCATATAGGAATGTTGAGAAAACATAACATTTTGCTATTCTTAGTTTTAGCCCTGGTGTTATTTGTTTTGATGTTAGTATGTTCTTCATGACATTAAACTTATTTTTTACCATTCCTATTCTTTTGTTTATTTCAGTTGTACATTTTCCATCACTGATTATAGTATGTCCAAGGTAGTTGTAGTTCTGAACTATCTCCATGTCTATTCCTTCAATTTTGATATCCACTTGTGGGTTTTGAGTATCTTCTTTGTTTATGATCATAGTTTTAGTTTTTTTTATATTCATATCTAGTCCATATTTGTTGCTAAGTTTCTATGATACATATATCTTGGGGACTGGGTGGTCTAGAGGTAAAACTTCGGCCGCTGCAAAGGAAGGTCCCAGGTTTAATTATACCAGTCCCAGGTTCAATTACACCATTCTCAGGTTCAATTACACCAGTCCCAGGTTCAATTGCACCAGTGCCCGGTTCAATTACACCAGTCCCAGGTTCAATTACACCAGTCTCAGGTTCAATTACACCAGTCCCAGGTACAATTACACCAGTCCCAGGTGAAATTACACCAATCTCAGGTTCAATTACACCAGTCCCAGGTTCAATTACACCAGTCCCAGGTGAAATTACACCAATCTCAGGTTCAATTACACCATTCCCAGGTTCAATTACACCAGTCCCAGGTGAAATTACACCAATCTCAGGTTCAATTACACCAATCCCAGGTTGAATTACACCAGTCCCAGGTTCAATTACACCAGTCCCAGGTTCAATTACACCAGTCCCTGTTTCAATTACACCAGTCCCTGTTTCAATTACACCAGTCCCTGTTTCAATTACACCAGTCCCAGGTTCAATTACACCAGTCCCAGGTTCAATCACACCAGTCCCAGGTTCAATTTCACCAGTCCCAGGTTCAATTACACAAGTTCCAAGTTCAATTACACCAGTCCCAGGTGTCTGGACCTCTGGGTAGTGAGATCCGATGTCTGGAACTCTCGGATTCCAGTAAAAACCAGGAGATCCCACGTGCATTCGCGCACGTTAAAAATTGAAAATAGTAGCCACAAAAAAATCCACGCTGCCGTAGCAAAATTTGTCAACGAAAATAATTTGTCCACATTGATGGATCCAAGGCTGTGTTACTGAGTTCTCCTTGGAGATCCTCAGTATTTCGCGAGGAAGATAGGACCACCTATGGGTTCGTCGGGTGTCCAGTAATGATGATCATGACATCACATTAGTCAAGTGTCCAGTGATGATGAGTGATCATGACATCACATTAGTCAAGTGTCCAGTGATGATGAATGATCATGACATCACATTAGTCAAGTGTCCAGTGATGATGAATGATCATAACATCACATTAGTCAAGTGTCCAGTGATGATGAATGATCATGACATCACATTAGTCAAGTGTCCAGTGATGATGAATGATCATAACATCACATTAGTCAAGTGTCCAGTGATGATGAATGATCATGACATCACATTAGTCAAGTGTCCAGTGATGATGAATGATCATGACATCACATTAGTCAAGTGTCCAGTGATAATGATCATAACATCACATTAGTCAAGTGTCCAGTGATGATGAATGATCATAACATCACATTAGTCAAGTGTCCAGTGATGATGAATGATCATGACATCACATTAGTCAAGTGTCCAGTGATGATGAATGATCATAACATCACATTAGTCAAGTGTCCAGTGATGATGAATGATCATGACATCACATTAGTCAAGTGTCCAGTGATGTTGAATGATCATGACATCACATTAGTCAAGTGTCCAGTGATAATGATCATAACATCACATTAGTCAAGTGTCCAGTGATGATGAATGATCATAACATCACATTAGTCAAGTGTCCAGTGATGATGAATGATCATGACATCACATTAGTCAAGTGTCCAGTGATGATGAATGATCATGACATCACATTAGTCAAGTGTCCAGTGATAACGATCATAACATCACATTAGTCAAGTGTCCAGTGATAACGATCATAACATCACATTAGTCAAGTGTCCAGTGATAACGATCATAACATCACATTAGTCAAGTGTCCAGTGATAATGATCATAACATCACATTAGTCAAGTGTCCAGTGATAACGATCATAACATCACATTAGTCAAGTGTCCAGTGATAACGATCATAACATCACATTAGTCAAGTGTCCAGTGATAACGATCATAACATCACATTAGTCAAGTGTCCAGTGATAACGATCATAACATCACATTAGTCAAGTGTCCAGTGATAACGATCATAACATCACATTAGTCAAGTGTCCAGTGATAACGATCATAACATCACATTAGTCAAGTGTCCAGTGATAACGATCATAACATCACATTAGTCAAGTGTCCAGTGATAACGATCATAACATCACATTAGTCAAGTGTCCAGTGATAACGATCATAACATCACATTAGTCAAGTGTCCAGTGACAATGATCATAACATCACATTAGTCAAGTGTCCAGTGATAACGATCATAACATCACATTAGTCAAGTGTCCAGTGATAATGATCATAACATCACATTAGTCAAGTGTCCAGTGATAACGATCATAACATCACATTAGTCAAGTGTCCAGTGATAACGATCATAACATCACATTAGTCAAGTGTCCAGTGATAACGATCATAACATCACATTAGTCAAGTGTCCAGTGACAATGATCATAACATCACATTAGTCAAGTGTCCAGTGATGATGAATGATCATAACATCACATTAGTCAAGTGTCCAGTGACAATGATCATAACATCACATTAGTCAAGTGTCCAGTGATAACGATCATAACATCACATTAGTCAAGTGTCCAGTGACAACGATCATAACATCACATTAGTCAAGTGTCCAGTGATAACGATCATAACATCACATTAGTCAAGTGTCCAGTGATAACGATCATAACATCACATTAGTCAAGTGTCCAGTGATAACGATCATAACATCACATTAGTCAAGTGTCCAGTGATAACGATCATAACATCACATTAGTCAAGTGTCCAGTGATAACGATCATAACATCACATTAGTCAAGTGTCCAGTGACAATGATCATAACATCACATTAGTCAAGTGTCCAGTGATAACGATCATAACATCACATTAGCCAAGTGTCCAGTGATAATGATCATAACATCACATTAGTCAAGTGTCCAGTGATAACGATCATAACATCACATTAGTCAAGTGTCCAGTGATGATGAATGATCATAACATCACATTAGTCAAGTGTCCAGTGATAACGATCATAACATCACATTAGTCAAGTGTCCAGTGACAATGATCATAACATCACATTAGTCAAGTGTCCAGTGATGATGAATGATCATAACATCACATTAGTCAAGTGTCCAGTGACAATGATCATAACATCACATTAGTCAAGTGTCCAGTGATAACGATCATAACATCACATTAGTCAAGTGTCCAGTGACAACGATCATAACATCACATTAGTCAAGTGTCCAGTGATAACGATCATAACATCACATTAGTCAAGTGTCCAGTGATAACGATCATAACATCACATTAGTCAAGTGTCCAGTGATAACGATCATAACATCACATTAGTCAAGTGTCCAGTGATAACGATCATAACATCACAATAGTCAAGTGTCCAGTGACAATGATCATAACATCACATTAGTCAAGTGTCCAGTGATGATGAATGATCATAACATCACATTAGTCAAGTGTCCAGTGACAATGATCATAACATCACATTAGTCAAGTGTCCAGTGATAACGATCATAACATCACATTAGTCAAGTGTCCAGTGATAACGATCATAACATCACATTAGTCAAGTGTCCAGTGATAACGATCATAACATCACATTAGTCAAGTGTCCAGTGATAACGATCATAACATCACATTAGTCAAGTGTCCAGTGATAACGATCATAACATCACATTAGTCAAGTGTCCAGTGACAACGATCATAACATCACATTAGTCAAGTGTCCAGTGATAACGATCATAACATCACATTAGTCAAGTGTCCAGTGATAACGATCATAACATCACATTAGTCAAGTGTCCAGTGATAACGATCATAACATCACATTAGTCAAGTGTCCAGTGACAATGATCATAACATCACATTAGTCAAGTGTCCAGTGATAACGATCATAACATCACATTAGTCAAGTGTCCAGTGATAACGATCATAACATCACATTAGTCAAGTGTCCAGTGATAACGATCATAACATCACATTAGTCAAGTGTCCAGTGATAACGATCATAACATCACATTAGTCAAGTGTCCAGTGATAACGATCATAACATCACATTAGTCAAGTGTCCAGTGATAACGATCATAACATCACATTAGTCAAGTGTCCAGTGACAACGATCATAACATCACATTAGTCAAGTGTCCAGTGATAACGATCATAACATCACATTAGTCAAGTGTCCAGTGATAACGATCATAACATCACATTAGTCAAGTGTCCAGTGATAACGATCATAACATCACATTAGTCAAGTGTCCAGTGACAACGATCATAACATCACATTAGTCAAGTGTCCAGTGATAACGATCATAACATCACATTAGTCAAGTGTCCAGTGATAACGATCATAACATCACATTAGTCAAGTGTCCAGTGATGATGAATGATCATAACATCACATTAGTCAAGTGTCCAGTGATAACGATCATAACATCACATTAGTCAAGTGTCCAGTGATAACGATCATAACATCACATTAGTCAAGTGTCCAGTGATAACGATCATAACATCACATTAGTCAAGTGTCCAGTGATAACGATCATAACATCACATTAGTCAAGTGTGCAGTGATAACGATCATAACATCACATTAGTCATGTGTCCAGTGATAACGATCATAACATCACATTAGTCAAGTGTGCAGTGATAACGATCATAACATCACATTAGTCAAGTGTCCAGTGATAACGATCATAACATCACATTAGTCAAGTGTCCAGTGATAACGATCATAACATCACATTAGTCAAGTGTCCAATGATAACGATCATAACATCACATTAGTCAAGTGTCCAGTGATAATGATCATAACATCACATTAGTCAAGTGTCCAGTGATAACGATCATAACATCACATTAGTCAAGTGTCCAGTGACAACGATCATAACATCACATTAGTCAAGTGTCCAGTGATAACGATCATAACATCACATTAGTCAAGTGTCCAGTGACAACGATCATAACATCACATTAGTCAAGTGTCCAGTGATAACGATCATAACATCACATTAGTCAAGTGTCCAGTGATAACGATCATAACATCACATTAGTCAAGTGTCCAGTGATAACGATCATAACATCACATTAGTCAAGTGTCCAGTGATAACGATCATAACATCACATTAGTCAAGTGTCCAGTGATGATGAATGATCATGACATCACATTAGTCAAGTGTCCAGTGACAACGATCATAACATCACATTAGTCAAGTGTCCAGTGATAACGATCATAACATCACATTAGTCAAGTGTCCAGTGATAACAATCATAACATCACATTAGTCAAGTGTCCAGTGATAACGATCATAACATCACATTAGTCAAGTGTCCAGTGATAACGATCATAACATCACATTAGTCAAGTGTCCAGTGATAACGATCATAACATCACATTAGTCAAGTGTCCAGTGACAACGATCATAACATCACATTAGTCAAGTGTCCAGTGATAACGATCATAACATCACATTAGTCAAGTGTCCAGTGATAACGATCATAACATCACATTAGTCAAGTGTCCAGTGACAACGATCATAACATCACATTAGTCAAGTGTCCAGTGATAACGATCATAACATCACATTAGTCAAGTGTCCAGTGATAACGATCATAACATCACATTAGTCAAGTGTCCAGTGATAACGATCATAACATCACATTAGTCAAGTGTCAAGTGATAACGATCATAACATCACATTAGTCAAGTGTCCAGTGATAACGATCATAACATCACATTAGTCAAGTGTCCAGTGATAACGATCATAACATCACATTAGTCAAGTGTCCAGTGATAACGATTCGAGTTCACGTCTTTATCACTCCATTCTCATGTTACTTTTATTTTTGTTGTTGTAACTCTGAGGTGATATAGTCGCCTCACTCTCAAATGCAATGTTTGTTTACAGCACTCGGAAAAAATGGCAAAATCTTTACTTTATAGTTTTTTTTTTAATGGTGGCAAATCATCGCTCTGTATGATAATGTAAAAAGGTAACGGTATTTCCATAGCAATTATCCCATATAAACTCCTATTCTTGCATAAAAATCTATGTGCTTCCATTTCAAACTCTGTTCTTACATATAAACCTCTATTCTATCATATAAACCTCTATTCTTTCATATAAACCTCTATTCTTCCATATAAAACTCTATTCTTTCATATAAACCTCTATTCTTCCATATAAACCTCTATTCTTCCATATAAACCTCTATTCTTACACATAAACTCTATTCTTCCATATAAACCTCTATTCTTCCATATAAACCTATATTCTTCAGAAAAAATCTATATTTTTTCATATAAACCTCTATTCTTCCATATAAACCTCTATTCTTACACATAAACTCTATTCTTCCATATAAACCTCTATTCTTCCATATAAACCTATATTCTTCAGAAAAAATCTATATTTTTTTCATATAAACCTCTATTCTTCTATATAAACCTCTGATCTCACATATAAATTGCCAAGTAGACTCTAGGTAATGAATGCCACAACAATAATGTCTTTGTGTCTCATCGTTACAGATGAATATCGTGATACCATGGACAGCTAAGAAGAGTAATGGAAAAGTTCTGAAAGAGGTCAAAGCAAAAAGATAAATAATTTCCAATATTAGGAAGAAACAATCATCATTTTTTTGCCATGTCATGAGAAGAGAACAACTGGAATATATTGTATCAACTGGAAAAATTGAGGGACGAAGAGATAGAGGGAAGCAAAGAGAAAAAATAACAGACAGCTCAAGAGAATGGCTTGGCAGAAGGTTAACAACAGAAATGATAAATAGCTGCCGAGATCGAAAGTTGTGGAGAGACATGATCACCTACACCAGAAGGCACGGTACTTGATGATGATGATGATGTCTGATCGTAAGATTTTCAACGGCTCGAGAAAGTACGTAATCGAAACAGCAATTAGAAGTAAAGTAAAGTACCCCCGTCACGCCAAGTGGCGTATAGGGAATATGGTGTTAGTGACCATACATTTTACAGACCTTCGGCGCATGATTTCCCATGTTCATCATCATCATCATGTACCCTGCCGGTTGGCGTAGGCGATCATGTCCCTCCACAATCTTCTATCTACAGTGCATCGTATCAGTTCTGTTGTTGAATGTTTTCCATGCCATGACACCAAGCTATCCAGTATTTTCTCTCTTTGTCGTCCGCGATCTCTCTTTCCTTTTATTTTGCCAGTTGTAACCAAGTATTCCAATTTTCCTCTTCTCATGATGTGCCCGAAAATGTCGATTTTGCAGACAACATTGTGCTGCATCGTGATAGTTTGCTGGAAGATCTGAATTTTGCAGACAACATTGTGCTGCATCGTGATAGTTTGCTGGAGGATTTGCATTTTGCAGACAACATTGTGCTGCATCGTGATAGTTTGCTGGAAGATCTGAATTTTGCAGACAACATTGTGCTGCATCGTGATAGTTTGTATAAGATACTGGACATCATAGATTCTCCGTCATCACTGGCTGGTATAACATGACTTGAAATTAACAGAAAGAAGACCAAAATAATGACAACCGGGGCTTTATCAAAAGACAATATTTACCAAGATGGGAAGGCCAAGAAGTGGATTACTTTATATACCTTGGTAGCGGTATAGATCTACCTTATATACCTTGGTAGCGGTATAGATCTACCTTATATACCTTGGTAGCAGTATAGATCTACTTTATATACCTTGGTAGCAGTATAGATCTACTTTATATACCTTGGTAGCGGTATAGTTCTACTTGATATATAATATCTTGCTAGCGGTATAGATAAAGAGGGAGAAACTAAAAAATAGATGAGAATCTGAATAGCAAAGGCGGCTTTATGTTTAAGAAACGTTTAAAAAATATGGCGACCAAAGATACTCAGCACCCCGATACTCTTCTCTCCCCTACTCTCCTGCTTTGGCCTGTTACGCCCTGACGTAATATCCCCAGACGATACTCCGGGTCTACACGACATATTTCCACGAACATTGGCACTCATCTACAGGAGTCATGACCCCTCTTTATCAACTTATATGTTTAATCCTTATCAATAAGTGTTATGTCATATTCTTTTCTTTCACTGTACATTCCAGAACTGCCTTACTCTCTTTTTTATCTTTTTATTCCATTTTCTCATATATGCTATTATATGATTTCTTTCAGACACACTTCCATCTCATCCCTCCTCGTAGATCGCACCTCGTGTTTGCATCCAGTCTTCCACGATACCCTATTACGCCGTATTTATCCCATTGTTACCCGAGGCACGTCTGATTTGTTTGCTCATGTTTTCACACCATAGTATACATTTCTCTGGCTCAATCGATAATCTAATAATAAACCGCCATTTACACTTCATGTTGTCACCTCCCTCCCTTATCAGACTTCACATCTCAACACGTGGCTTGTTTCCCCGCTCCCCTACTCACGTCTCATCATATCCACATTTGACTTACAATCGTCCGCACAAAAGGAATTCTGCATCGAGTATCAGCCTCGTATTAATTCTCGTAACAGTAAATCTCGCATTAATTTTAAAATATGTTTTAATTTACACATTTGTATTAATTACCAGTTTTTATTCTATTATGTTGTAGTACTTCTCCCTTTTATTTTATCATTTCATTTCTTATCCTACTTTTTATTTCTCCTTGATTTACTAGCCCCGATCATTCTAAATGTAGTAGAGTTTATTTTCATTCCATTGTTCATTTGTGTTGTCCTTTTTCTGAAGAAGGTCGTATGTGGGTCGAAACGTCAGGATTTTGTTGTGTTCCTTTTATGTAAAGTTGTCACAATCCCTTGTAGGTAATGTACTTGCTGCTAGAGACAAGGAACTGTATTTTGCACGTTAATCTGTTTTTTAACCTGGCAGCCGTGTACATAGGGGTCCCTCACCGCACAGGCAGATAACCCCGTCTTCGGAGGTACTTATATTTTTCCGTCGTTGAGTAATTGAGGTTTCAAGCCGGGCCTCGATGCTGAGACCAGCTGGTGGCTGCAGAGAGAAACCACAAATAAAAACCCCAACTGGTGTAGTCGTGATTTGAAGTCTCAACCTCTCTCGAGACCGGCGTCTTGATTCGAGACCAACTTATCTTCCGCCTGCAGAGCTAATCTCCAAGCGCTGGCGCTAAAAGCACTGACTTCGTGGAAGTCAGACGTTATCCAGAAACAATCACAAGGATTGGGCACTTGAGAGAGGACACGTAACGACAAAACAAAGATTGACACAGAACTGCAACCTAGAGGAAGACAGTGGAGACAGATAAACAGTGGGGGGGGGGCCAGACCTACTGCACCCTAAGAATGATGAACACGAAGTGCATGAGCAAGCCGCCACAAGATGTACAGAGTGCTGACCACACGATCGGTCTGTGGTCAAGGCGGTGGATGAGAAGAAATAGATAACGATGATGAAGTAGAAGATGATAATAAAGAATACCATCTCATGTTTTGTTCTATTTTCTCCCTCTTCTTCCTCTTCTTCTTCTTCCTCTTTTTTTCTTCTTCTTCTGCCATTTGTCTCATTTAGACTAGGACTCCGGACTCTCTTATGAAGGCAACTGTAGTTTCAGGAATTCGGTTGCCACAGTTTCTCTTCCAGAGAGGTGGGTGTGGGCCGCATTGTCCTCCTCAGGTCCATGTACTGGGGGCAATCCTGTAGAACATGTTTTGTTGTCCTGTTATCCAGGGTACAGTAGCATTGGTTGGTAGTTCCTATTTTGAGTTTGGTGAACATGTAGTTTCTCATTCTGTTATGGCCAGTGCGTAGGCGAAGTATGATGACTTGATCCCTCCTTGATAGTTGGAGGTATCCGTTCCACTCGTTATACTTTGGGTGTTCTTGTTTCCATTTATCATGATCCCTTGATGATGCATTAGGCTTCGTCGTAGATAACCAGATAGTTCTCTTGTGGTAATCCCCCTCCCTCCTTAGCTAGTTTGTCTACGTATTCGTTTTCTTGTATATTACAGTGTGATGGTATCCACTGGGTGACCACTCTCTGGAAGTTATTGCACAGTTGGTCTATGGTTGTTCTCAGATCATCTAGCTCGTTGTTCCTGGTTTGTTTGTTTTTTTGTTTTTTAGAGCTGTTAGGACTGACAGTACATCAGGCAGCATCACAAATTTCTTGTGGACGTTATTTTTCTGTTGAATCGCCAGTTTTGCAGTATCTTTGAGGGCCTCAGTTTCTGCTTCATTGTTGTTTGAGAATTCCCCAGTAGCTACTGACTTGGTGATCTCTTCCTGGTTATTCAGCCTCAAGAACACACCTCCTCCTCCATTTCTGGCGGCATTTGTAGCAGAGCCATCCGTGTATATGTTGAGCCAAGAGTCCTGGGGGGGGGGGGGGGGGGGGTAGTTGTCTGTGTGTTTCTCTGCTATGTGATTTCTTCCTGTGTCTGTTTGGGTGCGTTTTTTCATGACTCCTATTATGTCTTCCTTATGTTCTGGTATTTTATGTTTCCCATGGGGAGTCATGCAGGGTGGACATATGGGTTTCGGCATTGTTTGGGATAGTACTGGACCGCTAGTTATCAATTCTTTGGAGATTGCCGTGATATTCCTCTTTAGTCTTCCTTTCCGAAGCCAGTTATTCTTTGGTACATGGGGTGGTTAGGGGGCGCCTTTTGTATTTCCCCGCTTGTTTGCATTACTTTAGTTCTCCGTATGTCTTCCAAAAGATGTAAACCTGTTACTGTTTCTAGAGTCTCGATAGTTGTAGATTTCGTAGCACCAGTAGATTTCATAGAACTGCAGAAATTACAAAAGACAGTAAAATTTATACAGGAACCGACATTGCAGATATAGACAATACTTCAGGTGAACGTAAGATAGATAGAGAGCACCAGTGGTTATACAGGCATCCTGTTTTTGTGTTCTGTTAATTTTCCTAAGATGTTATTTGGAAGCTGTAGCCCAGCTGTGAATCCATGCTCTAGGACTGGTCTTACTTTTCCTGTGTATAGTCGTTTCAAGATATTGCTGTCTGCTCCCAAGTCCGTTCCTGCTAATTTTTTTCATAATATCTATTCGTTTTATGGCTCTTTTGTTTGCTCTGTCTATCTGATTTATCCAGGTCATTCTGCGATCCATGGTGACGCCAAGATATGTTGGGTTTTGGTCAATAGGGAGTCTGTGGTCTTTTATCTTCAAATTTGCAGAGAGTGTGTTTCTTGATAATCTGGAAATTGTGTCTGCATTTTTGTTTCAGTAATGGGTAGCAGACAGGTGTTCGTCCATTTTTCAAGTTTTCCTAGGGCATCTTGCATTCTGGAGCTGACCAATGACATAGATTCTTCTCGTGCCCATATCGCCAGGTCTTCTGCGTATATTGCTGAGTATTCTGGGGGAAAAAAGGGGGGGGGATGTCCTCTACGATGTGATTTATGAAGATTAGAAAAAGCGTTGGGGATAGTTCTCAGCCTTGTGGGACACCTTGTTCGATTTTGATTTTCTTACTAAGTTGTCGATGTACTTGTTCTCTGGCCGTTCTGTCTTGTAGGTATTGAGATATCCCTTTTAATAAACAGCCTCAAATACCAAGCCAGGGAAGCTTGTTCTTTAATCCATCTCTCCAAACCCTATCAAAAGCCTTCTTCATGTCGAGCCACACTGTTAATGTGTGTTTCTGTTATATTTTAATCCTACGATTTAGATAAAGATGGTGTTTTGGCGCACATAACATGACATTAGATCGGGGAGCGATTGTGTGGTCGGGTGGTTGGAGATTAATGTAGTTATAATGTGTCTACTTTTTATTGTCTGTTTTAATGTTGATGTTAACACTTGCTCGCGTTTTAAATTAAAACAAAAGTTCCCTGGCGATTCTGACATTACAGCTGTGAAATATCAGTCATTCATTACAGCTGTGAAACAGCAGCCATTCATTACAACAGCAAAAAATGACTGTCAGACTCATCTTGGTGATTTTCAAAAGAGCGGTTGCAAGGAAGATTGATGTGTTCCTGTGGGTTTTATCTTTGTTGATTTGTTTTTCTTTCGTTTAATTTGTTGCATTAAAGCTGAGTTTAACTTTGACATGCGAGCCGCGATAGCTCAGTGGTTAGTGAACTTGACTACAAAGGACAAGAGGTAGGGTTCGATCCCTACCGACGGCTCCGGGTTCACACAGCTTTTAATGCGTATCGGATTTGTTTTCTGGGAAAGTAAGCGGCACGGGCGTAATACCTACCACATTACCCCAAAAATCTCATGTACTGAAGGTCTGTAAAATGTATGGTCACTAACACCATATTCCCTATACGCCACTTGGCGTGACGGGGGTACTTTACTTTTTTTAGCTTTGACATCTGAGGCAACCTGGCATTTACGAACGAAGACACAACCTGGAGATAACAGTTTTGTTATGTTCCGGACGTCATAACAAAGATGGTTGCCGTTGTTTATCTTAGCTGTCTCGCTCCCGTTGAATAACCACAACCGCAAAGTGTTAGACGCATGGCAGGAGACAGCCTGAGAGATAAGATCACAGGTGAAGAACAACGTGTTAGACGCATGGCAGGAGATAGTCTGAGAGATCAAATCACAGGTGAAGAACAATGTGTTAGACGCATGGCAGGAGACAGCCTGAGAGATAAGATCACAGGTGAAGAACAACGTGTTAGACGCATGGCAGGAGACAGCTTGAGAGATAAGATCACAGGTGAAGAACAACGTGTTAGACGCATGGCAGGAGACAGCTTGAGAGATAAGATCACATGTGAAGAACAACATGTTAGACGCATGGCAGGAGACAGCCTGAGAGATAAGATCACAGGTGAAGAACAACGTGTTAGACGCATGGCAGGAGATAGCCTGAGAGATAAAATCACAGGTGAAGAACAATGTGTTAGACGCATGGCAGCAGACAGCCTGAGAGATAAAATCACAGGTGAAGAACAACGTGTTAGACGCATGGCAGGAGATAGCCTGTGAGTTAAGATCACAGGTGAAGAACAACGTGTTAGACGCATGGCAGGAGACAGCCTGTGAGTTAAGATCACAGGTGAAGAACAACGAGTTAGACGCATGGCAGGAGACAGCCTGAGAGATATGATCACAGGGAAAGAACTCCATGTTAGACGCATGGCAGGAGACAGCCTGAAAGATAAGATCACATGTGAAGAACAACGTATTAGTCAAAATGTGAGTGTTCGTGTATGTTTGTATTTGTGTGAGTGTTTGGTTATGCTTGTGTTTATGTGAATGTTTTGAGGTATGCTTGTATTTCTATGAGTGTTTGGTGTACGCTTGCGTTTATGTGAATGTTTGTGGTATGCTTGTATTTGTGTGATTGGTGTATGTTTGTATGTGTGTGAGTGTTTGGTGTATGCTTGTATTTATGTGAATGTTTGGGGTATGTTTGTATTTGTGTGTTTGGTGTATGCTTGTATTTGTGTGTTTGGTGTATGTTTGTATTTGTGTGAGTGTTTAGTGTATGTTTGTGTGAGTGTTTAGTGTATGTTTGTGTTTGTGACAGCGTTTGGTGTATGTTTGTTTTTGTGTGAGTGTTTGGTGTATGTTTGTGTTTGTGTCAGTGTTTGGTGTACGCTTGTATTTGTGTGAGTGTTCGTGTATGCTTGTATTTATGTGAGTGTTCGTGTATGCTTGTATTTGTGTGAGTGTTTGTGTATGCTTGTATTTATGTGGGTGTTCGTGTATGCTTGTATTTATGTGGGTGTTCGTGTATGCTTGTTTTTGTGTGAGTGTTCGTGTATGCTTGTATTTGTGTGAGTGTTTAGGGTATGCTTGCATTTGTGTGAGTGTTCGTGTATGCTTGTATTTGTGTGAGTGTTCGTATACGCTTGTATTTGTGTGAGTTTTCGTGTATGATTGTATTTGTGTGAGTGTTTGGTGTATACTTGTATTTGTGTGAGTGTTCGTATACGCTTGTATTTATATGAGTGTTCGTGTATGTTTGTGTTTGTGTCAGTGTTTGGTGTAAGCTTGTTTGTGTGTGAGTGTTTGGTGTATGCTTCTGTTTATGTGAATGTTTGGGGTATGCTTGTATTTGTGTGAGTGTTTGGTGTATGCTTGTATTTAAGTGAATGTTTGAGGTATGTTTGTATTTGTGTGTTTGGTGTATGCTTGCATTTGTGTGAGTGTTTGGTGTATGCTTGTATTTATGTGAATGTTTGGGGTATGCTTGTATTTGTGTGTTTGGTGTATGTTTGTATTTGTGCGAGTGTATGGTTTATGCTTGTATTTGTGCGAATGTTTGGGGTATGCTTGTATTTGTGTGAATGTTTGGTGTATGTTTGTATTTGTGTGTTTGGTGTATGTTTGTATTTGTGTGAGTTTTTGGTGTATGCTTGTGTTTGTGTGAGTGTTTGGTGTATGCTTGTATTTGTGTGAGTGTTCGTGTATGCATGTATTTGTGTGCGTGTTTGGTGTATGATTGTATTTGTGTGAGTGTTTGGTATATGCTGTATTTGTGTGAGTGTTTGGTGTATGCTTGTATTTGTGTGAGTGTTTGGTATATGCTTGTATTTGTGTGAGTATTTGGTGTATGCTTGTATTTGTGTGAGTGTTTGGTGTATGCTTGTATTTGTGTGAGTGTTTGGTGTATGCTTGTATTTGTGTGAGTGTTTGGTTATGCTTGTGTTTATGTGAATGTTTTGAGGTATGCTTGTATTTCTATGAGTGTTTGGTGCGCTATAAGTCGTATGCGGATAATAGGACCTATATTTTTTAATGAAACAATAAATGCAGAACGTTACCGTACTTTAATTCTGGAACCGTTCATAGCACACCTTACAGAACGGGAAAATATGGAATCCTGGTTTCAGCAGGATGGGGCAACAGCACACACAGCCACAACAACACTCAATTATTTAGAAAGCATATTTGCAAATCGCATTATTTCACGTGGAATCTGGCCTGCTCGTTCACCAGATCTAACACCCCCAGATTATTATCTGTGGGGGGGGGGGGGCATTGAAGGGGAAAGTTTATGAAAATAATCCGCAGACAATTAATGACCTAAAGACTGAAATAGTAGACAAGATTAAACAAATATCACCAGACATTATTCTGAAGGTTTTTGCAAATATGGAAAGACGAATCACGACATGTCTTGAGGCCCGTGGTGGACATTTTCAACATATGCTTTAGACACAACTTTATTGTGTTAATACCAACGTTACCCATTATAAGGTCGCCGATAGCAGTCAAGTATATTTGAATAATACCATTTATTTTACAATTTGTGTGACGCATTAGTTAACCGCATTTCTGGTGACGTTTTTCTTCCGAGAGTAGAAATTCACTGCACTGCGACTTTAAAAACACCATGTAAAACAAAGTCCGCAGTTTACAGCGCCTGCATTATCAGTATCCCTTTATATGGCAGCGAATTGTGGACAACTGATGCAAAGCAAGAGAGAAGGCTAAATGCATTCCTTATACGATGCATAGAGCCGTATTCTTGATATCACCTGGAAGGACAAAGTTACAAACGTGGAAGTCCTCACTTGCGCAGGCCACATGAACATTATCTACAGGTTGGTCAAAATATTTAGGTTACGTTGGTTTGGCCCCTTATACCCTATGAAGGATGGCCGCATACCAAAAGATATACTTTATGGACAACTAGCAGATGATATAAGAACTAGGGGGCGACCAAAACTTCGATTTGTAGACGTGTGTAAATGTAACATGAAGATGCTGAACAAAAGCCCTGCAGCCTGGAAAGAGATGGATACTGCCCGGACTTTTCGTAAACGCACTCTAAAGCTCGAACTTATGTAAGACGCAGATCATCATTATCGTGTACCGGACCTGCTGGCGTAGGTGATTATGTCTCTCCACGACTTTCGATCTCGACAGCTATTTATAATTTCCGCTGTTAGCCTTATGCCAAGCCATTCTCTCAAGCTGTCTGGTATCTTTTCTCTTTGTTTCCCTCTATCTCTTCGTCCCTCAATTTTCCTAGCCGTCACAATATATTCCAGCTGTTCCTTTCTCATAGTATGGCCAAAAATGATGATTGTTTCTTCCTAATTGTGGAAATTAGCTCTCTCTTTTTGCTTTGGCCTCTTTCAAAACGTTTTCATTACGCTTCTTAGCTGACCATGGAATTCTCAGCATTCTTCTGTAAAACCACATTTCTACAGCCTCCAGTTATTTTCTTGTCCGTTGTCCTATTGTCCATGATTCACATCCATATGTTAAGACTGGCTCTACATAACATTTAAGAACTCTTTGCTTGTTTATATTGTCAAGAATGGATCACATAGTATATTCCTCATTTTTTTTTTAAAGCTGCTTTTGCCTGAGCCATTCTGCATCTCACCTCTGTTGTACATCTACCATCTGATATTAGCATTGTTCCCAGATATTTAAATTCGTTTACCTGTTTTAATATTGTTCCACTTGTCTTTATTGTGCATTGCGGTGATGTCTTTTTATTAGTTGCTGCCGTAATGTACTGTTTTGAGAACAATCTACTTTGTTCCCAAGTATTTCAATTCTGATACCTAAGAAGCAGATAGATTCATAGAAAAAGAGAATACACGACGAAAGAGAAGAAAAAAAATTACATTTCCTGGGGGCGCTGCAAAATCAATAGTCAACAATGACAGAAGGAGGTTACTACTACCAAACCTTTCAGAAACTGTTGTCCACACTCAAAATCAATTTACTTGGAAACTGTTTGATGTATCACTATGAAATTTGTGCGTGCAGTTTTATATTTTTTCGGACCTTAATAATTTTTTTCTATTAATTAAGTTGTCTAGTGTAAGATTTTGCGTACAGTCGTTTGGTAAACTGGTTTCGTCAGCGGCAGAAAGTAGAAGCCTGATCAACAATGTTCCTTGTCTGATCAACAATGATCCGTGTGTCACACATTGCATTGACGCCTGATAGCAAAGTTGAATTGTTGTGTCGATACCTTTATTTCAGACGCTCAACGAACTGCAACAAAACAACTCACTGCTACATCTTGGCAAATCAATTCAGAGGAAGTGGTATGTTTACAGCACTCGGTAAAAAATGACAAATAATCAACAACAGAGAAAAAAAAACAAAGAACAATATATGGTCCGAAGCAGGATCGAACCCGTATTCCTTGGCACAGCGCCTTGCCTCGAAAAGCCAAACGCTAGGGAACACTGCCAACTCGGCTAATTACAAATTAGCTATCATTGGCGATGTCTTTCACGCCGGTCTACTCATGACTATAGCATAAGGCCGCGATCACAATTGGAGAATAAATTGTGTATCTGTATTTTTCCTATTAAGACAAGAGCTTCCGCATAGGGTAGGGCTGAATACTTGCGTTGCAGACAAACATTTAGGACAAAACAGCACGAATAGTAGTTTCCAGTGGTTTAGACTGGAGACAAATAATAATAAATGAATAATATAATAGAAGGAAACTTCCGAGGCGATAATCAGCGAATCAATTCAGAGGAAGAGCTATGTTTACAGCACTCGGAGAAGTTTAGTTAGCCGAGCTGGCAGTGTTCCCTAACGTTTGGCTTTTCGTGGTAAGGCGCTGTGCCAAGGAATACGGGTTCGATCCTGTTCAGGGCCATATATTGTTCTTTGTTTTTTTTTCTGTTGTTGATTATTTGTCATATTTCCCTAGTGCTGTAAGCAGACCTCTTCCTCTGAATTGATTCGCTGATTATCGCCTCGGAAGTTTCCCTCTATAATAATATTTATTTGTTATTATCTGTCTCCACATCTTGGCATCTCTTTCGGTGGCATACTTAACATTTGCATAAAACAAACATTATGTATCGCATTATTGTACGCCCTCGTTTATACGGGACTTTATTGGCCTACTCTTTTGTGAGTTTTACCTGCCAGGGGTTAGTTATTTAACGTGAGCAAAGTGAACACAAGGAGCCTTCTGTTTACCTGGAGACCGGGTGAGGGTAAAGTCACGAATAAACCACGGATTGGAAGAGAAAACTCTCTCTGTCTTTGGTGGGATTTGAACCTTTGGCTTTTATGTTCACAAGCTGATGTCCTACGTATAGACCACTCGAACCTCCCACTCATTCATTTATTCACTCACACTGACATTAACTCATTCGTTAATTTATTCACACATCCATTCATTAACTCATTCATTAAATTATTCACTCATCCATTCACTTTCTCATTCATTAAATTATTCACACATCCATTCATTAACTCATTCATTAAATTATTCACTCATCCATTCACTTTCTCATTCATTAAATTATTCACACATCTATTCACTAACTCATTCATTAAATTATTCATACATCCATTCACTTGGGAGCCGCGATAGCTCAGTGGTTAGTGAACTGGACTACAAAGGACAAGGGTTAGGGTTCGATCCCAACCGACAGCTTCCGGGTTCACCCAGCCTTAAATGGGTACCGGATTTTTTTCTGGAAAAGTAAAGCAGCACGCGCGTAATACCGACCACATTACCACAAAAATCATGTGCTGAAGGTCTGTAAAATATAGGGTCACTAACACCATATTTCCCTATACACCACTTGGCGTGACGGGGGTACTTTACTTTTTTACATCCATTCACTTACTCATTCATTAAATTATTCACACATCCATTCACTAACTCATTCATTAAATTATTCACACATCCATTCACTTTCTCATTCATTAAATTATTCACACATCCATTCACTTTCTCATTCATTAAATTATTCACACATCCATTCACTAACTCATTCATTAAATTATTCACACGTCCATTCACTTACTCATTCATTAAATTATTCACACATTCATTGACTAACTCATTCATTAAATTATTCACACATCCATTCACTAACTCATTTATTAAATTATTCACACATCCATCCACTTACTCATTCATACATTTATTCACACAGACTCATGAATTCACCCATATTGCTGCTCTGTTTCAGCTTCTTTGACAGGGAGCCAGACTTGAAAATGCTTTTTCCCAAAATGATTCGAATGAATGAGACCAACCAGCTAGAGTGGGAAGTAGACAGAGAAATGTTACAGGTCAGTGGGTCGAGAAATGTTACAGGTCTGTGGGTCGAGAAATGTTACAGGTCTGTGGGTCGAGAAATGTTACAGGTCAGTGGGTCGAGAAATGTTACAGGTCAGTGTGTGGAGAAATGTTACAGGTCAGTGTGTGGAGAAATGTAACAGGTCAGTGGGTCGAGAAATGTTACAGGTCAGTGTGTGGAGAAATGTTACAGGTCAGTGTGTGGAGAAATGTTACAGGTCAGTGTGTGGAGATATGTTACAGGTCAGTGTGTGGAGAAATGTTACAGGTCAGTGTGTGGAGAAATGTTACAGGTCAGTGTGTGGAGAAATGTTACAGGTCAGTGTGTGAAGAAATGTTACAGGTCAGTGTGTGGAGAAATGTTACAGGTCAGTGTGTGGAGATATGCTGCAGGTCTAAGGGCAGAGAAATGTTACAGGTCAGTGTGTGGAGATATGCTGCAGGTCTATGGGCAGAGAAATGTTACAGGTCTGTGGGGGCAGAGAAATGTTACAGGTAGTGGGTCGAGAAATGTTACAGGTCTGTGGGGGCAGAGAAATGTTACAGGTCTGCGGGGCAGAGAAATGTTACAGGTCAGTGTGTTAAGATATGCTGCAGGTCTATGGGCAGAGAAATGTTACAGGTCTGTGGGGGCAGAGAAATGTTACAGGTCTGTGGGGGGCAGAGAAATGTTACAGGTAGTGGGTCGAGAAATGTTACAAGTCTGTGGGGGGGCAGAGAAATGTTACAGGTCTGTGGGTAGAGAAGCGTTACAGGTCTGGGAGGGGGGGGGCAGAGAAATGTTACAGGTCAGAGAGCAGTGAAATGTTACAGGTCATTTGGTATAGAAATGTTACCGGTCAGTGAGCAGAGAAATGTTACAGGTAAGTGAGCAGAGAAATGTTACAGGTCAGTGAGCAGAGAAATGTTACAGGTCAGAGAGCAGCGAAATGTTACAGGTCAGTGAGCAGAGAAATGTTACAGTTCAGAGGGCAGCGAAATGTTACAGGTCATTTGGTATAGAAATGTTACAGGTCAGTGAGCAGAGAAATGTTATATGTCACTGGACAAAGAAATATCACAGATCAGTGAGCAGAGAAATGTTACAGGTCATTTGGTATAGAAATGTTACAGGTCAGTGAGCAGAGAAATGTTATATGTCACTGAACAAAGAAATATCACAGATCAGTGAGCAGAGAAATGTTACAGGTCAGTGAGCAGAGAAATGTTACAGGTCAGTGAGCAGAGAAATGTTACAGGTCAGTGAGCAGAGATATGTTACAGGTCATTTGGTATAGAAATGTCACAGGTCAGTGAGCAGAGAAATGTCACAGGTCAGTGAGCAGAGAAATGTTACAGGTCAGTGAGCAGCGAAATGTAACAGGTCAGTGAGCAGAGATATGTTACAGGTCATTTGGTATAGAAATGTCACAGGTCAGTGAGCAGAGAAATGTCACAGGTCAGTGAGCAGAGAAATGTTACAGGTCAGTGAGCAGAGAAATGTTACAGGTCAGTGAGCAGAGAAATGTTACAGGTCAGTGAGCAGAGAAATGTTACAGGTCAGTGAGCAGAGAAATGTTACAGGTCAGTGAGCAGAGAAATGCTATATGTCACTGGACAAAGAAATATCACAGGTATTTGGTATAGAAATGTCACAGGTCAGTGAGCAGAGAAATGTCACAGGTCAGTGAGCAGAGAAATGTTTTATGTCACTGGACAAAGAAATATCACAGGTATTTGGTATAGAAATGTCACAGGTCAGTGAGCAGAGAAATGTTACAGGTCATTTGGTATAGAAATGTTACAGGTCAGTGAGCAGAGAAATGTCACAGGTCAGTGAGCAGAGAAATGTTACAGGTATTTGGTATAGAAATGTCACAGGTCAGTGAGCAGAGAAATGTCACAGGTCAGTGAGCAGAGAAATGTTACAGGTCAGTGAGCAGAGAAATGTTACAATTAGTTGGTGAGATGAAGATAAGTCTAAAACAGCAGGAAGATAACAAGGTACAGCTGGAAGGTAATGGGAGGTAACCTACATTAGTTTACATGCACGTGGGCCATAGTCCAAGAAATGTTACAAGTCAGCGAACATTTTTACAGGTAAATAAAATAGATTTACAGGTGAGTGGAAAGTGTCAATGTAGTGTAATTGGTAAATTGAAATTAGCCTACAAAGGTGTATCTGGTGAGTGGGAAATTATCTGGAAAGTGTAACTGGTAGATGGAATGTAGTCTAGCAACGTGTTAAAGGTGTGTGGAAGGTTTCTAAAAGTGTAACAGATGAGTCTAACAACAACAGTTTAAACATTTGTAACTGATAAATGGAAAGTAGTCTAGGAAATGTTACAGGTGAGTGAAAGGCAGTCTAAGCAATGTTACAGGTGAGTGGAAAGTAGTCTAATAAGAAATTATACCAGTTAGTGGAAAGTAATCTAAGAAATAATATCAGTGAGTGGAATGTAGTCTAAGAAATAATATCAGTGAGTGGAATGTAGTCTAAGAAATAATATCAGTGAGTGGAATGTAGTCTAAGAAATAATATCAGTGTCTGGAAAATAGTATAAGAAATAATATCAGTGTCAGGAAAGTAGTCTAAAAATAATATCAGTGTCGGGAAAGTAGTCTAAGAAATAATATCAGTGATTGGAAAGTAGTCTGAGAAATAATATCAGTGTCTGGAAAGTCGTCTAAGAAATAATATCAGTGATTGGAAAGTAGTCTAAGAAATAATATCAGTGTCTGGAAAGTCGTCTAAGAAATAATATCTGTGTCTGGAAAGTCGTCTAAGAAATAATATCAGTGATTGGAAAGTAGTCTAAGAAATTCTGCCAGTGACAAAAACGTGGAAATGAAATCTGAATGATGAGTTACCGACGTTGGTTATGTCCAGACGTTAGTCTCAATATAACACATTGATCATCTGTATAAATGTTGTAGATGACGCATGATGTAGTATGCCCATTACATTATTTTCATGACAAATCTTCCATTTCTCCTTAAAGTCATTCCTGTTGTTTTGTTTCTTTTCTTCATAAGACGCTGCATAATTGTGTTTGCTCATGTTTTTAAACTACTTGCAGACATTGCAAGTTGATGATCTTTCTTATTGTCCAGGATTATCTAAAGATTTGGAATCAGCAACAGAATTGTTTTATTACCGTTTTTGTTTACATTTGTCAGATCTGCCGATGATGAATACAACGTGAATTTTAATACAAACAATAGAGAATATGTAACTCCAAATGTTCTGAACAAAACTCATGTTCGTAAATTCATTTAATGAGTCAAGACGTAGTCTAGATCTGATGCAAAGTTTATTCATACATTTCCTTAGTTACCCTTCATAACTCATCTGGATAAATATCTTGCTTGCGTATAAAAACCACTCACTACACATGATGTTGGCTACGGCCGTTTAATCTATCAAACTATATCTTTAGTGTAAATTCTATATGTGTGTTTAAGGCTACCGCCGGTGTTATAACACTCTCCCAGGTTCTGATATTTAATCCTCATCACTTCTCTTACTTAGCATAATATCACACACATGATAATGTGACTTCAATGCATAACTTGTATCAATAACTTCCACGAAATCTGTGTACTCCTAGTTCTGATCTCCCTAATAAGTACTATCTCTTTAAAGACCAAAAACATCTACCTACAGCTACATCTCTTCTCTTAAAACAATTATATCTGAATGATCTTCCCTCACGACATCTCTCTATCGGTCTCTCTAAATCTTCTCTCTTCTACTTTTCTGAGTCTCAATTTTAATGAGCCCCCAAAAGCTAAACACTGCTTTCTTAAATGCTAAGTCTGGCCTAGAGCCATTGTTTGCTGTGTGCCATGTATATCCTCTCCTCTGCCCTTATCTCGGTGATTATCTGATTTGACCGTGTCACTCGCCACCAAAAATACCGGGCGGCGAGTTGCACTACAAACCACAATCGTCATTCAACACTGTCATTCATTGACGATTTATTACTACAACCCAACAATAAAAATATTAGAGTACTTCTAAGTTGGAGAATATCTGCCTGTATGTCGGGGAACACCTGGACACACGGCTGCAAGTGTGAAAAATAGTAAAACGTAATATTCACACAAAATTCAGTACTTCGCTACAGACATAAAGCTGGCCAAAGTAAGCGGTCAACAGCACTGACGACTGATTAAAGTATAACCATAAAAGTATAGGAGAAATGGATCATGGTGTTCTGAGTTCCAAATAAAAGTTATCTAATACCTCCCTTGACATTGTCCTTACAGAAACATGCTCTTACGGTTATGGAAGGTCTTGGGGCCGCAGTTGAGACCCTGCAGGATTCTCAACTGCTCAACGCTGTCCTGATAGCTCTGGGACAGACACACGACAAGAGGAACGTCAAACCGTGGATGTTGAAGGTATCCCATAACTATCACTAAATACCAATTACAAGTTATAATATAAAGAATAAATAACATCACAACTATATAACATCTCCACAACTTTTTATATCTACAGCTGTTTATGTTATTGGTTGGTTGCGTTCGCCCGATGACTAAAGTATTCTAGAGTATCGTAGTAGACTAGAATGTTCCTCTTCATCATCCGCCCTTAAAGGACGTTAAGTGGGCGTGTCTGCGTTGTGTTGTGGTTTGCAGTATAACTGTTATATTTGCGCCTTTCGACCCAACACATCCGACTTCAGCACGGTTTATGTTATTGACTTCCTACCAAAATATCCTCTTAAACTGCCTTGTATCTTTTCTCTCTGTTCTTCTGCTATCTCTTCTTCTCTCAATTTCCCCTGTTGTTATCTTCTCATCCCGTGACCAAGAAAATGGTGAACATTGTTCCTCCCGAAACAAGTTTTATTTTTGTTTTGGCCTCTTTTAGAACGCCCTCATTTCTCTTTATTCTTCTGTAAAACAACACTTCTGTGAATGATTTTCATGTCTTTTGTTTGTCCATACTTCACTTCTTCTCGTGGAGATGAATCCTGAAGGAGGCATGTCATCAAATATGAATTGAATTTGAGTAATAAGTGATGTCAAGATAAAAACCCAAAGATGAAAATTAGTGAGGCGACTCCATAATTGACAAATACAAATTTTTTTTTAAAATCATAAATTGAATGAAAGAAAAATTAATGAAGTTATTTTACACAATGGGAGCCGCGATAGCTCAGTGGTTAGTGAACTGGACTACAAAGGACAAGGAGTATGGTTCGATCCCAACCGACGGCTTCCGGGTTCACCTAGCCTTAAATGGGTACCGGATTTTTTTCTGGGAAAGTAACGCAGCACTGGCGTAATACTGACCACATTACCCCAAAAATCATGCGCTGAAGGTCTGTAAAATATAAGGTCACTAACACCATATTCGCCACTTGGCGTGACGGGGGTACTTTACTTTACTTTTTTATTTTTATTTTACACAATGAAATATAAAATGACAAATGAAATGTTTACAGATGGAAAAATGTATAATGAGATAAACAGCTTCAATCGATAAGAAAGAGTGAAATAATATCAAGTACACAAGTATGAATATGTAACGGTGTCCTACAGACGTTTGTGCATGATAACATTTTCCCAGTCTGAAATCAGACCGAAAAGGAAGATCGCTTTACAGTCTGTTGATCTTGTCGGAAAGATTACTGAAAGATGATAGAACTTTACATTTACAATTTAAAATTAAACAAATTTACATTGAAGACTGAATCATTAGGAAGATACAGGCTGAAATATGACTGAGCGTATTCTCTTTAGAAGATTGAAGAATTAAACATCATTCAAACAGTCATTAAAGCGATGCTCTGGCAACAGACACAACCTTTTACTCCTGCACGGTTTCTGAGTGGCTCGATGAGCATTTTCAGAATGATCGAACGGGAATTGGCTCGAAGACAGTAGTTCTTCTGCTTCTTCTTCTGCTTCTTCTTCTTCTATCCTTCCTCTGCTGCCGTTGGCGTCGAGGGGAGATACAATCTGCGATTCTTTGCTCTTCTGTTAGCCTCTTCTGGTGTTATCCCTCCTAGTGACTCTAGTATTCCCTTTATCCATCTCTTTCTCGGTCTTCCTCTTAATCTGGCGTTTTCGTAGTGTTTGTTTATGGCTCTTTGAGTCATTGTTAGTTCTTTTTGTCTTGTTATGTGGATGAACCAATTTATCTGTTGTTTCTTTATGTATTCGATGGCTGGTTCAATTTCGAGCTTCTTCCTCAGGTCAGTGTTTCTTACTCTGTCCCTTAAGCTGTTTCCTGTCATTCTTCTGACACATTTCATTTCGGTGGTCGTTATCTTTCTTATTGTTCTAGAAGAGTCCAGCGTTCAATTCTGGCACTGATAGGACAGAGTTGGTAGAAAAATTGATTTGTATATTGCCCTTTTTGCTTCCGTCGTTATTAGTTTGTTTTCCAATAGTGTTGATACTTGGCCTATAACTTGGCATGCTTTGTTACATTTTATATCTATCTCTGTCTCTTGGTTATTGTCTTGTGCTAACGTGCTACCCAGATATTTAAAATTGTCCACTTGTTTCAGAGTCGTATTATCTATTATGTTTAGTACTAATTCCATGAATGGAATATAAGTGAACAGAGTGCGTGTCCTGGTCGGAATGGTGGTGGACAGGGTAGCTCCCAGACTCAACCACGTTTAAACACACCACGTCATCTTCATCACAAACATCTTTCCTAATTCTAAACTTGTTCCTTGTCTTGAGTTCTTGTTCCTTGCTCTGAGTTCTTGTTCCTTGTCCTGAGTTCTTGTTCCTTGTCTTGAGTTCTTGTTCCTTGCTCTGAGTTCTTGTTCCTTGTCCTGAGTTCTTGTTCCTTGTCTTGAGTTCTTGTTCCTTGTCCTGAGTTCTTGTTCCTTGTCTTGAGTTCTTGTTCCTTGTCCTGAGTTCTTGTTCCTTATCCCGAGTCCTTGTCCTGAGTTCTTCTTCCTTGTCTGGAGTTCATGTTCCTTGTCCTGAGTTCTTGTTCCTTATCCCGAGTCCTTGTCCTGAGTTCTTGTTCCTTGTCTTGAGTTCTTGTTCCTTGTCCTGAGTTCTTCTTCCTTGTCTGGAGTTCATGTTCCTTGTTCCGAGTCCTTGTCCTGAGTTCTTGTTCCTTGTCCTGAGTTCTTGCTCCTTGTCCTGAGTTCTTGTTCCTTGTCCTGAGTTCTTGTTCCTTGTCCTGAGTTCTTGTTCCTTGTCCTGAGTTCTTGTTCCTTGTCCTGAGTTCTTGTTCCTTGTCCTGAATTCTTGTTCCTTGTCCTGAGTTCTTGTTCCTTGTCCTGAGTTCTTGTTCCTTGTCCTGAGTTCTTGTTCCTTGTCCTGAGTTCTTGTTCCTTGTCCTGAGTTCTTGTTCCTTGTCCTGAGTTCTTGTTCCTTGTCCTGAGTTCTTGTTCCTTGTCCTGAATTCTTGTTCCTTGTCCCGAGTTCTTGTTCCTTGTCCCGAGTTCTTGTTCCTTGTCCTGAGTTCTTGTTCCTTGTCCTGAATTCTTGTTCCTTGTCCTGAGTTCTTGTTCCTTGCTCTGAGTTCTTGTTCCTTGTCCTGAGTTCTTGTTCCTTGTCTTGAGTTCTTGTTCCTTGCTCTGAGTTCTTGTTTCTTGTCCTGAGTTCTTGTTCCTTGTCTTGAGTTCTTGTTCCTTGTCCTGAGTTCTTGTTCCTTGTCTTGAGTTCTTGCTCCTTGTCCTGAGTTCTTGTTCCTTATCCCGAGTCCTTGTCCTGAGTTCTTCTTCCTTGTCTGGAGTTCATGTTCCTTGTCCTGAGTTCTTGTTCCTTATCCCGAGTCCTTGTCCTGAGTTCTTGTTCCTTGTCTTGAGTTCTTGTTCCTTGTCCTGAGTTCTTCTTCCTTGTCTGGAGTTCATGTTCCTTGTTCCGAGTCCTTGTCCTGAGTTCTTGTTCCTTGTCCTGAGTTCTTGTTCCTTGTCCTGAGTTCTTGTTCCTTGTCCTGAGTTCTTGTTCCTTGTCCTGAGTTCTTGTTCCTTGTCCTGAGTTCTTGTTCCTTGTCCTGTGTTCTTGTTCCTTGTCCTGAATTCTTGTTCCTTGTCCTGAGTTCTTGTTCCTTGTCCTGAGTTCTTGTTCCTTGTCCTGAGTTCTTGTTCCTTGTCCTGAGTTCTTGTTCCTTGTCCTGAGTTCTTGTTCCTTGTCCTGAGTTCTTGTTCCTTGTCCTGAGTTCTTGTTCCTTGTCCCGAGTTCTTGTTCCTTGTCCTGAGTTCTTGTTCCTTGTCCTGAATTCTTGTTCCTTGTCCTGAGTTCTTGTTCCTTGTCCTGAGTTCTTGTTCCTTGTCCTGAGTTCTTGTTCCTTGTCCTGAGTTCTTGTTCCTTGTCTGGAGTTCATGTTCCTTGTTCCGAGTCCTTGTCCTGAGTTCTTGTTCCTTGTCCTGAGTTCTTGTTCCCATCCTAAGTTCTTGTTCCTTGTCCCGAGTTCTTGTTCCTTGTCCTGAGTTCTTGTTCCTTGTCCCGAGTTCTTGTTCCTTGTCCCGAGTTCTTGTTCCTTATCCTGACTTCTTGTTCCTTATCCTGACTTCTTCTCAATACCTCTTGTTTTATTATTAAAGAGACCCAGTAATGTTTGAGTGAATTAGTTTTACAGAACGAAATACGCTAAGTGAAGTAGTGTCACACATTTCATATAAATATAAAATAGTTTCGGAAACTGAAATATGACTGTATGAAATAGTTGCACTGTTTGAAATATGACTTTGTAATATAGTTTACCTGTCCCTGGACAGCTAAAAACGACCAAAGAGGAAATTCTGAAATAGACCAACACAAAAAGGGAGCTCCTGAAAAACATCAGAAAGAAACAATGAACATTTTTCGGGCACATCGTGAGAAGAGGAAAGTTGGAATACTTGGTCACAACAGGGAAAATAAAAGAAAGAGAGATCGCGGACGATAAAGAGAGGAAATACTGGATGGCTTGGTGTTGTGGCATGGAAAACGGTCTAAAACTGATTTGATACGATGCACTGTAGATAGAAGATTGTGAAAGGACATGATCGCTTACGCCAACCGGTATGATACTTGATGATGATAATGTATATAGTTTTGCGCGCATAAAATGACTGAATGAAATAGCTCTTAGACTAAAATGTGAGTGAAATATTTTGCTCTGAGCTATGATTGATTGAGATAGGTTTCAAAGCTGGGCACCTCGATTCTGCCAAATATTTATTCACATTTCACTCATTTGTCTTTTCCAACAGCGAATGTGGCCGTCAATGAACCTGGGCCTTGGGGCAATTCTAGGAGACGGCTACACAAAGGAAGTCAGTGAAGCATGGAGAAAACTGTACAACTACATCTGTATTCAAATGAGGTTTGGAATGGAAACCCTGACCTGTATGTTGACATTAACGACGAGGTATCCCCCTGAACTAGTTAATAAATCAAACAGACCAGCAACACACAAGACTCTCAAATCATAATCGACGGGAAAACTACGTGACGAAGGTAGAGGCATCAGCACGGAAATGAAGACATGTACTATATGTTCCATACACGTTTAGTATGTTGCACATTTCTGCGTCCAGCCCACTAGATGGAAGTGCAAGCAGATTGCAGTTATTGGTTAGCCTACAGCGATCGTCATCATTTTTGGTATTGAGTGAGATATCACATAACATTTATACATATCCAACACCACTGGGCTTTATTATTATTAATATTACATGTATTATTATTGTTAATATTAAATGGCCTTTGGCGTCTTGACGGACGGTTCGTATCAAGCAATCATGATTTGTCGGTAGTTTCATGGTACATTAGTGCGTGTCTTATGATGGATATTGTTTTACTGAGCAGTTTCTCTCGTGGCTGAATCTGCCAACATTGGTTAGACAGATCCAACCACTGAACAATGTGAGCTGTGTCATCACCTCCTTTCTCTTGCGTGCGTTGTCTTCTGATTTTATCATCAACAAACGAACAAACATACGAAATGGTACAACATTCAAGTAAGGAAGTGACTTCCTCGTATGTTGCTGCATCATTTCGTATGTTTGTTCGTCATATGCCACACCTTGTCGCCAGATTCTCCCTTTCACTGACATAGGGAAGCAAGCCCTGCAAACATTTTTCAATCGGAACGGTGTATGTTGATCCTGGATACGTAGTGTTAACTCTTTCCGTACGTTTCGACGTACTGTACGCCATGCCAATCTCAGTCGCGTACGTTTAGCCGCACAGTGCGTCACGCTCAATTTGATTAGTGTAAACTGTCATCAAACCATATTATTTTTACAAGTCTTGTATCATCTTCTATCTATCTATTGTCCTTTCGAGCCGAAGACGGCACATATGGCAGAACCACAATCTCAAAAACAGAAACCTTGCGAGCCAAAATGGCACATATTGCAGAGATCACTGCTTCTAAAATCTATGGCGCTGTTTCCATAACAATACTTTTTACAATGACAGCTTGTCAAGCCATCGATCAACCTCCTTAGTCGCCTCTTACGACATGCCTGGAAGGTCACAGTGTCACTATTCTTTACTTCCCATATAATGAGGCCCCGGTAACACACGGGAGATTGTATCATCTTGGTATTGGTGAAATATAATTCCTTGTTCAATTATTTTAAAATTCATGTATAATATATTGTGTGTTAGATAAATATAAACAGGTAAATTAATATTTAAAACCATGAAACATTTTGCCTCTGAAATCACTTACGTTGAATTGATAACAACTGTATGTACTGAAAGAGTTAACGTTATAAATGTCAGACAAGAGAGATGACTGTCTCTTTTCACTGTGTTCTAGCGTCGATGACTGACATTCCTGTTTGCTCAGTAATGTGGTCGGTATTACGCCCGTGCCGCTTTACTTTCCCAGAAAAACATCCGGTACCCGTTAAAGCTGGGTGAACCTAGAAGCCGTCGATCAGGACCGAACCTGACCTCTTGTCCTTAGTAATCCAGTTCACTAACCACTGAGCTATCGCGGCTCCCAAACTAGTAACATGACTAGACAGTAATTGAGCCAAGCTAGTAACATGGCTAGACAGTAACTGAGCCAAGCAAGTAAAATTTAGAAAATGTGTGTTTTAAAATGTGATATTAAAAGTTTGCCATATCATTTGTTTTCATCATTGTTTTAACTATTATAAAAACGGATAATTTTAACACCCCCCCCCCCCTCTCCTAAAAAAAACAGCATTAAATTTATGTAACTTGTGAGTGTATGCTGTGGCTCAACTATAGTTCCATGTACGTGTATGATTGGGATCAAGGCAAATAGATGCATACAAATACGAAGCTGCAGTAACGCTTCATTCTTCTTCTTTCTTCCTCTTCTATCCTTTCTCTATTGCCGTTGGCGTCGAGGGGAGAAACAATCTGCGATTCTTTGCTCTTATGTTGGCCTCTTCTGGTGTTATCCCTCCTAGTGACTCTAGTATTCCCTTTATCCATCTCTTTCTCGGTCTTCCTCTTAATCTGGCGTTTTCGTAGCGTTTGTTTATGGCTCTTTGAGTCATTGTTAGTTCTTTCTGTCTTGTTATGTGTCCGTACCAATTTATCTGTTGTTTCTTTATGTATTCGATGGCTGGTTCAATTTCGAGTTTCATCCTCAGGTCGGTGTTTCTTACTCTGTCCCTTAAGCTGTTTCCTGTCATTCTTCTGACACATTTCATTTCGGTGGTCGTTATCTTTCTTATTGTTCTAGAAGAGTCCAGCGTCCAATTCTGGCACTGATAGCACAGAGTTGGTAGAAAAATTGATTTGTATATTGTCCTTTTTGCTTCCGTAGCTATTGCTTTGTTTTTCATTAGTGTTGATACTTGGCCTATAACTTGGCATGCTTTGTTACACCTTATATCTATCTCTGTCTCTTGGTTATTGTCTTGTGTTAGAGTGCTACCCAGATATTTAAAATTGTCTACTTGCTTCAAAGACGTATTATATATTATGATGTTTAGTTTTTCTTTCTTTCTCGCTATTGCCATTACTTCGGTTTTGCTTATGTTGATCTTCATGTTGTAACGCTTCATTGTACGGAGAAATTGTGCGCACTAACGTTCATTATCCTCTGGCCACAGCGTAGTACACGGGGAGGAGATTTTATTTGTATTTCTCATTCTAGTTCCACATTATTATTTTATTATTATTTTTTTTTTAATTTTAAATACATCTCTGTGTGTGTTTGTCCCCGCTGAAGGCCTATTGAGCCAAAACGTGTTTCTAAATTGTGTCGTCCACTTATTATCTAAAGTTTTAACCATGCCGGGTTTTTTTTTTCTATTTTTTTGTTTCTATATCTTTCTTTTCAATTCTCATTACATGTATGATTGTTTAGTTGGTTGAAAATAATCATAACTTTAATCCACGTGGATTAATTACTTGTATGATTGAAGGTTATCATAACTTTAATCCACGTGGGGCCAGGATTAATTACTTGTATGATTGAAGGTTATCATAACTTTAATCCACGTGGGGTCAGGATTAATTACTTGTATGATTGAAGGTTATCATTACTTTAATCCACGTGGGGCCAGGATTAATTACTTGTATGATTGAAGGTTATCATAACTTTAATCCACGTGGCGTCAGTATTAATTACTTGTATGGTTGAAGGTTATCATAACTTTAATCCACGTGGCGTCAGTATTAATTACTTGTATGATTGAAGGTTATCATAACTTTAATCCACGTGGCGTCAGTATTAATTACTTGTATGGTTGAAGGTTATCATAACTTTAATCCACGTGGCGTCATTATTAATTACTTGTATGATTGAAGGTTATCATAACTTTAATCCACGTGGCGTCAGTATTAATTACTTGTATGATTACGTGTTCATGATTATTGTCTTCGAGTTCTAGTAATAAATTAATCACATATTATTCTTCATTGAAATGTAGAGCATGTTTTGTGAAAACCTTTTCACCAGCGTCCTCCCGTTAAATGGTCGTAGATGTATTGTGTCGCTAGTCTACGACAAGCCGCGATATCTGCGTATTTCGGCCGTACACATCCAACTTCGGTGTGGATAGACAAATTCCATTATTTGCTCTAGAAGCGGTCGTTTTGGCCTACTCTTTTCTACCCTCAACCGCTGTCTTTTTACGTGCACATAGTATACATATGGCGTCCTGTTTCCCGCCATTGTTCGAGAAAACTGTGCATCAGATCTCACTGCCCAAAAGACAAGAGGAAGGTTAAGCCAGGGCGCGGGAAGTCTTTTTCTTCCAATTCGTTGTTTCTTCGTGACTTTACCTCACAGCCAACTATAGATTCACTTAGGCCTGCGGGCTGAGATGTCCGCATGTCCACTGGGCGCAGATTGACGGGTTTCATTTGAACACGCCTCGTATTTCCCGTGCATATTGAATTCATTTACTTATGTCAGACTGTCCCATTCACTTTATTTGTGCATTAAAGAGGTGTCTCTTTGTAGCAACCATTACTAATTACCTCTGTCTCATTGCCATTGAGGTTAAGGCCTTTAACTTTGCTTTCCACTTTAATGTTTTTAATGTTTGTATATGTCTTCTTCTTCTTTGCTTCCTCATCTGTTTTCAGCGTCGAGGGGATATATAATTTGCAGTCTTTTGCTCTTCTGATCGCCTCTGCTACTGTTGTTTCCTAGTACTTCTAATATTCCATCGATCCATCTTTTTCGTGGTCGACTCTTGGGTCTGGTGTTCTCACGGCGTCTGTTGAAGGCTCGTTGTGTTGTCTTTTGATCTTTCTGCCTTGTCATGTGGCCTAACCATTTTGTCTGTTGTTTCTTTATATATTCTAAGGCGGGGGCTATTCCTAGCTTTTTTCTCAGTTCTTCATTTCTGTTATTATCTCTCAGACTGTTTCCTGTCATTCGTCTGACACATTTAATTTCTGTAGAGGTATTTTTTCTTATTGTTCTTGCATCTAGGGTCCAGTTCTCGCATTGGTAGCACAAGGTTGGGATGAAAATTGTATTGTATAGTGCTCGTTTTGCCTCCAGAGTTATTTCCTTGTTGGACAATAGTGGTGATAACTGTCCAATGATTGACAAGCTTTGTTGCATCTTGATTCTATCTCTGCTGTTTGAGAATTATCGTTTGTCACTAGACTTCCTAGGTATTTATTTTATTTTGTATATGTAAACAAGCTATTTTTCCCAGTCACAAGAGACTCGATTTTTTCGTATTTGTTTGTGCCTTTATTTCACATCAGCAGTCATGTGCTCGGATATCCCTCGTCATACAGATAAATATTCTCTGACTTCAAATGTCCCTCGCCATACATGCATATATTCTCTAACTTCATGGGTCTCTCACCGTTCAAGCAAATATTCTATAACTTCAGGTGCCCTTTGCCATACAAGCATATATTCTCTAACTTCACGTTCCCTCGTCATACAGGCAAATATTCTCTGACTTCAGAGGTTCCATACTTTGTCGTCGAAAGTTTTGGCCTTTTGAGTTTTATTTTCCTGCCCTCTTTTTCAAATGAACGGCCATTTTTTGGCTCTCTTCCTAATTTAAAACTGCCAATGGTTCTTTCACACGCAAAGAGTGCGCATGAGGCCTCCTGTTTATCGCCATTATCTGAGAATGTTAGAGGGACCGCACGACCTAGGAACTGGGACAGGGTAACAACCGCCACACACAAAATAAAACCTGATTTGAAGTGAAAAAATCCCACAACCTATGATGAGATTCATACTCGGAACCTTTTGGTTCAGGGGTCGACATCCTATCCATCATCATCATCATCGTCATTCTATCTACTGTGCGTCGTATCAGTTCTGTTGTTGACTGTTTTCCATGCCATAGTAAAGTAAGTAAAGAGCTCCCGTCACGCCAAGTGGCGTATAGGGAATATGGTGTTAGTGACCATAAATTTTACAGACCTTCAGCACATTATTTTAGGGGTAATGTGGTCGGTATTACGCCCGTGCCGCTTTACTTTAGCAGAACAAATTCGGTACCCATTAAAAACTGGGTGAACCCGGAAGCCGTCGGTTGGGATCGAACCCTACCCATTGTCCTTTGTTGTCCAGTTCATTAACCACTGAGCTATCGCGGCTCCTTTTCCAAGCCATGACACCAAGCTATTCAGTATTTTCTTTCTTAGTCTTCTGCGATCTCTCTTTCCATCTATTTTGCCAGTTGTAACCAAGATTCAAACTTTCCTCTTCTTATGATGTGCCCGAAAAAAGTTGATTGTTTCTTTCTGATGTTTCTTAGGAGCTCCCTTTTTGTGTTGGCCTCTTTGAGAACTTTCAACATTCTTCTGAGAAATCCCATCATCTTACCCCTTGACCACACAATACCCTACGTTGCATTATTCGATCATTTTGTGTAACTTATTTTCAGTAACTCATTTTGTGTAACTCATTTTGTGTAACTCATTTTCAGTAACTCATTTTTCAGTAACTCATTTTGTGTAACTCATTTTGTGTAACTCACTTTGTGTAACTCATTTTCTGCAACTTATTTTCTATAACTCATTTTCATTCTTAGCAATTATGCCTGCGAAATCATGGGACAACTATCCCCACTATTGTCCAACAAGGAAATAACACTAGGCAAAATGGGCACTCTACAATACAATCTTCATCCCAACGTTGTGCAATCAAAGCCAGTCCTGGACCTTAGACTGAAGAACAATAAGAAAAGGGTAAGCTGATGGGACTTCACTGCCGATATGCAATGTGCTAAACGAACGGCAGGAAGCAGAGTGACAGATAAGAATAGAAATGAAGAACACAGAAAAGCTAGAAGTAATCTCCACCATAAAATACATTTTAAAATCCATAGATAAAGCGGAGACAAATAATAATAATAAATAAATATTATTACAGAGGGAAACTCCGAGGCAATAATTCAGGGAATTATAGAAGGAAGGGGTATGTATTAAAGCACTCAGAAAAAATGACAAATAAACAACAACAGAAAAAAAAACAAAGAACAATATATGGTCCGAAGCAGGATCGAACCCGTACTCCATGGCACTGCGCCTTTAGATAAAGCGGTTTTGCCACGTGATAAGACAGAAATGGGGCTTGGTTGGTCTCGAGACAGAGAGGTTGTGAGTTCAAATCCCGGCTTCATCAGTTGGGATTTTTATGCGACATATCTCTGATGCAACCACCTAAATCTCAGCAGCGAGGCCCGACTTGAAACGTCAATTACTCATCGACGGAAAAAATGTGAATATCTCCGAAGTCGGAGTCATCTGCCTGTACGGCGCGGAACCCCTGTGCGCACGGCTGCCAAGGAAAAACGGATTAACACGCAAAATTCAGCTCCTAGTTTCTAGGGACTTTGCCAGAGGTGAAAGCTGGCGAACGCAAAAAAAAAAAAAAAAAGATACCACAACACAACGAGTCTTTAATAAACGTTGCGATAACACCAGACTCAAGGGTTGATCACACAAAAAAAAGATGGATTGGTGAAATATTAGAAACACGATGAAACATACCGACGGCTTCCGGGTTCACCCAGCCTTAAATGGGTACCGGATTTTTTTCTGGGAAAGTAAAGCGGCGCGGGCGTAATACCGACCACATTACCCCAAAAATCATGTGCTGAAGGTCTGTAAAATGTATGGTCACTAACACCATATTCTCCATACGCCACTTGGCGTGACGGGGGCTCTTTACTTTTTTTTATTTTTACTATGAAACATAACAACAGGAGAGACCAACGGTAGAAGCAAAAGATCGCAAATGATATCTTCCTTCGACACTAAAAGACAAATGAGGATATCTCTCTCTCTCTCTCTCTCTCTCTCTCTCTCTCTCTCTCTCTCTCTCTCTGCGATCAATTCTCAATCAGAGTATGATTCCAGACTCTCTCATGAAGGCAGCTGTCTGTTTAAGTGATTCGATTGCCCCCCATATAGTTTCTCTTCCAGGGAGGTGGGTGTGGACCACATTGTCCTTCTCATGAAATAAGGAAATGAATAAAAAATAATGGAAGAGAATGAGCACTGTACTAATGACCCTTACAGTCGAATGTTCAAAGGGTAAACAAGAGGCTCGGGACAACCAATACAACCATCTCAAGTGTTATCAGCATTATAGATATCTATCCTAGCAGGGAACAATGTTGTTAAACAAAAGCATACCACATAAGTGGCACCTGTGGTTCATTTTTTTTTTTAACTATTTTTTAAAAACTATTTTTTATTAGTCTATCGTTTCTTTCGATTTTAGTTTTGAATAAAGAATCAATGAATTCGACATTTGTTGTGTTCACAAATATTTATAAATCTCTTGTAACAATCACTGTTTGCTGAGTCTGTCCGATGACTACATGGAATATACCTGTTCATCATCCGCCCTTAAAGGGACGTTAAGTGGCGTGTATACGTTGTGTTGTAATTTGCAGTATAACTGTGCTATTTGTGCCTTTCGGCCCAATACATCCGACTTCAGCATGTTATTTTTGTGTACCTGGTTGTCTTCCCTCTTCCATCCATATTCGTTTGACCAGACTAGACAGGTTAGTCTGTTTCTGGAGGCACGACGGAGAGGTGGAGCAGGGTCTGGATGGTTCTGGTTCACCGATCTAAAGCCATCAGACGTGGGTCGCTGACTGCTTCCAGCTCTGCTGCTGTCATGCACATTTGCCTCCCTTATTAATCATGAAATGGGTTGGTACCTGTCAACAAAATAACAAAAATCCATTATTTTATTCAGATCAGCTTTTGTACAAGTTTAAATCATTAAGTTTCATGCCTGCTGGCATAGACGATCATGTCTCTCCACAACAATCTGCCATTCTACGAAATCGTTTGTCATTTCAGCAGTTTCCTTCCTAAAGCATCCGTTAATGTGTTCACTTCGAGATCAGAAGGGGCAGAGTTAGATTCCCAGAAGTGGCGCTTTTTTTTCGGACCGACAAAGCTCGTGGGCTTTCCCCGCCTACATAAAAAAAATTAGTACCAGGGGATTTCCTCGGAAGTAAAGACGGTCTGACGTGATTTCTTTCTTCTCTCGATTCTCATAGTTATCACACATTCCAACTGCTCTCTTTCCAGTCTTCCCACCGTCCATCTAACCAACCTACCACACAGCCAGTCATCCCACCATCCATCTAACCAACCTACACACAACCAGTCATCCCACTATCCATCTAACCAACCTACCACACAACCAGTCATCCCACTATCCATCTAACCAACCTACCACACAACCAGTCACCCTACTATCCATCTAACCAACCTACCACACAACCAGTCATCCCACTATCCATCTAACCAACCTACCACAAAACCAGTCATCCCACCATCCATCTAACCAACCTACCACACAACCAGTCACCCTACTATCCGTCTAACCAACCTACCACACAACCAGTCATCCCACTATCCATCTAACCAACCTACCACACAACCAGTCACCCTACTATCCATCTAACCAACCTACCACACAACCAGTCATCCCACCATCCATCTAACCAACCTACCACACAACCAGTCATCCCACTATCCATCTAACCAACCTACCACACAACCAGTCATCCCACCATCCATCTAACCAACCTACCACACAACCAGTCACCCTACTATCCGTCTAACCAACCTACCACACAACCAGTCATTCCACTATCCATCTAACCAACCTACCACACAACCAGTCATCCTACTATCCATCTAACCAACCTACCACACAACCAGTCATTCCACCATCCATCTAACCAAATTACCAACAGCCAGTCATCCCACCATCCATCTAACCAACCTACCACACAACCAGTCATCCCACCATCCACCTAACCAAACTACCATACAGCCAGTCATCCCACCATCCATCTAACCAACCTACCACACAACCAGGCATCCCACCATCCATCTAACCAAACTACCATACAGCCAGTCATCCCACCATCCATCTAACCAACCTACCACACAACCAGTCATCCCACCATCCATCTAACCAAACTACCATACAGCCAGTCATCCCACCATCCATCTAACCAAACTACCATACAGCCAGTCATCCCACCATCCATCTAACCAACCTACCACACAACCAGTCATCCCACCATCCACCTAACCAAACTACCATACAACCAGTCATCCCACCATCCATCTAACCAACCTACCACACAACCAGTCATCCCACCATCCATCTAACCAACCTACCACACAACCAGTCATCCCACCATCCATCTAACCAACCTACCACACAGTCAGTCATCCCACTATCCATCTAACCAACCTACCACACAACCAGCCATCCCACCATCCATCTAACCAACCTACCACACAACCAGTCATCCCGCTATCCATCTAACCAACCTACCACACAACCAGCCATCACACAATCCATCTAACCAACTTACCACACAACCAGTCATCACACCATCCATCTAACCAACCTACCACACAACCAGTCATCCCGCTATTCATCTAACCAACCTACCACACAACCAGTCATCCCACTATCCATCTAACCAACCTACCACACAACCAGTCATCCCACCATCCATCTAACCAACCTACCACACAGTCAGTCATCCCACTATCCATCTAACCAACCTACCACACAACCAGCCATCCCACCATCCATCTAACCAACCTACCACACAACCAGTCATCCCGCTATTCATCTAACCAACCTACCACACAACCAGCCATCACACAATCCATCTAACCAACTTACCACACAACCAGTCATCACACCATCCATCTAACCAACCTACCACACAACCAGTCATCCCGCTATCCATCTAACCAACCTATCACACAACCAGTCATCCCACCATCCATCTAACCAACCTGCCACACAACCAGTCATCCCACCATCCATCTAACCAACCTACCACACAACCAGTCATCCCACCATCCATCTAACCAACCTACCACACAACCAGTCATCCCACCATCCATCTAACCAACCTACCACACAGTCAGTCATCCCACTATCCATCTAACCAACCTACCACACAACCAGCCATCCCACCATCCATCTAACCAACCTACCACACAACCAGTCATCCCGCTATCCATCTAACCGAGCTACCAGACAACCAGCCATCCCACCATCCATCTAACCAACCTACCACACAACCAGTCATCCCACCATCCATCTAGCCAACCTACCACACAACCAGTCATCCCGCCATCCATCTAACCAACCTACCACACAACCAGTCATCTCACCATCCATCTAACCAACCTACCACACAACCAGTCATCCCACCATCCATCTAACCAACCTACCACACAACCAGTCATCTCACCATCCATCTAACCAACCTACCACACAACCAGTCATCCCACCATCCATCTAACCGACCTACCACACAACTAGCCATCTCACCATCCATCTAACCAACCTACCACACAACCAGTCATCCCACCATCCATCTAACCGACCTACCACACAACCAGTCATCCCACCATCCATTTAACCAACCTACCACACAACCAGCCATCTCACCATCCATCTAACCAACCTACCACACAACCAGCCATCTCACCATCCATCTAACCAACCTACCACACAACCAGCCATCTCACCATCCATCTAACCAACCTCTGGAAGTAAAGACGGTCTGGTGTGACTTCTTTCTTCCCTCGATTCTCCTACACATTCCAGCTGCTCTCTTTATTTAAATTAATTAATTAATAAAGCATGACGTGATGACCAGTGACATCATATCATGTCGCAGGGGAATTAAATACGTTTAACTGTACTCATCATCATCAAGTACCGGACCTGCTGGCGTAGGTGGTCATGTCTCTCCACAACTTTTGATCACGACAGTTATTTATCATTTCTGCTGTTGACCTTCTGCCAAGCCATTCTCTTAAGCTGTCTGGTATCTTTTCTCATTGTTTCCCTCTATCTCTTCGTCCCTCAATTCTCCCAGTTGTTACAATATATTCCAGTTCTTCTCATTACATGGCCAAAAAATGATTATTGTTTCTTCCTAATTGTGGAAATTAGCTCTCTTTTTGCTTTGGTCTCTTTCAGAATGTTTTCATTACCCTTCTTAGTTGCCCATGGTATTCTCAACATTTTTCTGTAAAACATTTTTCTACAGACTCCAGTATTTTTCTTGTCTGTTGTCCTATTGTCCATGATTCACATCCATATGTTAAGACTGGCTCTACATAACATTTAAGAACTCTTTTTCTTGTTTCTGTTGTCAAAAATGGATTGCATAGTATCTTCCTCATTTTTTTTGCCTTTGCAGCTGCTTTTGCCTGAGCCATTCTGCATCTCACCTCTGTTGTACATCTTCCATCTGAGGTTAACAACAAAGTTCCCAAGTCTTTAACTGTACTAGGCAACAGTGTTTGGAGATGATGAAGCCAATGTTCTCTTCAATGTAATAAGTTTAGTTTACTTTGGTCGACAGATCATCTTCATTACAAAAGGGACAACTTTGTATGCTTAGGTCCCCTCCTCAGCACGTTCTCGTGTGAAGCTTGCCGACACACTTGTGGAAGTGTGTGGTCTCAGCTCAGATGCACGAAACTTGACCCTAAATCCTAAGTCACCTCTTACATGCATGGAAGATGACAGTGGTTATATTATTGTCTCCCCTGACCGTGTCAGGGCCCAGGTATGACATGTCACAGACATGGTTGGTGACAGTGGCTATATTATTGTCTCCCCTGACCGTGTCAGGGCCCAGGTATGACATGTCACAGACATGGTTGGTGACAGTGGCTATATTATTGTCTCCCCTGACCGTAGTCTACAGTCCAGATATGACATGTCACAGACATGGTTGGTGACAGTGGCTATATTATTGTCTCCCCTGACCGTAGTCTACAGTCCAGGTATGACATGTCACAGACATGGTTGGTGACAGTGGCTATATTATTGTCTCCCTGACCGTGTCAGGGCCCAGGTATGACATGTCACAGACATGGTTGGTGACAGTGGCTATATTATTGTCTCCCCTGACCGCAGTCTACAGTCCAGGTATGACATGTCACAGACATGGTTGGTGACAGTGGCTATATTATTGTCTCCCCTGACCGCAGTCTACAGTCCAGGTATGACATGTCACAGACATGGTTGGTGACAGTGGCTATATTATTGTCTCCTCTGACCGTGTCAGGGCCCAGGTATGACATGTCACAGACATGGTTGGTGACAGTGGCTATATTATTGTCTCCCCTGACCGTGTCAGGGCCCAGGTATGACATGTCACAGACATGGTTGGTGACAGTGGCTATATTATTGTCTCCCCTGACCGTAGTCTACAGTCCAGGTATGACATGTCACAGACATGGTTGGTGACAGTGGCTATATTATTGTCTCCCCTGACCGCAGTCTACAGTCCAGGTATGACATGTCACAGACAAGCCACTATCGTAAAAACGATGATGTTAATGAAACGTAGACCTGATATAAAGTTTACTTCCAACAGACGACAAAATATACATGGAAAACAAACCAGTGGAAGAGATCGATTACTTAACCTATCTTGGAAGTCACATTGATCGAGAAGGAGATACAAGCAAAGAAATTAGAATCAGAATAGCTAAAGTAGCAATGTCTTTCAGAAGCCTTGAAAAGTTGTGGAAATCAAAACTCATCAACACAAACACAAAACTTAGGCTGTTCAAATCAAATGTACGATCAACCCTTACGTATGCGTGTGAAAGCTGGAAAACAAGAGATATAATAACCGAATAGCAAAGCAAGCCCTCATATGGGAAACAACAGGTAAGAGGAAAAGAGGAAGACCCAGAGAGACACTGAGAAGAACATTGATGAGAGAGGCAAGAGCAGCAGGATTCGGCTCCCTCAATGAGATAGAGCTGCTTGCACAGAACAGAGACAAATGGCGAGATTTGATAAAATATCTTTAAAAGAATTGAAAACTGCTAGAATAAAATTTAGATAAGAGGAGTATCTTGGTCTACGCCCCATGGGCCGGCTACGGCTCGAAAGGTCAACAGATAGGAGTAACGCTGCACAACAAACCATGGGGGACCAGTTAAAACCTCAAGGACACAGTTTAGGTTATAACACTTGCAGGTATACAGAGTAGAAGTTGGTTAATGAAAAAAAAATGTTTTCATACTTTCCAATGAGCTTGGTGGGAAAGATAAGAGCAGCAGATAGGAAGTAATTAGATATGTCATTCAGATATTGAGGATATATCATTCTCACAGATCAAAATACAACACAAGCCTTCAATAAATATGAGAACACCTGACCCAAGGGGTTAACCTTGAAAAAGATGGATTGATGGAATATTAGAAACACCAGGAAACAGCCGGAAAAGCTAACAAAAGAGCAAAAGACCTGAAACTACACCTCAAACTTCACCTACAAGGAAAATGTGGAAAGAAAGAAGAAAACATAAAACAATTCAATATTAACTCTAGTTCCTCCCACATGCTGATATACAGGTATTGACAACATATCCATTCATGAACAAACAAAAGAGGCAATGTGCTCACAGTTAATTGTTTATTGAACAACAAAGTGTAACAACTAAACCTGCCAAACAATGAAATGACAATAGTTAATGTTCAAACAATCAGTTGCTTCTGGTTTATAGTAACAACAAAGTTAGGTGTTAAATCACTTCACATACTTGTCAATAGTTCAACATACACAAGGAACTAGAGGACAATAAATACAATAAATATAAATAGAGTGAAAACCTAGGAGGTCAAAACTCCAACTGATATATTTTTGTAGACTTTCTGACTTTCTCTTCCTGATAATTGAAGTGTCGCAGCATCATTCATAATGAGAATAAATGAAGTGTTGCAGCATCATTCATAATGAGAATAAATGAAGTGTTGAAACATCATTCATAATGAGAATAAATGAAGTGTTGAAATATCATTCATAATGAGAATAAATGAAGTGTTGAAACATCATTCATAATGAGAATAAATGAAGTGTTGCAGCATCATTCATAATGAGAATAAATGAAGTGTTGAAACATCATTCATAATGAGAATAAATGAAGTGTTGAAACATCATTCATAATGAGAATAAATGAAGTGTTGAAACATCATTCATAATGAGAATAAATGAAGTGTTGAAACATCATTCATAATGAGAATAAATGAAGTGTTGAAACATCATTCATAATGAGAATAAATGAAGTGTTTAAAAATCATTCATAATGAGAATAAATGAAGTGTTGAAACATCATTCATAATGAGAATAAATGAAGTGTTGCAGCATCATTCATAATGAGAATAAATGAAGTGTTGCAGCATCATTCATAATGAGAATAAATGAAGTGTTGAAACATCATTCATAATGAGAATAAATGAAGTGTTGAAACATCATTCATAATGAGAATAAATGAAGTGTTGCAGCATCATTCATAATGAGAATAAATGAAGTGTTGAAACATCATTCATAATGAGAATAAATGAAGTGTTGAAACATCATTCATAATGAGAATAAATGAAGTGTTGAAACATCATTCATAATGAGAATAAATGAAGTGTTGAAACATCATTCATAATGAGAATAAATGAAGTGTTGCAGCATCATTCATAATGAGAATAAATGAAGTGTTGAAACATCATTCATAATGAGAATAAATGAAGTGTTGAAACATCATTCATAATGAGAATAAATGAAGTGTTGAAACATCATTCATAATGAGAATAAATGAAGTATTGAAACATCATTCATAATGAGAATAAATGAAGTATTGAAACATCATTCATAATGAGAATAAATGAAGTATTGAAACATCATTCATAATGAGAATAAATGAAGTATTGAAACATCATTCACAATGAGAATAAATGAAGTGTCGCAGCATCATTCATAATGAGAAAGAAGATGATGTTGACATATTTACTAGGAAATGGGGAAATGTGCGGTGAAAAAAGGATGAAAAACAACAGCAGTTGAAGTAATTGCATAACTAACTACCACCCATGGCTTCATCTGCTATTTCAACGACACTTACAGCCAAACTTTTCTTAGAACTGTTTCTTACACAAGCTCTACTCATAAATGCTTTTTTCTCTGGCTCCATTCATAATTACATCTTGCTCTAGTTCCACTAACAATTGCTGACTTATTTAACTCCACTTACAATTACATCTTACAACTGTAGCTCCACTAACAATTGCTGACTTATTTAACTCCACTTACAATTACATCTTACAACTGTAGCTCCACTAACAATTGCTGACTTATTTAACTCCACTTACAATTACATCTTACAACTGTAGCTCCACTAACAATTGCTGACTTATTTAACTCCACTTACAATTACATCTTACAACTCTAGCTCCACTAACAATTGCTGACTTATTTAACTCCACTTACAATTACATCTTACAACTGTAGCTCCACTAACAATTGCTGACTTATTTAACTCCCTTACAATTACATCTTACAACTGTAGCTCCACTAACAATTGCTGACTTATTTAACTCCTCACAATTACATCTTACAACTGTAGCTCCACTAACAATTGCTGACTTATTTAACTCCTCACAATTACATCTTACAACTCTAGCTCCACTAACAATTGCTGACTTATTTACTTTCACTCATAATTACTTTATTCCAATTCCATCCATATTTGTGAAGTTGAGTAAAATTTTAAAAAGCCTTGAACTGGTAATACATGTTTGAAACACACAGCCATTATCATATTATAATATGTGTACTAATGTTAATACAGAAGACCTAGTTGGACTCCCTTTGTTAAGTCAACAGACAAACTCATGAGATGAGGATGAATGTAGTTCCCGCAGTTGGAGAGTCTGTTCATTATGAAAATCTAATATTGAACAAAATCTGAGGTGGACAAATTCAATCTCTTTCAGCAGAACCTAGGAAATAATGGAAGCCACTGCAGCCCACCACATTACTTTAGCTGTAAGAGCTAATCTCACAAGCAAGAGGAGCTTTTGTTGCACTGGAAACATATGGAAGTCCAAAGAAATTAGGTTAAATACAAAAATTAAAATTTTTAAAAAGTCGGTCCTATTATATGGTTTTGAAACACGGAGAACAACAAAACTGACAATCATGAAGATGCAGACTTTCATTAATGGATGCTTACGCAGAATAAAAGGATGGAAATGGCATGACAAATTCACTAACATAGAATTATGGAAATGTACCAGTCAAATACCAGTGGATAAAGAGATACAGCGAAGACGATGGCGCTGGATAGGACACACACTGTGGAAGCCAACTGAGAGTATTACACAACAGGCCCTTTTTTGAAATCTCCAGGGGAAAAGACAGAGAGGAAAACCAAGAAATTCTTGGAGAAGACAGACAGACAAGAGAATGGGGAAGACATGTAATGATCTTAAATGAATGGCAAGAAACAGCAGAATGACATGGAAAGTGTTTGTTGAAGACCTATGCTCCACAGGGAGCTGAAAGGTAGAAGAAGAAGAGCTAATAACATAGGCACCAACTTTGTGGCACTCCTTCTTTGCCCCAAAAATGCATTAAACAAAATCATACCAATACATTTTTTTTGCTAAAGGAATCGAGCATTCAGTAAGTTCTGGAGGAACACAATGAAGATGAGCCAGATCTGATGGTCTCTTCCATGGCCTGTCAGATCTGACACCGTGTAACAGTGTAGCTCAATAGACTCAAATGTTACACTTCATGCACTGAAATCTGACCAATAACACATCCGTGCAATTTATGGTTCCCGGGCCACGCAATGGAATTTGTGCACATGGGTTTGGGTTCTCAGTACTTTGGAGAAGGTTGGAGCACCTATTGTGGAGTGTGTGGAGTGCAATGATGATGATCTTAACATAAGATAATGAAGACTGCTGAAAATGATACATTAGAATTACTTTTGTTGAACTAATTATGAAAACTAAACTTTTTCATGTGATTCGCCCTTTTAACTTCTTACTGACTTCAATAATATTTACTTTCTTCTAAGGTCCACTCAGTTACTTTTCTCAACTCCACTCATAATTATGTCTTACACCACTCATGTCTTACACCTCTCATAATTATGTCTTACACCACTCATAATTATGTCTTACACCACTCATGTCTTACACCTCTCATAATTATGCCTTACACCACTCATGTCTTACACCTCTCATAATTACAAGAACACAGCTGTTTCTTACTCTGCCTCCATTTTTTTAAAATTATACCTCTTAATTGAATGACAGAATTCATAAACACTCCTTACTCAACTCCTGGCACAAAGTCTTTAGACTAGAGAGGGATGGTATGCATATTTGATGCAATATTATTATTATTATCATTCAACTGCCAACATCAGTAACAAAATAAAAAAAAATAAAAAAACTGCAAAATGACAAGTCAAAGTGAGGAGCAACGATAGTGATACTGGAACATGCTACAATCTGACACATAAACTGACAATAATTAAAGACAGTGTGTGATGGTTAATTGGTAAGGTGAAATATTGTATAAGGTGAGTGTAATGGCAGTAATGAGCACAGATCAGCCAGCAATGAGCACAGACCAGCATGTGAATAATGAGCCAAACTTTCATAATGGATACAGAATGTCATAGTGGCCAGGTCTATACAACATAGTCAGGATAGGTATGGAGGTGGCTGTGTCTGGTTCGCTACTTGGGTTAAAGGTGAAAGAATTGCAGGTCAGCCCCTCGCGGTCCATGTACTCAATGCAGACAGGCACATTTAGAGCTTTGGTCAAGGCCACAATGTGGATGTGGTCACTCTCTCTGCCCATTGGCTCTACTTCCTAAAAAACAAACAGTTCGAATTATTACTGGTTTAAAATCACATTCTAGTAACATTAATTCACACTGACAGTTAGCACTTTTGGTCTAATGTCACATTCTAGTAACATTAATTCAAACTGACAGTTAGCACTTTTGGTCTAATGTCACATTCTAGTAACATTAATTCGCACTGACAGTTAGCACTTTTGGTCTAATGTCACATTCTAGTAACATTAGTTCACACTGACAGCACTTTTGGTCTAATATCACACTCTAATAACATTAGTTCACACTGACAGTTAGCACTTTTGGTCTAATGTCACATTCTAGTAACATTAGTTCACACTGACAGCACTTTTGGTCTAATATCACACTCTAATAACATTAGTTCACACTGACAGTTAGCACTTTTGGTCTAATATCACATTCTAGTAACATTAGTTTACGCTGTGACAGTTAGCACTTTTGATCAAATGTCACATTCTAGTAACATTAGTTCACACTGACCATTTGTTTTTACTGGGTTTAACCCTAGCTTACGATACTTATCTGCAGGTCACGTTTTCACAATACCATCGCAAAAATTATTACCACTTAATTGTAACATTTGGAGTTCGGAAAATACAATTTTCTTTGAACTTTTGCTTCATAGCTGTGTGTTTACCCAAGTAGAGACATAGGAATCAGATGCTGTAATCATTTCCTGGGATATGTTAGATTTATGGCCTGAAATTCGAATGCATGGTGTTGTGACTACCAGAAGTATTACATTGTCTATTCACACGGCAGCTGTCAGTCCACCAATCCAGCTGTATGTTCAGCTCTCTTTGAGCGGTGTTCGCTATCTATCCTGTGATATAAGGGTTTGTTTGATGTCTTACCAATGGCAATTTGTGCTGGTGACGTGGAGCCATACACATGGTAATATTCCTCTTTGGCAGGTCAAATGTGAATGCGACCTTCCCCCGTTTTGGAGTTGATATGCGGTTTATGTCGTCATAATAGGTGTGTTCAAAGGCCATTGCTAGAATTGTTTGACATCAATTATTTTACAAGTTACAACTCATTAATACGGACTACTATGCCAAGCCAATCGAAGGTTTCACTTTAGGGATTTTGCACCATCGTTACCAAGTTTTGTACATTGTTGGCTGCATTCACTATATTAATCGGTTGTTTGTGGGCGCATCCATTGTTGTGTGTGGTACGTCATCATGATGGCTGATCGTTTATCCCTAAACCAGCCGTACACTTATAATGAAGAGCAAAATAACGGAGATTTGTTCATGACTTTGCAGTCCCAGTGTGACTCACAGAGTTTCATGTTGGTCAGGAGGGATGTTGTCTAGATTCAAGACCGTGAGATCGAGGGTAGACTTGTGGACTGGTTTATCATTTCACAGATTCACATTGCAGGGGAGATCTCAGCGCTTATGGACTGTTGTTTGATGTTCAGATTTCGAGACAAAAATGATGTCCTAACATCATCAAGTGCTATACATTTTTTAAAAATTAGACGATCAACATTTTTGAGAGGACATGAACTTCTGGTCAATATGATGGATAGGCAGCAGGAACCATTAAGGGCTATATCTGAAAAGTGTTCCTTGTTGCAGTTTCCTCATATTCCAAGTTCGGCTTGTTGCAGGAGCTACTGAGTTAGGTGCTCTGTGCACACCGTGAGCTGTGCGTTTAATCTGTTTTAATCATATTTTTACATTCCGATTGTTTACAACGAATGATGATATTGTATGACAGGGAACAGGCGCTTGTGTTCACTTTCTGTGCAGTTTCGCCTTATGTCTTTTGGCGTGTGCAAAAATAGCTATGATGGGGACTACAGCTACCTTTCTTTGTTTGAGAAATGAGATAATAAATTGGATGATTCAACTGGCAAGGGTGTTTAAGCAATTGTGGATTTTAATTCGTTTGCACTGATGCCGGGGCCTTCCATAACCAAAGCTGATCCCCAAAAAATGTATGAGTGCTTTACAAATAAAACTATACACGTAAAAGTGGAGTATAAAACAGCTCCACAAATTTATATATAAGAATATAAAGTACAAAATAGCTTCACAAACATATATAAAATATATATGTATATTATATATATCTTTGTCCTTTTGAGCCGAAGAAGGCACATAGGACAGAACCACACTCTCAAAAACAGAAACCTTGCTCACCAAAATGACACATATTGCAGAAATCACTGCTTTTAAAATCTATGGCTTTGTTTCCATCATGATACTTTTTACAATGACAACCAACTTGTCAAGGATCAACCTCCTTAGTCACCTCTTACGACATGCACGGAAGGTCACAGTGTCACTATTCTTTGCTTCCCTCATAATGAGGTCCCTGTAACATATAAAGTACTCTATTCTTGTCGCTATTGAGCTAAAGACCATCAACATCATCTCTTCAATCCTTTACTGCCTCCTTAATTTATTTCAACTCACTAAACAAATTTACACATGGCAAAGCGGGGAACAAGACAATTCATAAAACAAATCTACACATAAAGGAGTACAAACAAGACAATTCACAAAACAAATCTACACATAAAGGAGTACCGAACAAGTCAATATACAAAATAATATACACATAAAAGACAATTCACAAGAAAATTCACAAAATAAATCTACACATGAAAAAGTAGAGAACAAGACAGTTCACAAAACAAATCGATGAATGGAAATACCTTACATGAAATTTTCACAAGATATACTTTCCTGCACAAACTTCAAAATGTTAACAAATGTCACATGACAGAAAAGATCAAACTATAGCAAGCACCCTCCTCACCTGGCTACAGAATTGTTTCACTGTCCTCTCCCCATCAATAAAGTGGATGTAAGACTCCTCATTTTCCTGCAGATGTCCAGACACCAAGAGTCTGCAGAGTCAACAAAATGGGAAATCACTCTCCTTTCTCAATGCAGTTTAGCAGATGAACTTAACTAAACACTGAAACTATTGACCGATTCCAAAGGTCTCATTATTTCTCCTCTGTGACAGACAGACATCTCACATGAACAAAAAATGTATTCTATTCTATTCTATTCATAGAATTAGTTTCTTTGCTGTTGAGACATACCTATATCTGCTCAACTGTCAGTTTATCTCAAAGAATAAGCACACTGATTGTTCCTGTAAAGTATTCATTGAAGATACATCTACTTTCCCCACTTCTTCTTATCACTGATACCTAAAAGGTGTCGTGGTTATATCATTTGTTATTCTTGAGCTGCTTGAACTGTCTGAATTAGTGATTTTCCTTTGTTGTTACATATCTCTGTCACTGCATCTATCCATCTTCTTCGAGGTCTTCCTCTTGGTCTTTTTTCATGCATTCTCGAGAAGAATGCCCTTGATGGTGATTGGTAAGGATTCATTTGGACCAGGCGGCCAAACCATTTAAGTTATTGTCCTATATTTTCTTGGCAGGGTTTTGTTCCTATCTATCTATCTATTGACCTTTCGAGCCGTAACCGGCCCATAGGGTGTAGACCAAGATACACCTTCTCCTATATGAATTTTTTGTTCTAGCAGTTTTCTTTTAAAGATATTTTATCAAATCTCGCCATCTGTCTCTGTTCTGTGCAAGCAGTTCTATCTCATTGAGGGAGCCGATTCCTGCTGCTCTTGCCTCTCTCATCAATGTTCTTCTCAGTGTCTCCCTGGGTCTTCCTCTTTTTCTTTTACCTGTTGTTTCCCATATGAGGGCTTGCTTTGCTATTCGGTTATTATCTCTTCTCATCACATGTCCAACGTATGACCATCGTCTTTTCTTTATTACTGAAGATATTAGTGGTTGATTGGCGATTTCTCTAATTTCCAATTCTAATTTCTGTTCCTACTGTTTACAAATAAATCACAAATAATCCGTTCGAAATCACACACAAGAACACTTGAATTCTTTTTTACTACGGGCATTGAAATTCATTTATAATTTAAATTGGACTCCCATCGCAAATTGAACCGTGTTGCCAGCACAGTCATGCACCGGAAGTCTAGTAATCAAGACTTTCCCCATTAAGCACTCCAAATCGACCAGACCCCTTTTTCCCCTGTAGACTCATCAGTCTTTTAAAAATATACCTTTTTCGTTCCAATATTCTCTTCTTCATCCCTCAGGGATAAAGAACAAACTTTATGATGTCCTCTTAGTGCCATAGTCAGGCCACACTTAGTGCCACGGTCAGGCCACACTTAGTGCCACAGTCAGGTCACACTTAGTGCCAGAGTCAGGTCACACTTAGTGCCATAGTCAGGTCACACTTAGTGCCACAGTCAGGCCACACTTAGTGCCACAGTCAGGTCACACTTAGTGCCACAGTCAGGTCACACTTAGTGCCACAGTCAGGTCACACTTAGTACCACAGTCAGGTCACACTTAGTGCCACAGTCAGGTCACACTTAGTGCCACAGTCAGGTCACACTTAGTGCCACAGTCAGGTCACACTTAGTGCCACAGTCAGGTCACACTTAGTGCCACGGTCAGGTCACACTTAGTACCACAGTCAGGTCACACTTAGTGCCACAGTCAGGCCACACTTAGTGCCACAGTCAGGCCACACTTAGTGCCACAGTCAGGTCACACTTAGTGCCACAGTCAGGTCACACTTAGTGCCACAGTCAGGTCACACTTAGTGCCACAGTCAGGCCACACTTAGTGCCACGGTCAGGCCACACTTAGTGCCACGGTCAGGCCACACTTAGTGCCACAGTCAGGTCACACTTAGTGCCACAGTCAGGCCACACTTAGTGCCACGGTCAGGCCACACTTAGTGCCAGAGTCAGGCCACACTTAGTGCCACAGTCAGGCCACACTTAGTGCCACAGTCAGGTCACACTTAGTGCCACAGTCAGGCCACACTTAGTGCCATAGTCAGGCCACACTTAGTGCCACAGTCAGGCCACACTTAGTGCCACAGTCAGGTCACACTTAGTGCCACGGTCAGGTCACACTTAGTGCCACAGTCAGGCCACACTTAGTGCCACAGTCAGGTCACACTTAGTGCCACAGTCAGGTCACACTTAGTGCCACAGTCAGGTCACACTTAGTGCCACAGTCAGGTCACACTTAGTGCCAGAGTCAGGCCACACTTAGTGCCACAGTCAGGTCACACTTAGTGCCACAGTCAGGCCACACTTAGTGCCACAGTCAGGTCACACTTAGTGCCAGAGTCAGGTCACACTTAGTGCCACAGTCAGGTCACACTTAGTGCCAGAGTCAGGTCACACTTAGTGCCACAGTCAGGCCACACTTAGTGCCACAGTCAGGCCACACTTAGTGCCACAGTCAGGCCACACTTAGTGCCACAGTCAGGTCACACTTAGTGCCACAGTCAGGTCACACTTAGTGCCACAGTCAGGCCACACTTAGTGCCACAGTCAGGTCACACTTAGTGCCACAGTCAGGTCACACTTAGTGCCAGAGTCAGGTCACACTTAGTGCCACAGTCAGGTCACACTTAGTGCCACAGTCAGGTCACACTTAGTACCACAGTCAGGTCACACTTAGTGCCACAGTCAGGTCACACTTAGTGCCACAGTCAGGTCACACTTAGTGCCAGAGTCAGGTCACACTTAGTGCCACAGTCAGGTCACACTTAGTGCCAGAGTCAGGTCACACTTAGTGCCACAGTCAGGCCACACTTAGTGCCATAGTCAGGCCACACTTAGTGCCACAGTCAGGCCACACTTAGTGCCACAGTCAGGTCACACTTAGTGCCAGAGTCAGGCCACACTTAGTGCCACAGTCAGGCCACACTTAGTGCCAGAGTCAGGCCACACTTAGTGCCACAGTCAGGCCACACTTAGTGCCACAGTCAGGCCACACTTAGTGCCAGAGTCAGGCCACACTTAGTGCCACAGTCAGGCCACACTTAGTGCCACAGTCAGGCCACACTTAGTGCCAGAGTCAGGCCACACTTAGTGCCACAGTCAGGCCACACTTAGTGCCACAGTCAGGCCACACTTAGTGCCAGAGTCAGGCCACACTTAGTGCCACAGTCAGGCCACACTTAGTGCCACAGTCAGGCCACACTTAGTGCCAGAGTCAGGCCACACTTAGTGCCACAGTCAGGCCACACTTAGTGCCAGAGTCAGGCCACACTTAGTGCCACAGTCAGGCCACACTTAGTGCCACAGTCAGGCCACACTTAGTGCCACAGTCAGGCCACACTTAGTGCCAGAGTCAGGCCACACTTAGTGCCAGAGTCAGGTCACACTTAGTACCACAGTCAGGTCACACTTAGTACCACAGTCAGGTCACACTTAGTGCCACAGTCAGGTCACACTTAGTACCACAGTCAGGTCACACTTAGTGCCACAGTCAGGTCACACTTAGTACCACAGTCAGGTCACACTTAGTACCACAGTCAGGTCACACTTAGTGCCACAGTCAGGTCACACTTAGTACCACAGTCAGGTCACACTTAGTGCCACAGTCAGGTCACACTTAGTACCACAGTCAGGTCACACTTAGTGCCACAGTCAGGTCACACTTAGTACCACAGTCAGGTCACACTTAGTACCACAGTCAGGTCACACTTAGTACCACAGTCAGGTCACACTTAGTACCACAGTCAGGTCACACTTAGTACCACAGTCAGGTCACACTTAGTACCACAGTCAGGTCACACTTAGTACCACAGTCAGGTCACACTTAGTACCACAGTCAGGCCACACTTAGTGCCACAGTCAGGCCACACTTAGTGCCACAGTCAGGTCACACTTAGTGCCACAGTCAGGTCACACTTAGTGCCACAGTCAGGCCACACTTAGTGCCACAGTCAGGCCACACTTAGTGCCAGAGTCAGGCCACACTTAGTGCCACAGTCAGGTCACACTTAGTGCCACAGTCAGGCCACACTTAGTGCCACAGTCAGGCCACACTTAGTGCCACAGTCAGGCCACACTTAGTGCCACAGTCAGGTCACACTTAGTGCCACAGTCAGGTCACACTTAGTGCCACAGTCAGGCCACACTTAGTGCCACAGTCAGGTCACACTTAGTACCACAGTCAGGTCACACTTAGTGCCACAGTCAGGTCACACTTAGTACCACAGTCAGGCCACACTTAGTACCACAGTCAGGTCACACTTAGTACCACAGTCAGGTCACACTTAGTACCACAGTCAGGTCACACTTAGTACCACAGTCAGGTCACACTTAGTACCACAGTCAGGTCACACTTAGTGCCACAGTCAGGCCACACTTAGTGCCACAGTCAGGCCACACTTAGTGCCACAGTCAGGTCACACTTAGTGCCACAGTCAGGCCACACTTAGTGCCACAGTCAGGCCACACTTAGTGCCACAGTCAGGCCACACTTAGTGCCACAGTCAGGTCACACTTAGTGCCACAGTCAGGTCACACTTAGTGCCACAGTCAGGTCACACTTAGTGCCACAGTCAGGTCACACTTAGTGCCACAGTCAGGCCACACTTAGTGCCACAGTCAGGTCACACTTAGTGCCACAGTCAGGCCACACTTAGTGCCACAGTCAGGTCACACTTAGTACCACAGTCAGGTCACACTTAGTGCCACGGTCAGGCCACACTTAGTACCACAGTCAGGCCACACTTAGTGCCACGGTCAGGCCACACTTAGTGCCACAGACAGGCCACACTTAGTGCCACAGTCAGGCCACACTTAGTGCCACAGTCAGGCCACACTTAGTGCCACAGTCAGGCCACACTTAGTGCCACAGTCAGGCCACACTTAGTGCCACAGTCAGGCCACACTTAGTGCCACAGTCAGGCCACACTTAGTGCCACAGTCAGGCCACACTTAGTGCCACAGTCAGGCCACACTTAGTACCACAGTCAGGCCACACTTAGTGCCACAGTCAGGTCACACTTAGTGCCACAGTCAGGTCACACTTAGTGCCACGGTCAGGCCACACTTAGTGCCACAGTCAGGTCACACTTAGTGCCACAGTCAGGCCACACTTAGTGCCACAGTCAGGTCACACTTAGTGCCACAGTCAGGTCACACTTAGTACCACAGTCAGGTCACACTTAGTGCCACAGTCAGGTCACACTTAGTACCACAGTCAGGTCACACTTAGTGCCACAGTCAGGTCACACTTAGTACCACAGTCAGGTCACACTTAGTGCCACAGTCAGGCCACACTTAGTGCCACAGTCAGGTCACACTTAGTACCACAGTCAGGTCACACTTAGTACCACAGTCAGGCCACACTTAGTGCCACAGTCAGGTCACACTTAGTACCACAGTCAGGTCACACTTAGTACCACAGTCAGGCCACACTTAGGTCACACTTAGTACCACAGTCAGGTCACACTTAGTACCACAGTCAGGCCACACTTAGTGCCACAGTCAGGTCACACTTAGTGCCACAGTCAGGTCACACTTAGTGCCAGAGTCAGGTCACACTTAGTGCCACAGTCAGGCCACACTTAGTGCCACAGTCAGGTCACACTTAGTGCCACAGTCAGGCCACACTTAGTGCCACAGTCAGGCCACACTTAGTGCCAGAGTCAGGCCACACTTAGTGCCACAGTCAGGTCACACTTAGTGCCACAGTCAGGCCACACTTAGTGCCACAGTCAGGCCACACTTAGTGCCACAGTCAGGCCACACTTAGTGCCAGAGTCAGGCCACACTTAGTGCCACAGTCAGGCCACACTTAGTACCACAGTCAGGCCACACTTAGTGCCACAGTCAGGTCACACTTAGTGCCACAGTCAGGCCACACTTAGTGCCAGAGTCAGGCCACACTTAGTGCCACAGTCAGGTCACACTTAGTGCCACAGTCAGGTCACACTTAGTGCCACAGTCAGGCCACACTTAGTGCCACGGTCAGGCCACACTTAGTACCACAGTCAGGCCACACTTAGTGCCACAGTCAGGTCACACTTAGTGCCACAGTCAGGTCACACTTAGTGCCACAGTCAGGTCACACTTAGTACCACAGTCAGGCCACACTTAGTGCCACGGTCAGGCCACACTTAGTGCCACAGTCAGGTCACACTTAGTGCCACAGTCAGGCCACACTTAGTGCCACAGTCAGGTCACACTTAGTGCCACAGTCAGGTCACACTTAGTGCCACAGTCAGGTCACACTTAGTGCCACAGTCAGGTCACACTTAGTGCCACAGTCAGGTCACACTTAGTGCCACAGTCAGGTCACACTTAGTGCCACAGTCAGGTCACACTTAGTACCACAGTCAGGCCACACTTAGTACCACAGTCAGGCCACACTTAGTGCCACAGTCAGGTCACACTTAGTGCCACAGTCAGGCCACACTTAGTGCCACAGTCAGGCCACACTTAGTGCCACAGTCAGGTCACACTTAGTGCCACAGTCAGGCCACACTTAGTGCCACAGTCAGGTCACACTTAGTGCCACAGTCAGGTCACACTTAGTGCCACAGTCAGGTCACACTTAGTGCCACAGTCAGGTCACACTTAGTGCCACAGTCAGGCCACACTTAGTGCCAGAGTCAGGTCACACTTAGTGCCACAGTCAGGTCACACTTAGTGCCACAGTCAGGTCACACTTAGTGCCACAGTCAGGCCACACTTAGTGCCACAGTCAGGTCACACTTAGTGCCACAGTCAGGTCACACTTAGTACCACAGTCAGGTCACACTTAGTGCCACAGTCAGGTCACACTTAGTGCCACAGTCAGGCCACACTTAGTGCCAGAGTCAGGTCACACTTAGTGCCACAGTCAGGCCACACTTAGTACCACAGTCAGGTCACACTTAGTGCCACAGTCAGGTCACACTTAGTGCCACAGTCAGGTCACACTTAGTGCCAGAGTCAGGTCACACTTAGTGCCACAGTCAGGCCACACTTAGTACCACAGTCAGGTCACACTTAGTGCCACAGTCAGGCCACACTTAGTACCAGAGCTTATGGACTAGAACGAACACTTGGTGACTTTGACAAGACACAGGCCTCAATTTGCTGTTCAGAAGTCAACTGATGGTGAACAATCTGATGTTTAAAACCATCCAGCCTTGATATTACAATCCTGATCATTGATTTTAAAAATGCAACCTCTTTACTCTCAGAGTAGACAAATCTTCCTCATTGCTATTTTCATCTTTTCTAACCTATTGAGTGAGGTACCAATTTTTTTTTTTTAGCTGGATGACTGGAGAGTGTCAAGCTGTGATGGAACCCAAATGTACTTAACTGCACATGCTAGCACTACGCTACGCAGTCTCAAAATATGCACACTTCAAATTCCTGTAGCTAGAGTTATACATGATCTAACTTTATCCCTTAAGATGGGCACTGTCATGAAAATCCACAAGAAAGGAGAAGAAAGGAGAAAACAAAGAAGGTCCAGGAATATTATGTACAAGAAAAGTCATGAAAACCCACAGAAGAAGAGGAAACAAAGAAAGAGCAGGAACGTGTGTGTGAAAAGAAGTCATGAAAACTATCAAGAACATGACTAAGGAAACAGAGAACATGTTCAAGAATACTGATGGATAGAGAGATATTACCAGTGATCTATGCTCTAAAAATAAGCCTCAATGACTTTGAGTGATTGACTGAGTTCAGTCTCTTAGTCCCATTATATCATTTGTAACTAGCTTGTTTCCAAACTTTTATTGTACCATAACTGAACCCTCAACTATCACCATATCACTCTCCAATTAGTGATTATAGCATAGAGAAACTTCACTATATATTTCTTGTCAAGCTCTAAAGTTTCCACAACAGGCATCCTTGAAATAAGCTGTGCATTTCTTTCAATGCCATGGACTCCAGATTGACCTGGACAATGGTAGTCCAAAACAATTTCTTTCTTCTTTCTTTCTGCATTCAACTGATGACTGCTTCTCTTCACTGTCTATCCTTAAATGGACATAGGTGCATTGTGTCGTGGTTTACAGCTGGACTGTTATATTTTTACCTTTAGGTCTAGAACATCCGGCTTCAAGATAGTATTTTGAGTACCAGGCTGCCCTCCCTCATTGATCCCAACTCTCTTGGCCAGACTGAGTTTCCAGGTGTACCCCTGGGAAGTGGAATAGTGTCTTGTTCAGCTCTGTTATTCACAGATCTTGACATAAGCCATCAGCTTTGAGTTGCTGATTGCTCACACCTTGGTTACTGGTTGCTCACAGCTCGGTTGCTGATTACTCACAGCTCGGTTGCTGATTGATCACAGCTCAGTTGCTGGTTGCTCACAGCTCAGTTGCTGGTTGCACACAGCTCAGCTGCTGGTTGCTCACAGCTCAGTTGCTGGTTGCACACAGCTCAGCTGCTGGTTGCTCACAGCTCAGTTGCTGATTGATCACAGCTCAGTTGCTGATTGCTCACAGCTCAGCTGCTGATTGATCACAGCTCAGTTGCTGGTTGCTCACAGCTCAGCTGCTGCTTGATCACAGCTCAGTTGCTGGTTGCTCACAGCTCAGTTGCTGGTTGCTCACAGCTCAGTTGCTGGTTGCACACAGCTCAGTTGCTGGATGCTCACAGCTCAGTTGCTGGTTGCTCACAGCTCAGTTGCTGGTTGCACACAGCTCAGCTGCTGATTGATCACAGCTCAGTTGCAGGTGGGGATCGGCCACAACCACACAATTGAAGGAAGCTCTGAAGCCTCCATCTGTTCTTATAACAAACCCTTTATTTTCTGCTGGTTGGGCTAATGTTCCTGGTAGAATACAGGCATAGGTGTGGACAACAGTGTCAGACCATAGACTTTACTTTCCAAACGTTTTCCAGCTACCTGTATGCTGAGCCCTGTTCCATGTCTGGGTTTGTAAACAAATTCAGGAACCACTACTCTACATATTAAAGTGTCTGGAAAAATACTGTCCGATGAGCGATACTGTCTGACGAGCTGTCTTACTTCAGAGAATGTCTTTCAAGTCAAGTCAACAAGTTTTCACTTTAGAAATTTTGCATCATCTTTTCGTGCGTTGTTGGCTGCATTTATTAGAGTAATCGGGAATTTATTGGCACAGCCATTGTTGCGTGTGCTAAGTCATCACATTGGCTGATTGTATATCCCTAAAACGGCCGTACACTAATGGTGAAAGCGAAATGGAGTTTTTGTTTATGACTTTGCAGTACCGGGATGACTCCCGGAGGTTCATGTTAGTCAGGAAGGATTTATAATTTTACATTGAAAGTAAGATCTTACAGTCTGTTGTTTGATGTACGATGGGGAAAATCCGATGACTGTGTTTCATATGTTCGGATTTGGAGTCAAAATGATGTCCTAACATCATCAAGCGCTAAACAATTTTTATAAAAGATGACATCATATGATCATCATTTTTAGAGGGACGTGAACTTCCGGTCAATATGGTGGATAGATGGCAGGAACCATTAAAGGCTATGTCTGAAAAGTGTTCCTTGTTGCAGTTTCCTCGTATTCCAAGTCCAGCTTGTTGCAGGAGCTACTGAGTTAAGTGCTCTGTGCACACCGTGAGCTGTGCGTTTCATCTGTTTTGATTGTGTTTTGATATTCCAATTGTTTACAATGAATGATGATATCGTATGATGGTGAACAGATGGTTGTGCTCACTTTCTGTGCGGTTTCGCTTATGTCTTTTGGCGTGTGCTGAGACTGCTATGATGGGGACTACAGCTGTCTTTCTTTGTTTGGGAGATGAGATAGTAATTCAGATGATTCCACAGGCACGGGTGTTTGAGCAATTATGGATTTTAATTCGTTTGCAGTGAGACCGGGGCCTTCCATAACCATAACCATGTTGGCTGGGCTGGGTGGTCTAGGGGTTAGACAGCCTCTGGATAAGCAGGTCCCTTGGTTCAATTCCCATCATAGGCAGTGGAAATTTGTCAAGAATCGAATCCACTGTTTTTATGTGGCTATGCTCTCCCTTGGTCTCTGGGTAGTAAGACTTGATGTCTAGCCCTCTCAAATAATGGTGAAATATAGGATGTCTCGTTTGCATTCTGTGCACAGTAAAGAAACCTTGGTAGTTGGAAATTGAAAAGAGTAGAAAGGTTCACACAAAAAATTAACCCAAAACATCAAAACTGATGATGATACAAAATTGAGAGTACCTCTGAAGTCAGAGAATATCTGCCTGTATGGCAAAGGGATGCCTGAGCACACGGCTGCCGGTGTGAAAATAGAGAAACGTGATATTCAAACAAAATTCATACCCTCAGGACTTTGCCAGAGATATAAAGTTGGCATATGCAAAAAAACTAACAAATCTTATTCTTCTTTGTGTTAACCAGTTAAGTGGGCATGGAGACATTGTATCGCTAGTTTACGACAAACTGTCATATCTGAGCATTTTAGCTGAAACAACTGTCTTCGGATTAACAATTTTGCCCTGTCAATTTTTGGCCTACTCTTTTAGAATTTTAACTGCCAAGGGTAGATATGAACAAGTTATCTTTATACGCCTCAGAACAGGACACAATCGACTCCATAGTCACATGTATACAAAATTCAAGATCGGCACCTCAACTACTTGTACATGTGGACAGGCGCCCCAGACTGCTGAACACATATTTCAAGACTGTACTGAATATAGTAGACAGGAAAATCCATTGCCCATAGATACAACACTACAGACAAAACTATATGGGCCACTGCAAGAATTACAAAAGACAGTAAAATTTATACAGGAAAAGACATTGCAGATATAGACAATACTTCGGGCGAACGAAAGATAGATAGAACTGCCACGGGTTCTTTAACATGTGCATGCAGGACCTCCTGTTTTTCTTCCATTTTTCAAAAGGGTTAATCATTGGATATCACTAGCCAAAGACCTAGGAAGGGTAAAGCCAAGAAGAAACAATGGATTCAAAGAGAAGAATTCCCACCATCTATGGCGAGATTCAAATCAATGACCTTACAGTACAGAGGTCAGCATCTTATCTTTAGACTACCCCATCCCTGAAGCCGGCGATAGCTCAGTAGTTAGTGAACTGGACTACAAAGGACAAGAGTTAGGGTTCGATCCCAACTGACAGTTTTTGGGTTCACCCAGCATTTTAAATGGGTACCTGATTTTTTTCTGGAAAGTAAAGCGGCACAGGCGTAATACCGACCACATTACCCCAAAAACCATGTGCTGAAGGTCTGTAAAATTGAAGGTCACTAACACCATATTCCCTATAAGCCACTCGGCGTGACGGGGGCTGTTTACTTTTTTTTTTACTACCCATCTATGAAGAGGATTGAGCAGATGTGACGGTTCCCATGATATACCCTTCAAAATTTGAACAAAGAGATAGAGCATATAAGAAGCTTTTCTACACAGCAAATGGGGGGAAAAATAGTGATATGTAGCTCTTGAGTTTAAAATTGAATAAAAACAGCAATATGGATTCAACAATCAGAGTTGTTTTGCTAAAATAAATCTGAATAAGCGATTTTACTCCAACAGCTTTTGTCACATTTCTGGGGTGTGTCATCAATATTTGATGGGAATGAACATGAGATGTCAAAAAGTGTTCTGGTAAGGGACAGCTTTTTTTTTTATTGCAGCCTCAATAAATCCCCAACCAAGATTCAAACTCCCACTCAACTTATTTAGTGAATGACAGAATTGCATCCATTCTCTAAAGACAAGATTATTAGAGTATAATGATGTCTTGTTGCAAGATTAGCACTAATCATTCCATTCAAATGTTCATATTATAGATAAGATGATGTTCACAGTGAGAGAAACCAACCTCAAATACACAACAAAATAGTCAGACAGTCCCTGGTCATTGAAGGTCTCCAGTAACTTCTCCACAGTGCCTGGCGACTCAACCTGCTTTACTATGTCAATAAACTGCAAGTAGATCAATTCAAATTTATAAACAAGCAGAACATTAATTACTGAAATTAACTTCAAACTTTTCTATTACTCTCTTAATACACATCAAAAAGCTGAGTTTAAACAAATATTTTCACAATGTTGCCACAGAGAGTGTTTATTCAAGAAGAGAGCTATTTAGACCTGGGATGACAAGTGACGGCCATGAGTCAAAACTAGATAAAGGGAGATAGTCCTGAACTCATGCTGAAGTTGGATGTGTTGGGCCGAAAGGCACAAATATAACAGTTATACTGCAAACCACAACACAACGCAGACACGCCCACTTAACGTCCTTTAAGGGCGGATGACGAAGAGGAATTCTACAGTCTACGAATATTCTAGAATACTTTAGTCATCGGGCGAACGCAAGCAGTCCTGAACTTATAATACACAAGGCATGTCAGCAAATGACTGCCTCATCAATTAGCTTTATTATATTACAATTACTATAAATATTAAAGATATTCCATGTTCGTTACATGAGACCTAACAATTTTCCAGCAAATATGAAGTCCATTCTAAAAACTGGTAACAATATTAGTTACCTAAGAGAAATTTATAGCTAGGAACGTCATAATAAGTTAACATGTTATAGCTATCTATCTATCTATTGACCTTTCGAGCCGTAACCGGCCCATAGGGCGTAGACCAAGATACACCTTCTCCTATATGAATTTTTGTTCTAGCAGTTTTCTTTTAAAGATATTTTATTAAATCTCGCCATCTGTCTCTGTTCTGTGCAAGCAGTTCTATCTCATTGAGGGAGCCGATTCCTGCTGCTCTTGCCTCTCTCATCAATGTTCTTCTCAGTGTCTCCCTGGGTCTTCCTCTTTTTCTTTTACCTGTTGTTTCCCATATGAGGGCTTGCTTTGCTATTCGATTATTATCTCTTCTCATCACATGTCCAACGTATGACCATCGTCTTTCTTTATTACTGAAGATATTAGTGGTTGATTGGCGATTTCTCTAATTTCCTCGTTTGTTTTGAATTCGTTCCATTCTATACCAAGTATTTTCCTTAGACATTTATTTTCGAATGCGTTCAACTTTGTTTCTATATCTCTTGTTGTTTTCCAGCTTTCACACGCATACGTAAGGGTTGATAGTACATTTGATTTGAATAGCCTAAGTTTTGTGTTTGTGCTAATGAGTTTTGATTTCCACAACTTTTCAAGGCTTCTGAAAGACATTGCTGCTTTAGCCAGTCTGATTCTAATTTCTTTGCTCGTATCCCCTTCTCGATCAATGTGACTTCCAAGATAGATAAAGTGATCGATCTCTTCTACTGGTTTGTTTTCCATGTATATTTTGTCACTTGTTGGAATTAAACTTTTCATGACTTTAGTCTTTTCATGATTGACCTCAAGCCAATGTTATAGCTAGGAACGTCATAATTAGTTAACATGTTATAGCTACGAATGTCATAATTAGTTAACATGTTATAGCTAGGAACGTCATAATTAGTTAACATGTTATAGCTAGGAACGTCTTAATTAGTTAACATGATCAATAATCAACAATCACTGACTACAAATTGTTAATCATAATTGACTTCAACTAAGGAATTTCAAAGTGCTACATTGATTGGTTGATTTAATAATGCCACAAGACTTGTGTTTTGTTACCTCAAAGCAATAAATTCTTGGACCCCACCAATGAGATAGCTACAATGATCTCCTTTGATTTCCTGAGAAATTATTGATGGGGACTGAGTAGTCTAGAGATGACAACATCTGGACATGAAGGCCCCACAGTCAAACTCCACCATGGGTAGTGGAATTTTTTCTCTTTGAATCTATGCTCTGATCTTTAGGGAGTGAGATACAATTTCCAGTCCTCTTGGATAGTGTGCAAAACAGGAGGTCCTTGTGCACATTAAAGAACCATTGGCAGTTCTGGCACCTGGCTCATACAGAACTATTGATGACAAAAACAGTTCAGAAGGATGGAGTATCTACTAGCACCTGGCTCTTACAGAACTATTAATGACAAAAACAATTGAGAAGGATGGAGTATCTACCAGCACCTGGCTCATACAGAACTATTGATGACAAAAACAGTTCAGAAGGATGGAGTATCTACTAGCACCTGGCTCATACAGAACTATTAATGACAAAAACAATTGAGAAAGATGTAGTATCTACCAGCACCTGGCTCATACAGAACTAATAATGACAAAAACAATTGAGAAAGATGGAGTATCTAACAGCACCTGGCTCATACAGAACTATCAATGACAAAAACAGTTTAGAAGGATGGAGTATCTTCCAGCACCTGGCTCTTACAGAACTATCAATGACAAAAACAGTTTAGAAGGATGGAGTATCTTCCAGCACCTGGCTCTTACAGAACTATCAATGAGAAAAACAGTTCAGAAGGATGGAGTATCTTCCAGCACCTGGCTCTTACAGAACTATTAATGACAAAAACAATTTAGAAGGATGGAATATCTTCCAGCACCTGGCTCTTACAGAACTATTAATGACAAAAACAGTTCAGAAGGATGGAGTATCTTCCAGCACCTGGCTCTTACAGAACTATTGATGGCATAAACAGTTCAGAAGGATGGAGTATCTTCCAGCACCTGGCTCTTACAGAACTATTAATGACATAAACAGTTCAGAAGGATGGAGTATCTTCCAGCACCTGGCTCTTACAGAACTATTGATGACAAAAACAGTTCAGAAGGATGGAGTATCTTCCAGCACCTGGCTCTTACAGAACTATTAATGACAAAAACAATTTAGAAGGATGGAATATCTTCCAGCACCTGGCTCTTACAGAACTATTGATGACAAAAACAATTGAGAAGGATGGAGTATCTACCAGCATCTGGCTCTTACAGAACTATTGATGACAAAAACAGTTCAGAAGGATGGAGTATCTTCCAGCACCTGGCTCCTACAGAATTATGATGACAAAAACAGTTCAGAAGGATGGAGTATCTTCCAGCACCTGGCTCTTACAGAACTATTAATGACAAAAACAGTTCAGAAGGATGGAGTATCTTCCAGCACCTGGCTCTTACAGAACTTTTCTTCTTCTTTTACCTTTTAGCTCCTGGTGGAGCATAGGTCTTCAACAAACACTTTCCAAGTCGTTCTGTTTTTTGCCATTCTTTTAAGATCATTCCATGTCTTCCCCATCATCTTCATCTCTGCTTCTATCTGTCTTCTCCAAGAATTCCTTGGTCTTCCTCTTTGTCTTTTCCCCTGGGGATTCCAAAAAAGGGCCTGTTGTGTAATACTCTCAGTTGGCTTCCGTAGTGTGTGTCCTATCCATCGCCATCGTCTTCGCTGTATCTCTTTATCCACTGGTATTTGACCGGTACATTTCCATAATTCCACGTTAGTGACTTTGTCCTGCCATTTCCATCCCTTTATTCTGCGCAAGCATCCATTAATGAAAGTTCCTACAGAACTATTAATGACAAAAACAATTTAGAAAGATGGAATATCTTCCAGCACCTGGCTCTTACAGAACTATTGATGACAAAAACAGTTCAGAAGGATGGAGTATCTTCCAGCCACCTGGCTCCTACAGAATTATTGATGACAAAAACAGTTCAGAAGGATGAGTATCTTCCAGCACCTGGCTCTTACAGAATTTGTGATAACAAAACCAGCCAGGAAAATCACAGTCAAAATTGTATGTGCCATTATTTTTGAGTTATAGAACAGTCCATATTTCTATAACAATGTGTGATACATGATCATCTTTACTTTGTTTCTCATTTCTGAGCTTCATCTTCGGTCTTATTTTTTTTTTTTCTAATGTTCAGATATTTAAATGCTACATTATTCACGTGTGTGCAAATGCCATATGAGAAAGTAGAATGAAAAATTATAGACACAAAAGTAGGTAACTTCAAATGCTTGATTGCTTGCGTTCGCCTGATGACTAAAGGAGTACACCTCTTCGTCATCCGCCCTTAAAAAAGACATTAAGTGGGCATGTCTGCATTGTGTTGTTGGTTTTTATAACTGATATTTGCAGCCTTCCGTCGGCCCGAGTCAGCACAACAATTTTTTAGTAAAGGGTTGTCTTCCCTCTTTGATCCTTACTTGTTTGGCCAGACTGGACAGGTTAGTCTGTTTAAGGAAGCACCACATAGAGGTGGAGCAGGGCCTGGATGGTTCTGGTTCACCGATCCTAGCGCAAGCCATCAGCTGTGGGTCGCTGACAACTTACAGCTCTGCTGCTGTGAGGCGCGCCTTTGCCTCCGGTAATTTCATATAACATGCATAACAATACAAAAAATGTCACAGAATATATAAAAGCATGCGGGTGTTATGTGACAAACATAAGTACGTCAGTGCTGCTGAAATGCCACTCACTGTGTCATAGAAGTCTTCCAGGGTAAACTGAGGAAAGCCTAGAGCAATCAGAACGTCTTTGGACTTTTGGGCTATAGCAAAAAACCTGATAGTCAAATGGAATAACAGACAAAATGAGCACCTTAGATTTTATTTTGTTTCTTTCCTTGTCATAGTATTTCTAATACACATCACATCTCCCACCCATGTCATCACATCTCCCACCCATGTCATCACATCTACCACTATTTCATCACATCTTCCACGTAAGTCAACCCACCCATGTCATCACATTTACCATCCATGTCATCACATTTACCATCCATGTCATCACATTTACCATCCATGTCATCACATCTACCATCCATGTCATCACATCTACCATCCATGTCATCACATTTACCATCCATGTCATCACATTTACCATCCATGTCATCACATTTACCATCCATGTCATCACATCTATCGCATCCAGGTCATCCCATCAATGTCTTCACACCCATGTCTTCACATCCCCCATTTATGTCTTCACTACACTCACACACATTCTCCCATTGTTCCATGTCTTCACTACACTTACACACATTCTCCCATTGTTCCATGTCTTCACTGCACTCACACACATTCTCCCATTATTCCATGGCCTCACTGCACTCACACACATTCTCCCATTGTTCCATGGCCTCACTGCACTCACACACATTCTCCCATTGTTCCATGGCCTCACTGCACTCACACACATTCTCCCATTGTTCCATGGCCTCACTGCACTCACACACATTCTCCCATTGTTCCATGGCCTCACTGCACTCACACACATTCTCCCATTGTTCCATGGCCTCACTGCACTCACACACATTCTCCCATTGTTCCATGGCCTCACTGCACTCACACACATTCTCCATTTATTACATGTCATTTTAGAGCAGATGACAACAAGTATTTTTTTTTTCGCTTTCGCCAGCTTTTACACGAAGTCCCTAGAGACTAGGAACTGAATTTTGTGTGTTAATCCATTTTTCCCGGCAGCCGTATGCAACAGGGGTCCCTCGTTGCACAGGCAGATAACTCCGTCTTTGGAGGTACTCATATTTTTTGCTGTCCATGAGTAATTGATGTTTCAGGCCAGGTCTCGCAGCAGAGACCAGGGGTGTTTGCCGCTGAGAGGTATCATAATAAAAATCCCAACCGGGGCAGCCGGGATTTGAACCCACAACCTCTCTGTCTCGAGGCCAGCATCTTGCCTCAAGACCAACCAGCTCGGGTATTATTCATTCATTTAGTAGTCACGCGAACATGAAAAAGAGAGAAACATGCACTAATGTCATTGCATCTTTCATCCATGTCCTTGCAATATTAATCTATGTCATCATGTTTCTCATTCATATCATCACATTTCTCATCCACATCATACATCCATTATCATCACATCTCCCATCCGTGTCATCACAACTCTCATGTCCCCACACATCATACATCCATGTCCTCATATGTCTGATCCTTATTTCACACACTCTCACATCACCACCAATCACAATTGATAACACAAAACTTCGTCAATACAATATTACAACGTACCAAGCTACAGAAAGAGCCCTTTATAGAAAACGCATCATTGACTTAACCCTGCAATGTCTACAGGCAAAAAGCACAGGATAAAAGAAAGAAGCAAAGGCTGGTGCATAGGAGCCATGGTCCAGACACACCCCCGTACTGAATATCAAGAAGTTAAAAGACAAAACACTTGGTTCTTTCCTATATAATCAGATTGAATTCTGCTGTAAAGCTCTGCATAAAGTTTCCCCTCAAACAATTCATATACTTACTTATTATACGCTACTGGATCAGAAAGTAATTTTTCCAGAAATGCAAATCCAAATGCCCGAAAGAAGCAGTTTCCATCGCCCCTGGTCTTCCTCATGTTTTTGTACCGACATTTTAAATCCTGAAAAGCAAAAAAAAAAATTTTTTTTAATTACTTACACATAGGAGAAAAAAGAGCAAAAGCATCATCATGATAATGAGTTATTCATTGATAACTTATCTTGAAGGTTGAATAGACTACACCAAAGCTTTTGATAGAGTACACCACAAACAACTTATAGAATGTCTAAAAGAGATACATCTAGATGACATAGACATATGACTATTATGTAATCTATACTGGGAGCAAACAGCAAAAATAAAATATAACAAAGAGAACTCTACACCCATTGATATAAAAAGAGGAGTAAGACAGGGATGCATCCTATCAAAGCAAGAGACAGATCAGAATGGCGCTCCATGGTAGCCAACCTTCGTTGCGGAGAAGGCACTCGATGATGATGATGGTCATCACTCATCCAGTCCCAATAACAATAAGAGACATTGCAAGTGTCCTATAAAGTCACATAGGAAAAATAGCAGGCCCCACTTAAATTATTAAAGACTGTCCTAGCAATATCTACAAATATAATGGGTCAAGGAGCATTACTGCCACTTATACATGGAATTGTTTCACTTTTGTGCCAGGGCATGCGGATGTAAGAGGTAATGAATGTGTATCTCACACAAGATCTCAGCATTTAATATCCAAACCTTTTAGGTCAGCAGGCAAGTGCACTAAAGACAACGCCACTAGACTTTGTACAGAAAATATCTATCTCTATCTATTGTCCTTTCGAGCCGAAGATGGCACATAGAGCAGAACCACAATCTCAAAAACAGAAACCTTGCGTGCCAAAGTGGCACATATTGCAGAGATCACTGCTCTAAAATACATGGCGCTGTTTCCATAACAATACTTTTTACAATGACAGCTTGTCAAGCCATCGACAGAAAATATACAATAAGGAAATAAAATAACTTGTATCTTTTGTTGTTAAAATAGTGTTATAATAATGTCATATTTCACTCATTGCTAAAATCATGATATTGAATTTATAAACAGTAAATACAATGTTTAGAAAACTGGATATGCATGATAGCCTCTATAACAATGTAATTTAAAAGACAATATTAAACCATATTATTTGATTTTTTAAGAAAAAGTTCCCAGTAAGATACCAACCTCTATCTTGTGTCTGTAAACAGCATCCTCTTTAGAATATTCCTCAACAATGTCATCAAAAGTGTAGAGATCGCTGATCATTGCTTGTGACTGAGCAATCTAAGCACACAGTTGAAGTGAACATAAATATGACATAATAGTATATGTGCTGAATATTTCTGGTTTTATTTCACCAATTGCATGCATGACATAAATAAAAATATGCAGACAATTGTATAGAATACTTCACACTATGTATATAACATAAGCCAGCTTTGATGACCTCTCTATTAGATCTGACAACAAAGGTAAAGTATGAGACTTGAATCAGCATTTAAGTATACGAGTTTTCACTCATATGTGCTCTGCCGCCTATCCAGAAGTGTTCAGAGACTACTGGATAGTGTCGCTTCAAGCATCAAAACTCATGATGCGAGGCGACATTCCTAACCTTCCTAGAGTACTACCTTGGTACCCATTTCTGCTAGTGCTGGGTCGACCATGGGTTTTTTTCCCCAACCACAAGTCCTACTCTGAATGGCAGGACAAAATCACTAACATAGAATTATGAAAATATACCAGTCAAATACCAGTGGATAAAGAGATACAGCGAAGACGATGGCGCTGGATAGGACACAGACTACGGAAGCCAACTGAGAGTATTACATAACAGGCCCTTTTTTGGAATCCTCAGGGGGAAAAAAAAGAGGAAGACCAAGAAATTCTTGGAGAAGACAGACAGAAGCAGAGATGAAGATGATGGGGAAGACATGGAATGATCTTAAACGAATGGCAAGAAACGGAACGGAAGACAAGTACAACTCATGCTGCTTCCAGTGGGAATCGAACATTGGTTGTCCGAACATTGGTAGCCTAATCGAGTGGTTTTCCCAACTTGGCTACAGAGGCCCCCCTACAATAAGCAACAGTATAACACACACAGATGTTTTGTTATAAAATGTACTTATTCTTGCGCGTCAAAATTTGACCAGTAATATGCCTGTGTGGTTCAAGTCTCATACTTTACCTTTACAAAGAAGTGAGGACATAATAAACGGTCAAACTCAGAAATTTATAATCAAAGGGGCACGAAGAGAAAGAAATGTGCTTAACCAGCACACTTCTGAAAACATCAGCAATACAATTTGGAACTGAGCAGCCGTGCTGTGCTGAAGTTGCATGTGTAGTGTTGGAAGGTACAAACATTGCAGCTGATGTAAACTACAACATAACATAATTGATGTCCATTTAATGCCATTTTAAGGGCAGATGGGTGGCTGAATCAATAACTTGTCATGCTCCATTCCAGGAGAATGCGGGTACCAATCATGGTAGGGGGTTAAAAGTTTCACTGGGGGTAAAAGAAAAAGATCAGACCCCAACATGTCATGAAGGCTGGACATGCAGCCTTTATTCTCCAATCCTAGAAATCCCTTTTGCAGACCCCAGAAATAAGGTAATAACATAAAGAAAGATGGTTTTTTTTTTTAACGGAGCAGACTAGGAAGACAAGTAATCATTTGGCGAATGAATATGATAAATTATTCCGATACTTTACAGACAGGCAACTGCTGCTTTAATTCCTTAAGATCTATATCTGCAAATGTTTCTATGAGTTAGTTGTCTAACAGGTCCTAAAAGGTGCAGATGATAGCTTCTTCCTCCTCAGCTCCCTAAGATATATCATCATCATCATGTGCCATACCAGTTGGCATAGGTGATCATGTCCTTCCACAATCTTCTATCTACAGTGCATTGTATCAGTTCTGTTGTTGACTGCTTTCTATGCCATGACACCAAGCTATCCAGTATTTTCTCTCTTTGTCATCCGCGATCTCTCTTTCCTTTTATTTTGCCAGCTGTAACCAAGTATTCTAACTTTCCTCTTCTCATGATGTGCCCGAAAAATGATTGTTTCTTTCTGATATTTTTTAGGAGCAGCCTTTTTGTGTTGGCCTCTTTGAGAACTTCCTCATTGGTCTTTTTAGCTGTCCAGGGAACTTTCAACATTCTTCTGAGAAATCCCATCTCTGTGGCCTCTAATCATCTTTTCAAGATCTATATCTACAAATATTTCTATGAATTGGTTTTCTGTAACAGTTCCCTTATGGGACTATATTTTGGTATTTAATGCGGGGGTCTCATTTTCTAGTGGGCATCTCTCATTGCATTAAAATGGCTGCAATTCCTGTAGAATGAGTAATGCAGGCTGTGGTGCTTGTTCACATCATTGTGTTTCCCATCTTGAACTTTGTCTACATAAGATTTTGAAGTAGATTGTGGCCTGTTCTTAAAAGATTATCTGTTCCATCAGATCAGACAGCCGGTAATAATCCTGCTGGGGTTTCGTTCTTTTGCTTTGATAACTGATTTTCTGCTGGAATTTGATCAGTAAATTAAATCATTTCTGTGACATTTACAAAACATTGACAAAATGACAGTAGAACTTACCTCCTTTTCAATCTCCCTTTGCTGAGCCAAGGTATCTTCATCATAATTTTTTTCTGTAACCAAGAATGACATTATTTTATATAAATCCTAAATCATTTCTTATAGCCTGCATTTTTCCTGGTTTGGAGACCATTGAGAGATCTAAAAGATCTAGAAGTGCCTTTGATTGTAGGTGTTAAAGAAGAATGTTCAGAGTACCATGGACAAAGAAAGAACAAGTGTAGTGAGTTTTGTCACACTTTAAAATCAAGAGAACTAGTTGCTCTGTGAGCATATGTGTGGTTGAGAATGTTTTGGTCATGTTAAGTCTTTCTCCTGTTACTAGGACAAAGTTCACAGTCCCCTGCAGGTCCTTGTAGAGTCCCCCACAGTTTGTATTGCTTGTTTCTGTCACTGGATTAGGTTTGATGCATCAAAGTTCAGTGTGTGTTGCACTCCTGAAGAAAGTGTTCTGAAGTCTGGGTTCCTCTTCTGCTGTGGTATTCATCAATGTGGATTACTCTATGTGATGGCACTTCTAACAAAAATTCATAAAAGATAGAAAATAGGTGGCCAAAAGCATCCAGAAAAAAGGTCCCACTTTTAACATCCAGAAAAAAGGTCCCACTTTTAACAAAAATTCATGAAAGATAGAAAATAGATGGCCAAAAGCATCCAGAAAAAAGGTCCCACTTTTAACATCCAGAAAAAAGGTCCCACTTTTAACAAAAATTCATGAAAGATAGAAAATGGGTGGTCAAAAACATCCAGAAAAAAGGTCCTACTTCTAACAAAAATTCATGAAAGATAGAAAATGGGTGGCCAAAAGCATCCAGAAAAAAGGTCCCACTTTTAACAAAAATTCATGAAAGATAGAAAATGGGTGGCCAAAAGCATCCAGAAAAAGGTTCCACTTTTAACAAAAATTCATGAAAGATAGAAAATGGGTGGCCAAAAGCATCCAGAAAAAAGGTCCACTTTTAACAAAAATTCTTGAAAGATAGAAAATGGGTGGCCAAAAGCATCCAGAAAAAAGGTCCCACTTTTAACAAAAATTCATGAAAGATAGAAAATGGGTGGCCAAAAGCATCCAGAAAAAAGGTACCACTTTTAACAAAAATTCATGAAAGATAGAAAATGGGTGGCCAAAAACATCCAGAAAAAAGGTCCCGCTTTTAACAAAAATTCATGAAAGATAGAAAATGGGTGGCCAAAAGCATCCAGAAAAAAGGTTCCACTTTTAACAAAAATTCATGAAAGACAGAAAATGGCTGGTGGAAAGCATCCAAAAAGAGGCCCCCACTTCTAAACTAGATATTGATTCCTATCTGTGGATGAAGTTTTCACAAACTCAACACAACTGTACGTTTACCCAAGCAGACAGACACATAGGAATCAGATGCTGTAATAATTTCCTGGGTTACGTTAGATTTATGGCCTGAAATATTAATGCATCGCACCATAGTTACTGGAGATGTCCTGTTGTCTATTCACAGGTCCGTCAATCCAACTGTATGTTTAGTTCCCTACAAAAATTGTTCGCTGTCTATCCCGTGTTACAAGAGTTTGTTTGTTGTCTCATCGAGATTTCCGCCATCATCAGAAAATTTTTTTAAGTGAAAAAAAAAATGTATTGAAAATTGGCAACATCTTTAAAAAAAAAGCCACCTTTCTACAATACTGTCACACTTTTTATGAAGCACTTGAAAAAAAATCCAACATAAAATAAAACAAACCCAGCACTCAGGGATCACTGGTAGTAGCAATTAGGAAGGTATGAGGTGGAGAATGATTGCCCACAGGAACTGTCAAATTTAAAAATTTGTATTTTTAGGCGGTAATTTTTATGACGGAATTGTAAAATAGGGTTAAAGAAAATTCACGGTCAAGCAAACCCTAACATCATGGAATATCCCTTCTAACTGTGGAAGAAGCAATTCTCCAGTTACAGCCATGTGTATCATATTGAATGCATTATCTTATAAGTTTTTCATACATTTTGTGACACTAACATCATAAGATCGTTTAGATGGAAGAAGTCAAAGTGGATAATTCCTTGTACATCTTTTGAAAAGTGTGTGAAATTTCAAAATGACCTGATGATAAAATTTATTTTTGTGATTTGTTTTCTGTAGCAATTTAAATGATGAGACTGCCCCCACATAAAAAAACAATTTCATAATGACATAATGGCAGATTACACTCAGTGTCTTGATCGACTTTTTGAATATATGTCATTGAATTGATAATGTCATTAAAATAGCTAAGATCAATAAAAGCAATATGTTTATTTATTGTTAATTTTTTTTTCAAATTTGTGTGTAATTTGAAAGTTAACCATTAACAAGAAGCAGTTGAGATTTTAAAATAAAAGATGAGGATGAGGCACTGTCCCTTGTTAAAATAATATTATGCCATTGTTTCTTTTATATCATAACCCTTCATATGCCTTATGGAGGTGAGGGGGATTTACTTTTGTTATTATAATTCATAAAAACTCATAACGTTTTTGCTAATAATATTAATATACAGAAATGAATAAAATATTGTTAGAATTCCTACAGAAGGACTATTTTTACTTTTTACTATGTAGCCCTTTATTTTATGTTTATTTTTTTTTTGGTTATATTCTGAAATTTTGACCAAGTCCAAAGTAAGTTAGTAACTACTTTTAATTACACTTTGGTTTTCATTTGTTTTTTTAAACTAATAATAAATAATACTAATACAATCTTAAAATGTGTAGTGAAGTGTATGTATGTATGTATGAGAATGAGTGTAGGTAGTGTATGCAATTTTAAAAAAATTATCCAAATCCACCTCCTCTGATCTAGTGTAAACCCATGATTATGCACATCGTTACTGTTTAATTTAAGCCAATGTAATAACGAATGAGTGAGATTGAACTAAACTGTATCTGATTCAAATTTAATCTGGGAGGATAGAGATGTATGTTGAAGTCAGTCAATTTCTCGTTAAAAGAGTCTTGGGCTAAAATAATGAGTCAATTATTTCAGTTGAATAGTAAAACTGAGTGGAAAGATTAAGATCAAATTTCAAGCTAACAATTTAACAGAATAAACATGCACTTCAACTGCAATGAGACAAATATTCACCAGGGTCATAGCTAAATTCTTGGCGGTCCGTCATGATAAAATTTGGGAGAAAGGCGGCGGTTGTAAAGCCCCGAGCAGAAGATGGATCCTCGTTTCAGCCGACAACCAATGTCGACGAGCAAGGGAGGTCACGCTCACCAAGTCCGTGCACGATTAGCACGGTATCTGACGTGTTGTTATCTAGCGCTGCCAGCGCCCGTCGCCGCATTGATGCAGGTTGCTGGATGCCTCATTGATTTGTGCGATGCTAGGATGATGCAGGCAAGTGGCAGAGCGTGGAATAACAGATGAAAGAGGTCAACAAGTGCTTAGATCAGAATCTGTGAACTAAAAGTGATCAAGAATTTACTCCGGTTGGTTCGGAATACCAAGAATGAGTCGGAGGGGGAAGGCAACCCGCGCAGGTTTTCTCTTAAAAATGAAGTTCGGTGCAGTTAGGGTTACAAGATGTGAGGATTTCGCCAGACAAGTCTTGTCTTTTTATTTTTTTAAAGGGGGTGTGTCCTGCGTCGGCCAGGTATTTACAGTATTATGTAACGTAGTGGTTCCCAAAGTGTGCGCAGCAGCCCCCAGGGATGAAGTCAAACTTTGGCACGGACGCCGAGGATACTGTCGTTTGCCTACTCGGTGGTTCATCATCATCATGTGCCATACCGATTGGCGTAGACGATCATGTCCTTCCACAATCTTCTATCCACAGTGCATCGTATCGATTCAATTGTTGACCGTTTTCCATACCATGACACCAAGCTATCCGGTATTTTCTCTCTTTGTCGTCTGCGATCTCTCTTTCCTTTTATTTTGCCAGTTGTAACCAAGTATTCCAACATTCCTCTTCTCATGATGTGCCCGAAAAATGTTGATTGTTTCTTTCTGATGTTTTTTTAGGAGCTCCATTTTTTTTTTCCTCTGAGAACTTCCTCATTGGTCTTTTTAGCTGTTCAGGGAACTCTGAACATTCTTCTGAGAAACCCCATCTCTGTGGCCTCTAATTGTTTTTTTCATTTGTTTGTCAACTGTCCATGATTCGCTTCCATAGGTCAGAATTGGTTCTATATAGCACCGGTGAACTCTCTTTATCATTTCTATTGACATAGATTTGCTGCATAAGATATTGGTGGTTGGAAATCATAAAATGATAACATCCACTTAGGGTTAATATTTGTGTACATCATAAACGAGTTTATACAGGCTAGTGTTAATTCTGTCGTCATTTATCATCTTTTATATTATATCTTTTCAGGGGACCTGAATTTGTACGATATATATATATACATATATACATATATATATATATATATATATATATACAACCGTAAATGTCATGTTTGCGTCACTGGTATATAATCATAAAGGGAACGGAGCCGCGGGTGTAAAAATTTTGGAAACCACTGATATCAAGTATTAAAACTAAGCACCACATTATCGCGCCCTGTTTTTTTTTTTTAATTTAAACTCTTCTTTATCAGATGAAATGTCCGTGCTGTAGTCGGATGTGTTGGGCCGAAAGGCGCAAATATCACAGCTATACTGCGAACCACAGCACAGCGCAGACACGCCCACTTGGCGTCCTTTTAAGGACTAATGACGAAGAGGTGTACTCCTTTAGTCATCAGGCGAACGCAAGCAAGCAAGATAAAATGTCTTGCTTTATCATATAAAATGTTCTTTTTGATCTGGTAACCCCAAGTGTGGTGGACTGACAGTCACAGATACTACTACTTGCCAGTGAACCACAAGCAACACAACCACGCCCACTTAACGTCTTTTTAAATACTGGAGTCCAAGGGACGTAATCGTCGAAGGAAGACGTGTCGTCATCATTGAGAGCCGTCTCCGCATCGAAGGTTGGCTACCATGGAGCACCATTCCACTCTGTCTCTTGCTTTGATGGTGGAGATTGTCATAGGTTGACTTGTCCATCTTTTGATGTTACTCGTCCATGTTAGTCTTGGTCTGCCTCTACCTCTTTTACCTTGTATTTTCCCTTCCAATATTACTTTATTAGGCTGTTGTGTCTTTTAACATGCCCCCAAAATTTCATGTCTTGTTCTAATTGTGTTTATTAGTTCTCTTTTAATTGTTAGTTGTTTTAAAACTTCATTGTTTGTTCAAAGAATATACAAGGAAACAACAGATAAAATGGTTTGGCCACGTGACAAGGCAGAAAGATCAAAATACAACACAAGAAGCCTTCAACAAACGTAGTGAGAACACCAGACCCAAGGGTCGATCACGAAAAAGATGGATCGATGGAATATTAAAAAAGGAAACATAACAGCAGCAGAGGCGAACAGAAGAGCAAATGACCGCAAATTATATCTCCCCTTGACGCTGAAAGGCAGAAGAGGAAGGAAAAAACGAAGAAGACGATCGTTTGTTTTCTTTTCTTTCCATCCAATTCTACCTATTCTTCTATAAATCCACATTTCAAAGGCTTCAACTCTCTGTTCTGTTTTCTTGTCTAATGTCCATGTTTCTGCACCATACAGGAATATTGAGAAGATGTAACAATTTGCTATTCTTAGTTTTAGGCCTGGTGTTATTTGTTTTGATGTTAGTATATTTTTCATGACATTAAAGTTACTCTTTGCCATACCTATTGTTTTGTTTAGTTTAGTTGTACATTTTCCATCACTGGTTATAGTATGTTCCAGGTAGTTGTAACTTTGAACTGTCTCCAGATGTATTCCCTCAACTGTGATATTTAATTGTAGGTCATGAGAATTTTCTTTGTTTATGATCGTAGTTTTAGTCTTTTTGAAGACGGGTAGAGTCTACTTTTTCATTGCAGCCTGTCCCTTCCATTGTTGATACATTTATTCAACTTCTTCATTCTTCACCGTTCACACAGTGGCGTTAAGTGGGCATAAGGATTAGACCTAACGTATTCTAACTTAGTGTTTGAAATGATTATTTTTTTTTGGGGTTGGGGGAGCTCTTCAATCAGAGCCATGGTGGCTGAGTAGTTAGTGTGCTCGCTTCCTGATCAGAAGGGTCCGCGCTCGATCCGCAGCAGTAGCGGAATTTTTTTTCGGACCCACAAGGTTCCGGGGTTCACCCACTAAAAAGTACGAATGATTTTTCTGTGCAGTAAAGGCGGCCTGGCGTGATCCGACCATATCATCCAAAAATATGCCGTAAAAAGTAAAGTCACGCCAAGTGACGTATAGGGAATATGGTGTTAGTGACCATAAATTTTACAGACCTTCGGCACATGATTTTTGGGGTAATGTGGTCGGTATTACGCCCGTGCCGCTTCACTTTCCCAGAAAAAAATCAGGTACCCATTAAAGGCTGGGTGAACCGGAAGCCGGCGGTCGGGATTGAACCCTACCTCTTGTCCTTTGTAGTCCAGTTCACTAACCACTGAGCTATCGTGGCTCCCGAGTGGTATGTACTAGGCTAAACAAATCTTCACCTAAAAGCTGCTGCAAGATTTTCAAGATTATAGCTAAAACAGCACGTTTATATGAAAACAAGTTGCTGTGTACGAACATTGTTGTCAACATAGCAAGACATGTTTTTGTTGAACTCATAGGGAAGGCCCGTGAATTCATTTTCCTCTCCAACCGATGACGTCACACAGGGCGAAAGTCATAGTTCTCCATGTTTTGCTGCTATATTCTTGTAGATCTTTGTTGTTTCGTAATCCCTGTAATGTAGCCTTCGCTAGTAATTGTTCTGCGTAGCGATTCTCTGGGTCTGCCTCTTTTTCTTTTACCAGATGACTTCTACCCACATGAAAGCTTGATGGGGAAGTCTTTCTTCATTCATTCTCAGGACACGACCGATGCATTTCCAACGACTTCTACTTATAAAGCTAGAGAAGTAATCTTCCGATTTGTCGTTTAACCGCTCATTAGAAATGTATTCTTTCTAGCTTATGTTTGAGATCTTATGAAGACATTTGTTTTAAAATACATTTAATTCCTTATCTAAAGTTTTGCTGAATTTCCAACTTTAACATCAGTAAGTTAGCGTTGGTATCACACATGAGTCATCTCTACATGAAATCAATAATCTTAAGTTTTTTTTGTTTGTTTCCTCAGTACTTTGGATCTCCGGATAATCGTTCTTTTATTGAAAGCACTTGATGTTAGTGCGATGCGTGTCATAATTTCTGATGCCTACATCTCTGGACATTTTGCTGCCTAGGTAGGTAAACAGTACAACTTTTTGTTCAACTTTATTTAATATTAAAACCCTTATACATTAATTAGTATACACCAATTTAACACTTAAGACTAAGATTCAAATTTACCAAAGCTGTGTGCTTAGTACTCTTCTATACTGATCAGACACTTGGACTACCTATGCAGGCAAGGAGAAAAGGTTAAATAGCTTTCATGTGCGTTGCCTTTGAAAGATTATGAACATCAAATGGCAGGACAAAGTAACTAACTATAATGTCTTACAACGAGCCAAACTCCCATTGATCATGGCAACACTTATGATTCATAGACTAAGGTGGCTGGGTCATGTAAGAAGAATGGCAAACAATCGTATTCCCAAACAAATATTGTATGGTGAACTTAAGGACGGAAGAGACCAAAGGGCAGACCAGTGCTAAGATATAAGGATGTTTGCAGGGCTTCCTTGAGGGAATTTTCTATAAGTGAAAGGAACTGGGAAAATGTGGCTGCGGATCGTAGCACATGGAGAGCAAAAATAAAAAATGGCACAGCAACTTTCGAGACAAGGCCAGGTACCGCAAATACATCTTGCTCGTTCTGTGGATGGATCTGTCTGTCCAGGATTTGCAAATTCAGTCACGAGAGAAGATGTTCAGTAAAGCAGCATCTGGTATGAGACACTAATGCTTTAGCAAACTACTGACTTATCATGATTGCTTGCTACCAACCGTCTGTCAAGACGCCATCAAAGGCCGTATATATATATATATATATATATATATATATATATATATATATATATATATATATCTATTGTCCTTTCGAGCCTAAGACGGCACATAGGGCAGAACCACAATCTCAAAAACAGAAACCTTGCGTGCCAAAATGGCACATATTGCAGAGATCACTGCTCTAAAATATATGGTTCTGTTTCCATAACAATACTTTTTACAATGACAGCTTGTCAAGCCATCGATCAACCTCCTTAGTCACCTCTTACGACATGCCTGGAAGGTCACAGTGTCACTATTCTTTACCTCCCTCATAATGAGGCCCCGGTAACACACGGGATTATATATATATATATATATATATATACAATATGTTCTGATTAGATGTTTGTCACGAACGGCAACTAATGTACTCAGACCCTTGCGACCAGTAACAAGTCCACAATAATCATACTCTGAGGTTCCAGATGGGAAAGTTACACCAAGAAAATTGCAGACTCGATGGTGGCTTTCCACAAGTTCTCACGATAAATCAATCATCTTTCCAGCCCCTTTGGAAAGACTGCCCCCGGACAAGGTCTCTCTATTCATCCTTATTCTTGGACCTTTCCTGTGTTGCAGTTGTGGTAGTTTAGTCAACGGGTCGCAGTTGTGGTAGTTTTGTCAATGGGTCGCATTTGTGGTAGTTTTGTCAATGGGTCGAAGTTGTGGTAGTTTAGTCAATGGGTCACAGTTGTGATAGTTTAGTCAACGGGTAATTCTCATTGCACATCAGGTAAGTCCATAAGATCTTAGATCTGCTCCTAATGTACAGTGACTGACGACATGACTATTATATTGATATGTATTTACTGAACTCAATAATCCAGCTCATGGCTGGAACACAGCGCTTTGATCTCTAACATGGGGGGGGGGGCGCCACGGCCACCGGCTGGTCTAGAGTTTAAAATGTCAGCCTCTGGACAGGAAGGACCCGGGTTCAGTCCCCACCACAGACGGTGGACATTTTTTTTAAAAATTGAACACGTGGTTTATTCATATTTCCCCTCCCTCTCCCTCAGTCTCTGGGTAGCGAGATTCAATGTCTAGAAATATAGGAAAATGTTTAAAAACAAGAGGTCCCATGTGCACTTGCGCATGTAAAGTACTTTATTCTGCGGACATGGCTCATTCAGACTAGGACACCAGACTCTCTTATGATGGCAGCTGTCTGTTTCAGCGATTCAGTTGCCCCGTAAATTAGACGCTGCCTGGGAAGAAATTGCTATGGAAATCTACCCATCTATGCCACCAAATCCGGCTGCGTCGGGCCGAAAGGCGCAGATATTGTGGCTAAGCTGTCAACTAGCGACACAACACAACCACACCAACATAGCATGTGGATGCTTAGGCGAAGAGGTTTCTAATATTAACTGAAATAACAATGGAGATATTCTAGCAACCAAAAAGAGGCTATGACATCAATGCTTTTTTATTATTTTAATTTGCATAAAATAACTCTCAACAAAAAAGGGAAACAATTGTTACATACATCAAATGTCAGGTGAATTTTCGTGAATTAGAAATGACACATGATGGACCAGATAAATCTTCACAAAACTGATCTATAATGAAACGTTTGTGCTATATCAATTATAAGTAAAATATATGATTAAAGAGATCTCACCAAATTTACAAGTTTGGGTCAATTGTTTCTTGGTCTGATGTCATCATTTTGTTTAGGTGAAACACAAACACATCCTCCCCAAAAACATCTTGAATATTTCCATCGATTTTTTTTCTAATTATAGCAACAATCTTCAACACAATGATAATCTATCTATCTATTGTCCTTTCGAGCCAAAGACGGCACATAGGGCAGAACCACAATCTCAAAAACAGAAACCTTCCGTGCCAAAATGGCACATATTGCAGAGATCACTGCTCTAAAATCTATGGTGTTTCCATAACAATACTTTTTGCAATGACAGCTTGTCAAACCATTGATCACCTCCTTAGTCGCCTCTTACGACATGCCTGGAAGGTCACAGTGTCACTATTCTTTACTTCCCTCATAATGAAGCCCCTGTAACACACGATTATAATACATGGTGAGAAAAGACAAAATGTATAACAACACAAGCCATGGCAATAGTGAATCAAAATAATAAGAAAATTGTTGTAGCCCTGTAATTGAAGCAAAAAAATGTTTCTTTTTTTTTTTTTAACGTAATTAACAAAAATTAAAACAAGGGGATGTAACTAAATTGCCAGTAAACATTGACCACAACCAACAAGTTACCAAAGTTCTACATCCATGGAAATAATTGTAATACTGACTCAAAATACTACTACAGGGGGCTGGCTATGCCATTTTGTAGTGTTTAAAACAAGGCAATAAAGTAAAAAGATGAATGGCTTTGATTGGAATGAATCAGTTGAAAGAGACAGTACATAATGAGGCAGGCATGTTGATTTAATCACCAGCTTTACTCAAAGAATGTCATTTAGGGGCTGACAAGTCATCAAAACAAGACATTACATAATGAGGCAGGCATGTTGATTTAATCACCGGCTTTACTCAAAGAATGTCATTTAGGGGCTGACAAGTCATCAAAACAAGACATTACATAATGAGGCAGGCATGTTGATTTAATCACTGGCTTTACTCAAAGAATGTCATTTAGGGGCTGACAAGTCATCAAAACAAGACATTACATAATGTGGCAGGCATGTTGATTTAATCACCGGCTTTACTCAAAGAATGTCATTTAGGGGCTGACAAGTCATCAAAACAAGACATTACATAATGAGGCAGGCATGTTGATTTAATCACTGGCTTTACTCAAAGAATGTCATTTAGGGCTGACAAGTCATCAAAACAAGACATTACATAATGTGGCAGGCATGTTGATTTAATCACCGGCTTTACTCAAAGAATGTCATTTAGGGGCTGACAAGTCATCAAAACAAGACATTACATAATGAGGCAGGCATGTTGATTTAATCACTGGCTTTACTCAAAGAATGTCATTTAGGGGCTGACAAGTCATCAAAACAAGACATTACATAATGTGGCAGGCATGTTGATTTAATCACCGGCTTTACTCAAAGAATGTCATTTAGGGGCTGACAAGTCATCAAAACAAGACATTACATAATGTGGCAGGCATGTTGATTTAATCACCGGCTTTACTCAAAGAATGTCATTTAGGGGCTGACAAGTCATCAAAACAAGACATTACATAATGTGGCAGGCATGTTGATTTAATCACTGGCTTTACTCAAAGAATGTCATTTAGGGGCTGACAAGTCATCAAAACAAGACATTACATAATGTGGCAGGCATGTTGATTTAATCACCGGCTTTACTCAAAGAATGTCATTTAGGGGCTGACAAGTCATCAAAACAAAACATTACATAATGAGGCAGGCATGTTGATTTAATCACCAGCTTTACTCAAAGAATGTCATTTAGGGGCTGACAAGTCATCAAAACAAGACATTACAAAAAATTGTATTCTTTCTATAGTTGGCAACAAAGGTTATGTATTACATACTTATATGATATCGTATGATAAAGGACAGTTCAAATGCGTTCAATTCAGTGCGGAAATGGTTTGTCTTTTGACATGTATTGTATCTGCTACGATGAGGACTGTAACTGCCTTTCTTTGTTTGGATATTCGATGAGATGTTAATTCAGATGATTCCACCACCAAGGGCGATTGAGCAATTATGGTTTTCCATTTGTTTGCATTGAAACAGTGGCCTTCGAATAACCATAACTAAAGACCATACACAACGATGTGGATAACACAGCAGCAACAGTAGAGTAAACTATCACAACTGTATTTAGATATCCCAGAGTAATGACTATTACCTAAGATATCCCAGAGTAATGACTATTACCTAAGATATCCCAGAGGAATGACTATTACCTAAGATATCCCAGAGTATGACTATTACCTAAGATATCCCAGAGTAATGACTATTACCTAAGATATCCCAGAGTAATGACTATTACCTAAGATATCCCAGAGGAATGACTATTACCTAAGATATCCCAGAGTATGACTATTACCTAAGATATCCCAGAGTAATGACTATTACCTAAGATATCCCAGAGTAATGACTATTACCTAAGATATCCCAGAGTAATGACTATTACCTAAGATAACCCAGAGTAATGACTATTACCTAAGATATCCCAGAGTATTGACTATTACCTAAGATAACCCAGAATAATGACTATACCTAAGATATCCCAGAGTAATGACTATTTCCTAAGATAACCCAGAGTAATGACTATTACCTAAGATATCCCAGGCTACACCATAAAAATTGGTTAAACCATGAAACCCTTCTGTAATGTCTCTACTACTTTCTACACATAGCATTATCTTAGTCTCCCTTACATACACAGTAGTTGAAGATTTAGGCAATTGAGTTGTGTGAGAAGAATTATTATTACAATAATTGTTTGGGGAACATGGAAGCAGAAAGAATCAAGGGCAGACCACTGAGATATCTGCAGGGGTTCCGTGAGAGAATTCTTTACCAAAGAAAAGGATTAAGAGAATCAACAGATGGCACATAGAAAGTAAAAGTAAGAAATTGCACCAATCAAATTGAGACCCTCTATACCCCTTATTGGAGCATAGGCTACAGAAAAAGTCTCTTCATCCATTCCTATTTTTGGAGAATTTTCTCTAATTCTCTAGTCTAAGGGAGCCGCGATAGCTCAGTGGTTAGTGAACTGAACTACAAAGGACAGGGGTAGGGTACGATCCCAACCGACGGCTTCCGGTTCACCCAGCCTTAAATGAGTACCAAATTTTTTTCTGGGAAAGTAAAGCAGCACGGGCGTAATACCGACCACATTACCCCAAAAATCATGTGCTGAAGGTCTGTAAAATATAGGGTCACTAACACTATGTAGCCCTTTATTTTATGTTTATTTTTTTTTTTGGTTATATTCTGAAATTTTGACCAAGTCCAAAGTAAGTTAGTAACTACTTTTAATTACACTTTGGTTTTCATTTGTTTTTTTAAACTAATAATAAATAATACTAATACAATCTTAAAATGTGTAGTGAAGTGTATGTATGTATGTATGAGAATGAGTGTAGGTAGTGTATGCAATTTTAAAAAAATTATCCAAATCCACCTCCTCTGATCTAGTGTAAACCCCATGATTATGCACATCGTTACTGTTTAATTTAAGCCAATGTAATAACGAATGAGTGAGATTGAACTAAACTGTATCTGATTCAAATTTAATCTGGGAGGATAGAGATGTATGTTGAAGTCAGTCAATTTCTCGTTAAAAGAGTCTTGGGCTAAAATAATGAGTCAATTATTTCAGTTGAATAGTAAAACTGAGTGGAAAGATTAAGATCAAATTTCAAGCTAACAATTTAACAGAATAAACATGCACTTCAACTGCAATGAGACAAATATTCACCAGGGTCATAGCTAAATTCTTGGCGGTCCGTCATGATAAAATTTGGGAGAAAGGCGGCGGTTGTAAAGCCCCGAGCAGAAGATGGATCCTCGTTCAGCCGACAACCAATGTCGACGAGCAAGGGAGGTCACGCTCACCAAGTCCGTGCACGATTAGCACGGTATCTGACGTGTTGTTATCTAGCGCTGCCAGCGCCCGTCGCCGCATTGATGCAGGTTGCTGGATGCCTCATTGATTTGTGCGATGCTAGGATGATGCAGGCAAGTGGCAGAGCGTGGAATAACAGATGAAAGAGGTCAACAAGTGCTTAGATCAGAATCTGTGAACTAAAAGTGATCAAGAATTTACTCCGGTTGGTTCGGAATACCAAGAATGAGTCGGAGGGGGAAGGCAACCCGCGCAGGTTTTCTCTTAAAAATGAAGTTCGGTGCAGTTAGGGTTACAAGATGTGAGGATTTCGCCAGACAAGTCTTGTCTTTTTATTTTTTTAAAGGGGGTGTGTCCTGCGTCGGCCAGGTATTTACAGTATTATGTAACGTAGTGGTTCCCAAAGTGTGCGCAGCAGCCCCCAGGGATGAAGTCAAACTTTGGCACGGACGCCGAGGATACTGTCGTTTGCCTACTCGGTGGTTCATCATCATCATGTGCCATACCGATTGGCGTAGACGATCATGTCCTTCCACAATCTTCTATCCACAGTGCATCGTATCGATTCAATTGTTGACCGTTTTCCATACCATGACACAAGCTATCCGGTATTTTCTCTCTTTGTCGTCTGCGATCTCTCTTTCCTTTTATTTTGCCAGTTGTAACCAAGTATTCCAACATTCCTCTTCTCATGATGTGCCCGAAAAATGTTGATTGTTTTCTTTCTGATGTTTTTTTAGGAGCTCCATTTTTTTTTTTCCTCTGAGAACTTCCTCATTGGTCTTTTTAGCTGTTCAGGGAACTCTGAACATTCTTCTGAGAAACCCCATCTCTGTGGCCTCTAATTGTTTTTTTCATTTGTTTGTCAACTGTCCATGATTCGCTTCCATAGGTCAGAATTGGTTCTATATAGCACCGGTGAACTCTCTTTATCATTTCTTTGACATAGATTTGCTGCATAATATTTGGTGGTTGGAAATCATAAAATGATAACATCCACTTAGGGTTAATATTTGTGTACATCATAAAACGAGTTTATACAGGCTAGTGTTAATTCTGTCGTCATTTATCATCTTTTATATTATATCTTTTCAGGGGACCTGAATTTGTACGATATATATATATATATATATATATATATATATATATATATATATATATATATATATATACATATACATATATATATATATATATATATATATATATATATATATATATATACAACCGTAAATGTCATGTTTGCGTCACTGGTATATAATCATAAAGGGAACGGAGCCGCGGGTGTAAAAATTTTGGAAACCACTGATATCAAGTATTAAAACTAAGCACCACATTATCGCGCCCTGTTTTTTTTTTTAATTTTAAACTCTTCTTTATCAGATGAAATGTCCGTGCTGTAGTCGGATGTGTTGGGCCGAAAGGCGCAAATATCACAGCTATACTGCGAACCACAGCACAGCGCAGACACGCCCACTTGGCGTCCTTTTAAGGACTAATGACGAAGAGGTGTACTCCTTTAGTCATCAGGCGAACGCAAGCAAGCAAGATAAAATGTCTTGCTTTATCATATAAAATGTTCTTTTTGATCTGGTAACCCCAAGTGTGGTGGACTGACAGTCACAGATACTACTACTTGCCAGTGAACCACAAGCAACACAACCACGCCCACTTAACGTCTTTTTAAATACTGGAGTCCAAGGGACGTAATCGTCGAAGGAAGACGTGTCGTCATCATTGAGAGCCGTCTCCGCATCGAAGGTTGGCTACCATGGAGCACCATTCCACTCTGTCTCTTGCTTTGATGGTGGAGATTGTCATAGGTTGACTTGTCCATCTTTTGATGTTACTCGTCCATGTTAGTCTTGGTCTGCCTCTACCTCTTTTACCTTGTATTTTCCCTTCCAATATTACTTTATTAGGCTGTTGTGTCTTTTAACATGCCCCCAAAATTTCATGTCTTGTTCTAATTGTGTTTATTAGTTCTCTTTTAATTGTTAGTTGTTTTAAAACTTCATTGTTTGTTCAAAGAATATACAAGGAAACAACAGATAAAATGGTTTGGCCACGTGACAAGGCAGAAAGATCAAAATACAACACAAGAAGCCTTCAACAAACGTAGTGAGAACACCAGACCCAAGGGTCGATCACGAAAAAGATGGATCGATGGAATATTAAAAAAAGGAAACATAACAGCAGCAGAGGCGAACAGAAGAGCAAATGACCGCAAATTATATCTCCCCTTGACGCTGAAAGGCAGAAGAGGAAGGAAAAAACGAAGAAGACGATCGTTTGTTTTCTTTTCTTTCCATCCAATTCTACCTATTCTTCTATAAATCCACATTTCAAAGGCTTCAACTCTCTGTTCTGTTTTCTTGTCTAATGTCCATGTTTCTGCACCATACAGGAATATTGAGAAGATGTAACAATTTGCTATTCTTAGTTTTAGGCCTGGTGTTATTTGTTTTGATGTTAGTATATTTTTCATGACATTAAAGTTACTCTTTGCCATACCTATTGTTTTGTTTAGTTTAGTTGTACATTTTCCATCACTGGTTATAGTATGTTCCAGGTAGTTGTAACTTTGAACTGTCTCCAGATGTATTCCCTCAACTGTGATATTTAATTGTAGGTCATGAGAATTTTCTTTGTTTATGATCGTAGTTTTAGTCTTTTTGAAGACGGGTAGAGTCTACTTTTTCATTGCAGCCTGTCCCTTCCATTGTTGATACATTTATTCAACTTCTTCATTCTTCACCGTTCACACAGTGGCGTTAAGTGGGCATAAGGATTAGACCTAACGTATTCTAACTTAGTGTTTGAAATGATTATTTTTTTTTGGGGTTGGGGGAGCTCTTCAATCAGAGCCATGGTGGCTGAGTAGTTAGTGTGCTCGCTTCCTGATCAGAAGGGTCCGCGCTCGATCCGCAGCAGTAGCGGAATTTTTTTCGGACCCACAAGGTTCCGGGGTTCACCCAGCCTCTAAAAAGTACGAATGATTTTTCTGTGCAGTAAAGGCGGCCTGGCGTGATCCGACCATATCATCCAAAAATATGCCGTAAAAAGTAAAGTCACGCCAAGTGACGTATAGGGAATATGGTGTTAGTGACCATAAATTTTACAGACCTTCGGCACATGATTTTTGGGGTAATGTGGTCGGTATTACGCCCGTGCCGCTTCACTTTCCCAGAAAAAAATCAGGTACCCATTAAAGGCTGGGTGAACCGGAAGCCGGCGGTCGGGATTGAACCCTACCTCTTGTCCTTTGTAGTCCAGTTCACTAACCACTGAGCTATCGTGGCTCCCGAGTGGTATGTACTAGGCTAAACAAATCTTCACCTAAAAGCTGCTGCAAGATTTTCAAGATTATAGCTAAAACAGCACGTTTATATGAAAACAAGTTGCTGTGTACGAACATTGTTGTCAACATAGCAAGACATGTTTTTGTTGAACTCATAGGGAAGGCCCGTGAATTCATTTTCCTCTCCAACCGATGACGTCACACAGGGCGAAAGTCATAGTTTCTCCATGTTTTGCTGCTATATTCTTGTAGATCTTTGTTGTTTCGTAATCCCTGTAATGTAGCCTTCGCTAGTAATTGTTCTGCGTAGCGATTCTCTGGGTCTGCCTCTTTTTCTTTTACCAGATGACTTCTACCCACATGAAAGCTTGATGGGGAAGTCTTTCTTCATTCATTCTCAGGACACGACCGATGCATTTCCAACGACTTCTACTTATAAAGCTAGAGAAGTAATCTTCCGATTTGTCGTTTAACCGCTCATTAGAAATGTATTCTTTCTAGCTTATGTTTGAGATCTTATGAAGACATTTGTTTTAAAATACATTTAATTCCTTATCTAAAGTTTTTGCTGAATTTCCAACTTTAACATCAGTAAGTTAGCGTTGGTATCACACATGAGTCATCTCTACATGAAATCAATAATCTTAAGTTTTTTTTGTTTGTTTCCTCAGTACTTTGGATCTCCGGATAATCGTTCTTTTATTGAAAGCACTTGATGTTAGTGCGATGCGTGTCATAATTTCTGATGCCTACATCTCTGGACATTTTGCTGCTAGGTAGGTAAACAGTACAACTTTTTGTTCAACTTTATTTAATATTAAAACCCTTATACATTAATTAGTATACACCAATTTAACACTTAAGACTAAGATTCAAATTTACCAAAGCTGTGTGCTTAGTACTCTTCTATACTGATCAGACACTTGGACTACCTATGCAGGCAAGGAGAAAAGGTTAAATAGCTTTCATGTGCGTTGCCTTTGAAAGATTATGAACATCAAATGGCAGGACAAAGTAACTAACTATAATGTCTTACAACGAGCCAAACTCCCATTGATCATGGCAACACTTATGATTCATAGACTAAGGTGGCTGGGTCATGTAAGAAGAATGGCAAACAATCGTATTCCCAAACAAATATTGTATGGTGAACTTAAGGACGGAAGAGACCAAAGGGCAGACCAGTGCTAAGATATAAGGATGTTTGCAGGGCTTCCTTGAGGGAATTTTCTATAAGTGAAAGGAACTGGGAAAATGTGGCTGCGGATCGTAGCACATGGAGAGCAAAAATAAAAAATGGCACAGCAACTTTCGAGACAAGGCCAGGTACCGCAAATACATCTTGCTCGTTCTGTGGATGGATCTGTCTGTCCAGGATTTGCAAATTCAGTCACGAGAGAAGATGTTCAGTAAAGCAGCATCTGGTATGAGACACTAATGCTTTAGCAAACTACTGACTTATCATGATTGCTTGCTACCAACCGTCTGTCAAGACGCCATCAAAGGCCGTATATATATATATATATATATATATATATATATATATATATATATATATATATATATATATCTATCTATTGTCCTTTCGAGCCTAAGACGGCACATAGGGCAGAACCACAATCTCAAAAACAGAAACCTTGCGTGCCAAAATGGCACATATTGCAGAGATCACTGCTCTAAAATATATGGCACTGTTTCCATAACAATACTTTTTACAATGACAGCTTGTCAAGCCATCGATCAACCTCCTTAGTCACCTCTTACGACATGCCTGGAAGGTCACAGTGTCACTATTCTTTACCTCCCTCATAATGAGGCCCCGGTAACACACGGGATTATATATATATATATATATATATATATACAATATGTTCTGATTAGATGTTTGTCACGAACGGCAACTAATGTACTCAGACCCTTGCGACCAGTAACAAGTCCACAATAATCATACTCTGAGGTTCCAGATGGGAAAGTTACACCAAGAAAATTGCAGACTCGATGGTGGCTTTCCACAAGTTCTCACGATAAATCAATCATCTTTCCAGCCCCTTTGGAAAGACTGCCCCCGGACAAGGTCTCTCTATTCATCCTTATTCTTGGACCTTTCCTGTGTTGCAGTTGTGGTAGTTTAGTCAACGGGTCGCAGTTGTGGTAGTTTTGTCAATGGGTCGCATTTGTGGTAGTTTTGTCAATGGGTCGAAGTTGTGGTAGTTTAGTCAATGGGTCACAGTTGTGATAGTTTAGTCAACGGGTAATTCTCATTGCACATCAGGTAAGTCCATAAGATCTTAGATCTGCTCCTAATGTACAGTGACTGACGACATGACTATTATATTGATATGTATTTACTGAACTCAATAATCCAGCTCATGGCTGGAACACAGCGCTTTGATCTCTAACATGGGGGGGGGGGGGGCGCCACGGCCACCGCTGGTCTAGAGTTTAAAATGTCAGCCTCTGGACAGGAAGGACCCGGGTTCAGTCCCCACCACAGACGGTGGACATTTTTTTAAAAATTGAACACGTGGTTTATTCATGTTTCCCCTCCCTCTCCCTCAGTCTCTGGTAGCGAGATTCAATGTCTAGAAATATAGGAAATGTTTAAAAACAAGAGGTCCCATGTGCACTTGCGCATGTAAAGTACTTTATTCTGCGGACATGGCTCATTCAGACTAGGACACCAGACTCTCTTATGATGGCAGCTGTCTGTTTCAGCGATTCAGTTGCCCCGTAAATTAGACGCTGCCTGGGAAGAAATTGCTATGGAAATCTACCCATCTATGCCACCAAATCCGGCTGCGTCGGGCCGAAAGGCGCAGATATTGTGGCTAAGCTGTCAACTAGCGACACAACACAACCACACCAACATAGCATGTGGATGCTTAGGCGAAGAGGTTTCTAATATTAACTGAAATAACAATGGAGATATTCTAGCAACCAAAAAGAGGCTATGACATCAATGCTTTTTTATTATTTTAATTTGCATAAAATAACTCTCAACAAAAAAGGGAAACAATTGTTACATACATCAAATGTCAGGTGAATTTTCGTGAATTAGAAATGACACATGATGGACCAGATAAATCTTCACAAAACTGATCTATAATGAAACGTTTGTGCTATATCAATTATAAGTAAAATATATGATTAAAGAGATCTCACCAAATTTACAAGTTTGGGTCAATTGTTTCTTGGTCTGATGTCATCATTTTGTTTAGGTGAAACACAAACACATCCTTCCCCAAAAACATCTTGAATATTTCCATCGATTTTTTTTTCTAATTATAGCAACAATCTTCAACACAATGATAATCTATCTATCTATTGTCCTTTCGAGCCAAAGACGGCACATAGGGCAGAACCACAATCTCAAAAACAGAAACCTTCCGTGCCAAAATGGCACATATTGCAGAGATCACTGCTCTAAAATCTATGGTGTTTCCATAACAATACTTTTGCAATGACAGCTTGTCAAACCATTGATCAACCTCCTTAGTCGCCTCTTACGACATGCCTGGAAGGTCACAGTGTCACTATTCTTTACTTCCCTCATAATGAAGCCCCTGTAACACACGATTATAATACATGGTGAGAAAAGACAAAATGTATAACAACACAAGCCATGGCAATAGTGAATCAAAATAATAAGAAAATTGTTGTAGCCCTGTAATTGAAGCAAAAAATGTTTCTTTTTTTTTTTTTAACGTAATTAACAAAAATTAAAACAAGGGGATGTAACTAAATTGCCAGTAAACATTGACCACAACCAACAAGTTACCAAAGTTCTACATCCATGGAAATAATTGTAATACTGACTCAAAATACTACTACAGGGGGCTGGCTATGCCATTTTGTAGTGTTTAAAACAAGGCAATAAAGTAAAAAAGATGAATGGCTTTGATTGGAATGAATCAGTTGAAAGAGACAGTACTAATGAGGCAGGCATGTTGATTTAATCACCAGCTTTACTCAAAGAATGTCATTTAGGGGCTGACAAGTCATCAAAACAAGACATTACATAATGAGGCAGGCATGTTGATTTAATCACCGGCTTTACTCAAAGAATGTCATTTAGGGGCTGACAAGTCATCAAAACAAGACATTACATAATGAGGCAGGCATGTTGATTTAATCACTGGCTTTACTCAAAGAATGTCATTTAGGGGCTGACAAGTCATCAAAACAAGACATTACATAATGTGGCAGGCATGTTGATTTAATCACCGGCTTTACTCAAAGAATGTCATTTAGGGCTGACAAGTCATCAAAACAAGACATTACATAATGAGGCAGGCATGTTGATTTAATCACTGGCTTTACTCAAAGAATGTCATTTAGGGGCTGACAAGTCATCAAAACAAGACATTACATAATGTGGCAGGCATGTTGATTTAATCACCGGCTTTACTCAAAGAATGTCATTTAGGGGCTGACAAGTCATCAAAACAAGACATTACATAATGAGGCAGGCATGTTGATTTAATCACTGGCTTTACTCAAAGAATGTCATTTAGGGGCTGACAAGTCATCAAAACAAGACATTACATAATGTGGCAGGCATGTTGATTTAATCACCGGCTTTACTCAAAGAATGTCATTTAGGGGCTGACAAGTCATCAAAACAAGACATTACATAATGTGGCAGGCATGTTGATTTAATCACCGGCTTTACTCAAAGAATGTCATTTAGGGGCTGACAAGTCATCAAAACAAGACATTACATAATGTGGCAGGCATGTTGATTTAATCACTGGCTTTACTCAAAGAATGTCATTTAGGGGCTGACAAGTCATCAAAACAAGACATTACATAATGTGGCAGGCATGTTGATTTAATCACGGCTTTACTCAAAGAATGTCATTTAGGGGCTGACAAGTCATCAAAACAAAACATTACATAATGAGGCAGGCATGTTGATTTAATCACCAGCTTTACTCAAAGAATGTCATTTAGGGGCTGACAAGTCATCAAAACAAGACATTACAAAAAATTGTATTCTTTCTATAGTTGGCAACAAAGGTTATGTATTACATACTTATATGATATCGTATGATAAAGGACAGTTCAAATGCGTTCAATTCAGTGCGGAAATGGTTTGTCTTTTGACATGTATTGTATCTGCTACGATGAGGACTGTAACTGCCTTTCTTTGTTTGGATATTCGATGAGATGTTAATTCAGATGATTCCACCACCAAGGGCGATTGAGCAATTATGGTTTTCCATTTGTTTGCATTGAAACAGTGGCCTTCGAATAACCATAACTAAAGACCATACACAACGATGTGGATAACACAGCAGCAACAGTAGAGTAAACTATCACAACTGTATTTAGATATCCCAGAGTAATGACTATTACCTAAGATATCCCAGAGTAATGACTATTACCTAAGATATCCCAGAGGAATGACTATTACCTAAGATATCCCAGAGTATGACTATTACCTAAGATATCCCAGAGTAATGACTATTACCTAAGATATCCCAGAGTAATGACTATTACCTAAGATAACCCAGAGTAATGACTATTACCTAAGATATCCCAGAGTAATGACTATTACCTAAGATAACCCAGAATAATGACTATTACCTAAGATATCCCAGAGTAATGACTATTTCCTAAGATAACCCAGAGTAATGACTATTACCTAAGATATCCCAGGCTACACCATAAAATTGGTTAAACCATGAAACCCTTCTGTAATGTCTCTACTACTTTCTACACATAGCATTATCTTAGTCTCCCTTACATACACAGTAGTTGAAGATTTAGGCAATTGAGTTGTGTGAGAAGAATTATTATTACAATAATTGTTTGGGGAACATGGAAGCAGAAAGAATCAAGGGCAGACCACTGAGATATCTGCAGGGGTTCCGTGAGAGAATTCTTTACCAAAGAAAAGGATTAAGAGAATCAACAGATGGCACATAGAAAGTAAAAGTAAGAAATTGCACCAATCAAATTGAGACCCTCTATACCCCTTATTGGAGCATAGGCTACAGAAAAAGTCTCTTCATCCATTCCTATTTTTGGAGAATTTTCTCTAATTCTCTAGTCTAAGGGAGCCGCGATAGCTCAGTGGTTAGTGAACTGAACTACAAAGGACAAGGGGTAGGGTACGATCCCAACCGACGGCTTCCGGGTTCACCCAGCCTTAAATGAGTACCAAATTTTTTCTGGGAAAGTAAAGCAGCACGGGCGTAATACCGACCACATTACCCCAAAAATCATGTGCTGAAGGTCTGTAAATATAGGGTCACTAACACCATATTTCCCAAAACGCCACTTGGCATGACGGGGGTACTTTACTTTTTTTTTTACTCACTAGTCTAAGCCAATGTTCTTGAGTTTCATGGTGGATTCCAAAACAGTGACTGTCTTGCTTTATTGGCATCAGGCTTTTTTAGTGAGTGTCCAACCAATCTCCATCTTCTATTCATAATCTGTAGCTTGATTGCCTCTTGCTCTGCTCTTTCCCAGACATTTTTGTGTATAATATTGTCATACCATCAGAATTTCTCCCAAACAGCTGTTATTTCAGAAATGGCATAGGAGCACATAAGGTGGAGCTGATGTTCAAATCAGAAGATTAAAAATGCAGGAGAAAGGAGATGAGGCTGGTAACATAAATGCACTTTGTTCAAACTGTGGCAGTATCTACCAAACCAACATCACCCATGAAAGAAACCATTTAACAAAACAGCACTCAGCAGATATTACGAAACTGCTGAAAAACAATAACTACTTGCAGGAAACTCTCAAGACACCAAAGGTCATATAGAGTAACGAAGAAAGATTACAAAATTGTGTGTCACTGGCACAATCAATCTAATACCTTGGTCAACATTTGTGGATTTCAACAACATTATTCACTATTTGTTACTCTCATCATTGGCTGTAACTTTAGATATAGAAAAACAAAATCAACCAGGCAATTTCAAGAAGCATGGAAATGTTTTTAATCATAAGTTGAGACGCTGCGATAGGCAATGAATAAACAACTAATAAAACACGTGACAAACAAAATGTCTTTTATGTTGACAAGAAAAAAAGGGGGAATCATGATTATAAATGTTAATCTTCACATTACGATGGTGATGTATGCAAAAAGTCTTGTCTGCACAACTTGTCAGGTCATATTGATAATGTCAACACAAGGCCAGGAACAACAAACAACCACCAGCATTCTACCACTTGTAATTGAACTTCATCTTCAGGAGATATCTGATGTTAACCTGGGCAGTGTCATAAACGATAAATCTGAAACAACAGTTAAGGATAACTCGAGATATTAAAACAGTATATGGCTCTTTTCGTCTTGTCAGACGGTCTAGTGGAGGCTATTGTGTATTTTCTTTTAGGTTTTGTTTTTGTCGAACAGCTTCTCTCGTGGCTAATTCTACCAATGTTTGACAAAGACACATTGCCACAGAATGAACAAGTCAGGCCCACTGATCCACAGGGTTTTCCATCATTTTTCATGAGTCTTTTCTCTTCTAAGTTTTGCCTTAGCACAGTCTCAAATGATGTTATACCGTTCCTTATACATGCTCTCCATTATGTGCGATCATGTATTAAAACAGTGATCTGTAACATAATGGACAAGATGAACCATCAACAAGATACTGTATAAGCAACAATCAGCTAATAAGTCAATGCACATATTCTTAAATTACTAAACTGCTGACATTGGTGATCATGTCTCTCCGCAACCCTACAAATGTTTAAGAATTCAACTGTTGATTTTGTACTGTGCAACTCCTTAAAATGTCTTGTATATTTTTATCTGCTTCTTTCTACCTCTTTCTTCATCATTTCTTATTAGTTGTCCTCCAGTTTTATTCTCATCTGAACCTCCCATAGCTCACCTGAACCTCCCATAGAACATCATCATTTCTTTTTTGCAATCATCCATTGGAATCTTAGGTTGAAGCATTGGTGAACCCTCCAAAAAAGATACCCCAAAATTCTGTTCATCTGTGTACACAATAGCATTGTTCAACTGCATAAGCAAGAGCTTCAGATAATCTGTGAAAGCAATCAGTCACCTAGATATGTTCTACCTGGTGGTAATTCTAATTAATGCTCTCAAATATTTTCTGCTGATGACAAAGACAATTTTTTAAAAAGGAGAAAATTGACTATTTTGACTGAGCCAAGGGAAATAACTCAACAAAATCACCCTACAGTCACTACGCATCAACTTATAAGGTAACCTTCCAAAATACTCAAAATAAATCAGAAATATCAGTCTAAAGTCGTATATAGTATCTTTGATATAACCTAAGATGCCATTTTACAATCATGTTCAACTGTTATGATCCTAGCATCATTTTGAATTAGATTTCTGGAACACTTTCAATTTATAACCCATTTGTGTTCTGTCTCATTTTCCAACAAGATTTTACGAAACAAACATGGCAAAATTACCTCATTGTAACTTATTATAAGTAAGGTATGTCTGTATATCAAAAGCACAAAGCTAAATACAGAAAAAACTCTAGAGCAGGATATAGGTAAACAATTATTCTGTCAGCTATTAATGCCGGCCTTAACAAATGAAAAAGGATACTCATTATAGAGTAGGCTAGTATCTGTTATACCAGAGTCAACTCCCTTGCCGAGGGGAATAGTCACACCATCCGGAGTAACAAACACCTCTGCTGGATCAGGGCATGTTCTGCCAAGGCCTGTTAAAATAAAAGATTATATAATTTTTATTAATATATTTATATATATTTTATAAAAACTTATACATAGCCTTCATTGACCATGAAAAAGCATTCGACAGAGTAAACATAGAACAACAGTGGGAGATACTAACAACATACAGAGCAAGCCAACATCTAACCAACCTTATTAAAAGCCTCTACATCAACAGCAGCAGGCTACACAGACCACTTTGAAGTTAGATCAGGTGTAAGACAGGGGTGCGTACTAACCCCAACCCCCACCTTGTTGTTTGTCTACTGTCCATGATTTGCTTCCTTAGGTCAGAATTGGTTCTATATACCACCGATGAACTCTCACATTTCTAGTGACATAGATTTGTTGCATAAGATATTTTCATTTTCTAAAATGCTATTTTGGCCTTAGCTATTCTGCTTTTTATTTCTGTGGTGCATCTTCCATCTGATATTATTATTGTGCCCAAGTATTTAAAGCATTGCTCTTGTTTCAGATTTGTCCTGTTTGTTTATTTGTTTGCTGCATGATGGTGATGATTGTTTCTATGATATGACCCTTACTCCTGTTTTCTTACTCTTCAGACTGAGTTCTTTCTTGTTACTTTCTTTTATTATTATATCTATCATTTCTTATAGTTCATTCTCTGTCTTTGCTATTACGCCAAGGACAACACAGAAAAAACATACAGAACATAAAAGTGCAGTTCAAACAACATCTAACAAACCTTTTGTGCTATGTTTTCCTTTGGGCAACTGTGTCACAAACTCAGAATGTTTCAGCTCATACCTGCCATACAAACATTGAGTTAAAAATAGAAGTTACTTATGTTCAGTTTTTTTTTTTAATATGAAGGACCTGAAACAAAGATTTCATAATCTCCATAGAAACCAGTCAGTAAAGAGTGACTCCCAAACTTTACACACCTGCAGTTCTTTTCCCCTGCTGGTTATGATTATGGAAGGCCCCGGTATCTCTGCAAACGAATTAAAATCCATAATTGCTCAACCGCCCATGCCAGTAGAATCATCTGAATTACTATCTCATCTCCCAAACAAAGAAAGGTAGCTGTAGTCCCCATCATAGCAGTCTCAGCACACGCCAAAAGACATAAAACGAAACCACACAGAAAGTGAACACAGCCATATGTTCTCTATCATACGATACCATCATTCATCGTAAACAATCGGAATATCGAAACACGATCAAAACAGATGAAACGCACAGCTCACAGTGTGCACAGATCACTTAACTCAGTAGCTCCTGCAACAAGCCGGACTTGGAATATGAGGAAACTGCAACAAGGAACACATTTCAGACATAGCCTTTACTGGTTCCTTCCGCCTATCCACCATGCCATTTCCCTGCTGATCATATACCAGTGACGCTCCCATGGCACTTATTATCATATAAGTTGGGTAAACTCTCATTTTCAGGTAGGATATACAAGATGATAAATGTTAACAGAATTAACACTATCATATAGAAAACAATTTATGTACCAAAAATATTACACTTAAGTGGATGCTGTCAATTTATGTACCAAAAAAATATTACACTTAAGTGGATGCTGTCAATTTATGTACCAAAAAATATTACACTTAAGTGGATGCTGTCAATTTATGTACCAAAAAATATTACACTTAAGTGGATGCTGTCAATTTATGTACCAAAAAATATTACACTTAAGTGGATGCTGTCAATTTATGTACCAAAAAATATTACACTTAAGTGGATGCTGTCAATTTATGTACCAAAAAATATTACACTTAAGTGGATGCTGTCAATTTATGTACCAAAAAATATTACACTTAAGTGGATGCTGTCAATTTATGTACAAAAAATATTACACTTAAGTGGACGCTGTCAATTTATGTACCAAAAAATATTACACTTAAGTGGATGCTGTCAATTTATGTACCAAAAAATATTACACTTAAGTGGACGCTGTCAATTTATGTACCAAAAATATTACACTTAAGTGGACGCTGTCAATTTATGTACCAAAAAATATTACACTTAAGTGGACGCTGTCAATTTATGTACCAAAAAATATTACACTTAAGTGGATGCTGTCAATTTATGTACCAAAAAATATTACACTTAAGTGGACGCTGTCAATTTATGTACCAAAAAATATTACACTTAAGTGGACGCTGTCAATTTATGTACCAAAAAATATTACACTTAAGTGGACGCTGTCAATTTATGTACCAAAAATATTACACTTAAGTGGATGCTGTCAATTTATGTACCAAAAAATATTACACTTAAGTGGACGCTGTCAATTTATGTACCAAAAATATTACACTTAAGTGGACGCTGTCAATTTATGTACCAAAAAATATTACACTTAAGTGGATGCTGTCAATTTATGTACCAAAAAATATTACACTTAAGTGGATGCTGTCAATTTATGTACCAAAAAATATTACACTTAAGTGGACGCTGTCAATTTATGTACCAAAAAATATTACACTTAAGTGGATGCTGTCAATTTATGTACCAAAAAATATTACACTTAAGTGGACGCTGTCAATTTATGTACCAAAAAATATTACACTTAAGTGGATGCTGTCAATTTATGTACCAAAAAATATTACACTTAAGTGGACGCTGTCAATTTATGTACCAAAAAATATTACACTTAAGTGGACGCTGTCAATTTATGTACCAAAAAATATTACACTTAAGTGGACGCTGTCAATTTATGTACCAAAAAATATTACACTTAAGTGGACGCTGTCAATTTATGTACCAAAAATATTACACTTAAGTGGACGCTGTCAATTTATGTACCAAAAAATATTACACTTAAGTGGACGCTGTCAATTTATGTACCAAAAAATATTACACTTAAGTGGACGCTGTCAATTTATGTACCAAAAAATATTACACTTAAGTGGACGCTGTCAATTTATGTACCAAAAAATATTACACTTAAGTGGATGCTGTCAATTTATGTACCAAAAAATATTACACTTAAGTGGACGCTGTCAATTTATGTACCAAAAAATATTACACTTAAGTGGATGCTGTCAATTTATGTACCAAAAAATATTACACTTAAGTGGATGCTGTCAATTTATGTACCAAAAAATATTACACTTAAGTGGATGCTGTCAATTTATGTACCAAAAATATTACACTTAAGTGGACGCTGTCAATTTATGTACCAAAAATATTACACTTAAGTGGACGCTGTCAATTTATGTACCAAAAAATATTACACTTAAGTGGACGCTGTCAATTTATGTACCAAAAATATTACACTTAAGTGGACGCTGTCAATTTATGTACCAAAAAATATTACACTTAAGTGGACGCTGTCAATTTATGTACCAAAAAATATTACACTTAAGTGGACGCTGTCAATTTATGTACCAAAAAATATTACACTTAAGTGGACGCTGTCAATTTATGTACCAAAAAATATTACACTTAAGTGGACGCTGTCAATTTATGTACCAAAAAATATTACACTTAAGTGGACGCTGTCAATTTATGTACCAAAAAATATTACACTTAAGTGGAACGCTGTCAATTTATGTACCAAAAAATATTACACTTAAGTGGACGCTGTCATTTATGTACCAAAAAATATTACACTTAAGTGGACGCTGTCAATTTATGTACCAAAAATATTACACTTAAGTGGACGCTGTCAATTTATGTACCAAAAAATATTACACTTAAGTGGACGCTGTCAATTTATGTACCAAAAAATATTACACTTAAGTGGATGCTGTCAATTTATGTACCAAAAAATATTACACTTAAGTGGACGCTGTCAATTTATGTACCAAAAAATATTACACTTAAGTGGACGCTGTCAATTTATGTACCAAAAAATATTACACTTAAGTGGACGCTGTCAATTTATGTACCAAAAAATATTACACTTAAGTGGATGCTGTCAATTTATGTACCAAAAAATATTACACTTAAGTGGACGCTGTCAATTTATGTACCAAAAAATATTACACTTAAGTGGACGCTGTCAATTTATGTACCAAAAAATATTACACTTAAGTGGACGCTGTCAATTTATGTACCAAAAATATTACACTTAAGTGGATGCTGTCAATTTATGTACCAAAAAATATTACACTTAAGTGGACGCTGTCAATTTATGTACCAAAAAATATTACACTTAAGTGGACGCTGTCAATTTATGTACCAAAAAATATTACACTTAAGTGGACGCTGTCAATTATGTACCAAAAAATATTACACTTAAGTGGACGCTGTCAATTTATGTACCAAAAAATATTACACTTAAGTGGACGCTGTCAATTTATGTACCAAAAAATATTACACTTAAGTGGATGCTGTCAATTTATGTACCAAAAAATATTACACTTAAGTGGACGCTGTCAATTTATGTACCAAAAAATATTACACTTAAGTGGACGCTGTCAATTTATGTACCAAAAAATATTACACTTAAGTGGACGCTGTCAATTATGTACCAAAAAATATTACACTTAAGTGGACGCTGTCAATTTATGTACCAAAAAATATTACACTTAAGTGGATGCTGTCAATTTATGTACCAAAAAATATTACACTTAAGTGGACGCTGTCAATTTATGTACCAAAAAATATTACACTTAAGTGGACGCTGTCAATTTATGTACCAAAAATATTACACTTAAGTGGACGCTGTCAATTTATGTACCAAAAAATATTACACTTAAGTGGACGCTGTCAATTTATGTACCAAAAAATATTACACTTAAGTGGACGCTGTCAATTTATGTACCAAAAAATATTACACTTAAGTGGACGCTGTCAATTTATGTACCAAAAAATATTACACTTAAGTGGATGCTGTCAATTTATGTACCAAAAAATATTACACTTAAGTGGACGCTGTCAATTTATGTACCAAAAAATATTACACTTAAGTGGACGCTGTCAATTTATGTACCAAAAAATATTACACTTAAGTGGACGCTGTCAATTTATGTACCAAAAAATATTACACTTAAGTGGACGCTGTCAATTTATGTACCAAAAAATATTACACTTAAGTGGACGCTGTCAATTTATGTACCAAAAAATATTACACTTAAGTGGACGCTGTCAATTTATGTACCAAAAAATATTACACTTAAGTGGACGCTGTCAATTTATGTACCAAAAAATATTACACTTAAGTGGACGCTGTCAATTTATGTACCAAAAAATATTACACTTAAGTGGACGCTGTCAATTTATGTACCAAAAAATATTACACTTAAGTGGACGCTGTCAATTTATGTACCAAAAAATATTACACTTAAGTGGACGCTGTCAATTTATGTACCAAAAATATTACACTTAAGTGGATGCTGTCAATTTATGTACCAAAAAATATTACACTTAAGTGGATGCTGTCAATTTATGTACCAAAAAATATTACACTTAAGTGGACGCTGTCAATTTATGTACCAAAAAATATTACACTTAAGTGGACGCTGTCAATTTATGTACCAAAAAATATTACACTTAAGTGGACGCTGTCAATTTATGTACCAAAAAATATTACACTTAAGTGGACGCTGTCAATTTATGTACCAAAAAATATTACACTTAAGTGGACGCTGTCAATTTATGTACCAAAAAATATTACACTTAAGTGGATGCTGTCAATTTATGTACCAAAAAATATTACACTTAAGTGGATGCTGTCAATTTATGTACCAAAAAATATTACACTTAAGTGGATGCTGTCAATTTATGTACCAAAAAATATTACACTTAAGTGGATGCTGTCAATTTATGTACCAAAAAATATTACACTTAAGTGGACGCTGTCAATTTATGTACCAAAAAATATTACACTTAAGTGGACGCTGTCAATTTATGTACCAAAAAATATTACACTTAAGTGGACGCTGTCAATTTATGTACCAAAAAATATTACACTTAAGTGGACGCTGTCAATTTATGTACCAAAAAATATTACACTTAAGTGGACGCTGTCAATTTATGTACCAAAAAATATTACACTTAAGTGGATGCTGTCAATTTATGTACCAAAAATATTACACTTAAGTGGATGCTGTCAATTTATGTACCAAAAAATATTACACTTAAGTGGATGCTGTCAATTTATGTACCAAAAATATTACACTTAAGTGGATGCTGTCAATTTATGTACCAAAAAATATTACACTTAAGTGGATGCTGTCAATTTATGTACCAAAAAATATTACACTTAAGTGGATGCTGTCAATTTATGTACCAAAAAATATTACACTTAAGTGGATGCTGTCATTTATGTACCAAAAAAATATTACACTTAAGTGGATGCTGTCAATTTATGTACCAAAAAATATTACACTTAAGTGGATGCTGTCAATTTATGTACCAAAAAATATTACACTTAAGTGGATGCTGTCAATTTATGTACCAAAAATATTACACTTAAGTGGATGCTGTCAATTTATGTACCAAAAAATATTACACTTAAGTGGATGCTGTCAATTTATGTACCAAAAAATATTACACTTAAGTGGATGCTGTCAATTTATGTACCAAAAAATATTACACTTAAGTGGATGCTGTCAATTTATGTACCAAAAAATATTACACTTAAGTGGATGCTGTCAATTTATGTACCAAAAAATATTACACTTAAGTGGATGCTGTCAATTTATGTACCAAAAAATATTACACTTAAGTGGATGCTGTCAATTTATGTACCAAAAAATATTACACTTAAGTGGATGCTGTCAATTTATGTACCAAAAAATATTACACTTAAGTGGATGCTGTCAATTTATGTACCAAAAAAATTACACTTAAGTGGACGCTGTCAATTTATGTACCAAAAAATATTACACTTAAGTGGACGCTGTCAATTTATGTACCAAAAAATATTACACTTAAGTGGATGCTGTCAATTTATGTACCAAAAAATATTACACTTAAGTGGATGCTGTCAATTTATGCTTTCTAACACCACTGAGTAGGCCTAAAAACAATATCTTGAGTGCTGTGCCCCTGGAAGTTACGACCTTCACTTTGGTAATCACTAATCTAAAGGGTTTGTCTAGATCACAGAACACCTTGTTGTTATGAATATTTTAGTTGTATTATTATGTTGAGATCAAGCTTGCGCAGACCAGAGACAAATGGCGAGATTTGATAAAGATCTTTGCAAGGATTGAAACTGCTAGAAATAAAATTTAGAAAAGAGAAAGAGTATCTGGGTCTAAGCCCTATGGCTGGCCACTGGCTCAAAAGGTCAATAGATAGAAAGATTGTCATGTTAATTTCAGTAACACAATCTCTACATGATTATATGGTACACCCAAGTTAAGTGCTTACATTCTTATGTTATGGAACTGTATTCCTGCATGAGGCAGTGACAAATTAAACACAATTTATTTGAATGATTTGAAAAAAAACACACAAAAAGTCTTCTAAGATTTCACAGTGATTGGTGCTGAGATATCACAATGATTGTGACTGAGATATCACTGTGATTGTGTTGAGATATCACAATGGTTGTGCTGAGATATCACAATGATTGTGACTGAGATATCACAGTGATTGTGCTGAGATATCACAATGGTTGTGCTGATATATCACAATGATTGTGCTGAGATATCACAATGATTGTGACTGAGATATCACAGTGATTGTGCTGAGATATCACAGTGATTGTGACTGAGATATCACAATGATTGTGACTGAACAAAATTAAAATGCAAATGTTTAATACCCACATACAATTGCAACATACATTTTGAACAACTTAGCCAGTCACTGCTAGTGACTGTATGGGTCATGCAGCCATGGATCCATCAAAATTCCACTTTAACAACCCTCCAAAGCAAACCCCAGAAATGGGAATAATGCAGCAATTGATAGCAATAATCAATTACTACTTTAGTTGTTTAAAGTTTATTTAAACAATTATCAACTCTGCTGGTGTCGGTGATCATGTCTCTCCACAACTTTATAGTTATTTATTACTATTGTTGACTTTCTATCTCTATCAAACCAATCCCTTCTCATTACATGGTCAAAGACTGATGATCATTTCCTCATGATGTTGGTAGCAAGTTCTCTTTTTTCTTTTGTCCTCATTTAGAATGTCTTCATTACTATTTTTAGCTGCCCATGGTATTTCCGACATCTATCTATCTATCTATTGACCTTTCAAGTCGTAGCCAGCCCACAGGGCGTAGACCAAGATACACCTTCTCCTATCTGAATTTTTGTTCTAGCAGTTTTCTTTTAAAGATATTTTATCAAATCTCGCCATTTGTCTCTGTTCTGTGCAAGCAGCTCTATCTTATTGAGGGAGCTGCTCTTGCCTCTCTCATCAATGTTCTTCTCATCAGTGTCTCCCTGGGTCTTCCTCTTTTTCTCTTACCTGTTGTTTCCCACATGAGGGCTTGCTTTGCTATTCGGTTATTATCTCTTCTCATCACATGTCCAACATATGACCATCGTCTTTTCCAACATAGCTCTGTGAAAACACATTTCTGTGGCCTCCTACAAATTTCTTATCTCTTGAATTGTCCAGGATTCATTTCAATATGTCAAGCTCAGCTGTTAAAATGGGTTACATATTCTTTTTATTCCTTGGAATGTAACCTTTTCCTGAGCTAAATTACAACTCACTTCTATTGTACACCTACCACCCATTATCTTTATATAATATTACAAAATAAAAGACAAGAAATCTTACATATTTCCTAGTGCCACATCACACAGTAACATAATGGCGATATTGTCAGTTTTGGAAGTCCGACAGTAATTGGCACTTTTTGACACCATGTCTGCAAAGTAGACTCCCTTGCCAAACATGTAGCCTGTCTGATGAGAGAAATAGATGGACACCATTATCTCTGGCCTTAATTTATGTTTCTTCTTAGTTTTTTAAAATTCTTTTCTGAGTAAGAGCAGTGGTTTGTTCTCTTTTACACAGGGATTAGATGTTCTCTTTTACACAGGGATTAGATGTTCTCTTTACACAGGGATTAGATGTTCTCTTTTACACAGGGATTAGATGTTCTCTTTTACACAGGGATTAGATGATGTTCTGGGTTTGAGTGGCTAGTAAATTTATTAGTGACGAAAAGGGTTAGAGTTCCTCCTTATCAACATTCACCTGATAAGACTTTGTGGATGAATTGTGTTGCTAGTTATGACAAGCCACAATGTTTGTACCCTTTGACCTGATTCAGCCATCTTTGTCGTGGATAGACTTTAACATTTAAGAATATTTCCCGGCAGTGGCCATATTGCATACTTTTATTTAGACTTAAACTGTCAAAGGTTTTTTAATGCGCGCAGATTGCAAATATGACCTCATTTTTTTTTTTAACCAGTATCTGAGAGGGCTAGTCACCAGAGCTCACCAATCAGAGAACAAGCGAGGGGAAAGCCACATGAATTTGAAGTGTGAAATTCAAATTACCTGTTGTGAATTGAACCCAGAACATTTTTTATCTAAAGGCCAATATCCTAACTCTAAACTATGCAGCCTCCCAGTCTGGGCTGAATTTCCAGGTGAGGCTTTAGGTTTAAATAAAAAAATGGTTATCTGAGATTTTCATGGGAAATTAGAGGTGGCCTGGCGTTACAGTGACTATCTTCCCATAGAATGTGTCACTGATCGTTGAAAAAATATAAATATTAACACCAACTCTTCTTTGAGTTCGTTTTCACCTTTAGGCCTGACACATCTGTCTTCAGAATGAGTAGATTTCCATAACAATTTGCTTTCCCATTTTAGGGTTTACTCTTTTCGGCTGTTAACTGTCAAGGGTTCTTTTAATTCTTTTAAGGGTTCTTTTTAGACGAGTGCATGTGGGACAACCTGTTTTTTTTGCTGCTTTCAAGAAGGCTGGACAATTGTCTTCCCACCAAGAGAAAAAAAACCATAAAGACACCACGGATTCAATTTTAAAAAATTTATCCCGCCTGTGGTGGGATTTGAACTCAGAAACTTCCTGTCCAGAGACTGTCGTCTTACATCTAGACTACCCCATCCACCCCAAAATTAACACTGTAATTCCCGTAAGATGAAATCCTTTATCGCTCAAATGCACAACAATATCCAATCAATCATAGGACAAATTAAAGACGTACTGTCACCAGTAAAACAATGAAATGACAACAGTAATCTACAGACCTTGCTAAAACCATTCAACGAGGCAGAGAAGCCAGGAAGCAAAAACTGAAAGAGGAAGAGGCAGGAGGGCAACATGGAAAACAAATATAAAACAAGAGGCAAGCCAAATTATATATATATAGAGAGAGAGAGACAAGACGAACTACAAAATTTTTACAAAGGCCTTCATCAGACACAAGACAATAAATATAAAAACAAGCATGAAATTATACAAATACTTAACTTAGCCGCACTGCTGTGGGGGCCAATGGTAAGTCCAATGGGAGGACAACAGCAGATAATATAACCATTGTGACATTCCAGAAAGCGACTCCTTAATCATGAAAGTTAGAAGGAAATTGTGAAGACATTTCCAAGAATGCTCCAACGGCCACCAAGGTTATAAACACATGATAATGATGAGAATTATTCAAATCAATAAGTAGTTGAATATGTATCTGCCCATCTAAGAGAGTGTCAAAGAAATCAATTACGGCATTCTAACATACTTACCACTGGTGCTTCCGGAGGAGCAATGCGTAGACCCTGAGACAGAATGCCAGCAAAGTTAGTGACACGGGAGCCATGCCATAGGAGCAAATGGTTGCTCATGTCTTTGAATGGCCGGAACATTTGAGCTTCTCCCTCTCGTTTCACCTTTAGAACCTGGTTTAAAACAAGCAGATGAATGTCAGGAGCAATCAGGTTGTACAGACATCTAATGATGGTCCCCTAATTACACACACCCGCAGACAATAAATTACGAATAATCGATGTTAATGCTGTTGTTCATGAGGTCTGCTCTAGTTTAGTTTTGCCAACAATGCACATCGTGAAAGTCCATAAGTGCTCAGATCTCTTCTGAAGTAAAGTAAAATAAAGATATGCGACATGAATTGGCGTCTTAGCATGGGGGAATACCCATATATGCTCAGCCGCCTATCCAGAATTGTTCAGAGACTCCTGTCTAGTGTTCCTTCAAGCATTGTAACTCACAAGCGAGGCGCAATTTCTCACTTTCCCAGAGTGCTACCATGGTACCCATTTCTGCTTGTGGGTGGGTCGACCGCGGGGATATTTATTCCAATATGAATACAATTCACACTGTTTCCAGCGGGAATCAAAAACTAGTTGTTCAACGTCGGTACCTAGTGGAGTGGTTTTCCCAACTAGACTACTGAGGCCCTCTTCTGCAAGGGCAAGAATTAAAATAAAAAATAGTTTTCTGAAAGTTGTTTCCTAAAACCACAAACTACATTAAACTAGAAAATAAGAATATCTTACATCTAGAACCTCAAGGTCATACATATTGTGAGTGGCAGCGTGGGTATTTCTGGTATAAGTCTCGAGTCTCTCAAATTCTTCTGATTTATGATCAAGTGGCTGAAAATATGTAAAAGAAAAAAAAAAAGTTATAGGTCATCAGGTTCATTAATGTCAGAAGTCAACAGGAATTAAAGAAATTAGTCAGCATGAACAAACAGAACACCAGAAAAATTATGCTTACTTACTAAGCTCAATAGAAAAAGAACAAGTAATAATTTTGAGACATCCAACAGGCCAATGAGTTGGTCATTGAAAATTACGGGCACCAATACTATATTTCACATACGCCTTGATTCATGGGGGAGCCCGTATATGGTTTTATTTCATCTAGAAATCTACTTAGAGCAGCTGTTTGACATACAGGAAAACACACATATTTGTATGCCAAAGTACAAAACTTTATTTCCATTTTATCCTTTGTTCATAAACAGTTATGATGATACAAGATACAGGCACATCTAAGCACAGATAGTGACATAAGACATTTCCTACCTCCAATTCACACTTCAGTTTCTCGTAGTGGGCAGTGATTGGATCTTCCTCACCATCATTACCTTGAGCAGGGAGTAAGCCACCTCTATCTCCAATAAATTGTCCAACATGTCTGTTTTTTGCTGTAATCAAATCACAACTAGCATGAAGGATTCCCGTAACAATCGGTTACAATATTTGAGAGTAAGTCACTGAGTGAATTTACTTTGTTGTTTACCAAACAGATGACCATGTGGTCCTGTTTCTTGTAGGATTAAGGATTCTTCTATTGAATTTTATGTTTCATTAACAAAGGCGTTTTTACGATAGCAGCTTGTTAGACCTCTGATCAACTGCTCTGTACCAAGTGGAAGAAAAACAATCCTCCATCTTGGATCAAAATCAGATACCTATTCAAATCAAATGTACTATCAACCCTTACATAAGCATGTGAGAGCTGGAAAACAAAGAGACATAGAAACAAAGTTGAACGCATTTGAAAAAAATTGTCTAAGGAAAATACTTGGAATAGCGTGGAACGAATTCAAAACAAATGAGGAAATTAGAGAAATCACCAATCAACCATTAATATCATCAGTAATCAAGAAAAGACGGACGCGATGAGGAGAGATAATAACCAAATAGCAAAGCAAGCCCTCATGTATGAAACAACAGGTACAAGGAAAAGAGGCCAATCCAGAGAGACACTGAGAAGAACATTGATCAGGGAGGCAAAGGCAGCAGGAATTGGCTCCTTCAATGAGATCTAGATGCATGCATAGAACAGAGACAAATTGTGAGATTTGATAAAAGATCTTAGACTGAGACCTGTAGAAAGGAAATTTAGAAAAAGAGAAAGAGTATCTGGGTCTGCCCTATGGGCCGGCTATTGACCATGAAAGGTCAATAGATAGATAGATTAAAAAGACAGACCGACTGACAGACAGATAGATCGATGGATAGATAGACAGAAAGACAGTGAAATTTGTTTGTTTAACCACACTGCGCTGCAGCAACATCGGCCACACATCTTTTATTCACTGACCCTCAGTTTAAAAATAAAAACACAAACGTCACTCCAACTTCAATGGGTTGTCATATCGCAAACATTGATTAAATTGATTGCTTTTCTGATCACAACACACAGCAATAGGAGCTTTACTGCTGTGTGGATAATGCACTTGCTATTGATCAGTAGGGTCCAGGTTTGATTCCCAGATGTGATAATTTTTTACTAACAAAGTCTAGGAATTCATTCACCTAGTCTCTAAATAGGTACCAGAGATTTTTCTGAGAAGCGCAGTCCAGTGTGATACCAACCCATATCACCTAAATATGTGCCGTTGATCACGGAAACATATCATTACATTATTCAGTAATCAAGAAAAGATGATGGTAATATGTTGGACATGTGATGAGGAGAGATAATAACCAAATAACAAAGCAAGCCCTCATGTGGGAAACAACAGGTAAAAGGAAAAGAGGCTGACCCACAGAGACACTGAGAAGAACATTGATCAGAGAGGCAAGAGCAGCAGGAATTGGCTCCCTCAATGAGATAGAGCTGCTTGCACAGAACAGAGACAAATGGCGAGATTTGATAAAATATCTATAGAAGGATTGAAAAGTGCTAGAATAAAAAATGTAGATAAGAGAAGGAGTATCTTGGTCTATGCCCTTTAGGCCGGCTATAGCTCGAAAGGTCAATAGATAGATAGAATACTATATTCCTCATTCATCCATCAAGGTGAGGTGGGAACCTTTACTTTACTTTTTTGATTTTACACAGAAAGTAACCTAAGTTTAGTTTAGCTAACGGTGTCAATTCTGACATTGGATATTTCATAGTGTTAATTCTGACAATGATTATTTCATAGTGTTAATTCTGACAATGACTATTTCATAGTGTTAATTCTGACAATGACTATTTCATAGTGTTAATTCTGACAAAGATTATTTCATAGTGTTAATTCTGACAATGATTATTTCATAGTGTTAATTCTGACAATGATTATTTCATAGTGTTAATTCTGACAATGATTATTTTATAAAGTTAATTCTGACAATGATTATTTCATAGTGTTAATTCTGACAATGATTATTTCATAGTGTTAATTCTGACAATGATTATTTCATAGTGTTAATTCTGACAATAATTATTTTATAGTGTTAATTCTGACTGCACTCTGGGTCCTGAAACAACACCTACCTATCCTCCACTTAGATCCCACAACTCAACTTCTGTCATTTAACACAAGCACTATGTAATAACACTATAGGTAGATGAACATACTGACGGAATTACAGCAACCGTACCAATACATCTGATTTATTAGATGAAATTTAGGTCATATATCAAGCTCAGCCAGGTATTTCGAGTCCTTGTGTTTTGCTTAGTGACACACAGATGTGTGTCAAAAGTTCAGAGAATTGATTATTTTTAGAACACCTAATGTTAATTTAATAAAAAGAGTGCTGATTTCCAATATTAGAAAGAAACAATCATCATTTTTTGGCCATGTAATGAGAAGAGAACAACTGGAATATATTGTAACAACTGGAAAAATTGAGGGACGAAGAGATAGAGGGAAGCAAAGAGAAAAAGTAACAGACAGCTTAAGAGAATGGCTTGGCAGAAGGTCAACAACAGAAATGATAAATAGCTGCCGAGATCGAAAGTTCTGGAGAGACAAGATCACCTACACCAGCAAGCCTGGTACTTGATGATGATGATGATGATGATGAATGTTAATTTAAGTGGTAGTAATTGTCACTACTATATCATAACTGGGAGAGTTACAGATAGGTTTTGTAATCTAGGGTTAACTGAATGCATAATTTCGAGGAGCTGAATATTTTCTCACTTTGCGTGGCATTTTTTAAAACAAGATTCATTAATAAATATTTTAATGAATAATATAATAAAAATCAATCATGATTTGGTATTGATATTGCAATTTTTGGTATTGCTATTGCAATTTTTCAACAAACCAATTTTATCTTAATTCATAAAAATCCCGCATTTTAACTGGAAGACAAGTCATGAAAGTTACAAATTGCACCAATGGAAATCATTAAATCTTTAGAAATATAAAACCTGGACTTTACAAAATGGAAACAAATTGGGCACATCTCAAGGACTGTATGTGGGCATCAGAGTGACAATGTCAACGAGCATACCTTTATGATTTCCTGTGTGTCAAGAAGAGGTGGTTTCTTCATGCCAAAGTCATGTGGGACGGCCGTATAGAATCTGTTTGTGGCATCGACAAATTGGGTCTGGCTTCCTTTTGTATCTATTAGCTGGGGGTGATATAATAGGCCATGAAAACATCACCCATAGTCAACATGAATCAATCTTCTCTCTTCACAGGCAAACTACAAATCACATAATGACTATTAAAAGTCAATAAACATTTATTTCTTTTAAAAAGGAAAAGGATGTCCTATAACAAATAATGTCTTTGGTGCATCAAGTATTATACGTAATCATACAAGGCTACATCATATAAAGATAGAGAGGAGTGGTATTATCCCTGCGGCTATTACCTTCCCCAACTGAGAACACCACAGGCAATGACACTCCTCACAACTAAATAGACATTAAGTAATAAGAACCTCTAAAAACTGCCACACTATGAGACACAAGGTCTGTTCTTCAAGCCTTATCAGTCCTCAATGAAAAATAGGTTAATCTAAGAAATAAATTAAAACACAAATTTTATGTAAGGGAAATCAGAGCCAGTCCTGCAGTGGATACCAGCAATTGTGGCACCCCTGGGAATGAAAAATCACATAACTTGCACAGACCAGTAGACACTTTCAATAGCATAACCCATCCATATGAATGAAAAGTCATATAACTTGCAGACCAGTAGACACTTTCAATAGCATAACCCATCCATATGAATGAAAAGTCATATAACTTGCAGACCAGTAGACACTTTCAACAGCATAACCCATCCATATGAAAAGTCACATAACTTGCACAGACCAGTAGACACTTTCAATAGCATAACCCATCCATAGAAATGAAAAGACACATAACTTACACAGGCCAGTAGACACTTTCAATACTCCAATCAATCGTAGGGATTCAAGTAAGTAAAAACCAATTAATGAAAATAAATTTGACAAGAGAGTATTGAATGGAAAATACAAACCAGAACAAGACAATACAATAAGGCTAAAAAATATATATACAGACAAAAGCAGATCAAGATCTACTTTTCAAAATAGGTAAAACAACAGACACCTGCCACTACAGAACCCAAGCTGTCTCTGAGAGGTGCAGACATTGTGGCTTGTTGAAAACTTGTAGAATAGACATCTACACCCCACTCACACCCTTTAAAGGGTAGACAAGGAAGAGTCATTAGGTGAATGCAAAAGGAGAAGAAAAAGAAAATTTTTGACATTATTTCAAATGTTTTCCCTTAAAATTTGTCCAGGGGACTGGTTGGTCTCGAGGCAAGGCCTTGAGACAGAGAGGTTGTGGGTTCAAATCCTAGCTGCACCAGTTGGGATTTTTATTTATGATTTCTCTCTGTGGCACCACTCCTGGTCTCAGCAGCGAGGCCCGGCTTGAAACGTCAATTACTCATCGGTGGAAAAAAATATGAGTATCTTCGAAGACGGAGTTATCTGCCTGTACGGTGAGGGACCCCTGTGCACACAGCTGCCCGGGAAAATGGATTAACATGCAAAATTCAGTTCCTAAACTCTAGGGCCTTCGTCAGAGGCGAACGTAAAAAAAAAATTTCTTAAATAAAAAAAAAATTTGTCCAAACTGTTGACGGCCTGTCCGATTTTGTCATGCACCAACCTTCTGTAGCTCTGTTAACATTGAGTATGCTGACTGGATTTGTCTCTTGGATAGTTTCCCTAGTGGCATTTTCTTCATATCAATCTGGAAAGTAAATGTTTCAAGGTATATTGTTCTCAATGTCAATATACAAGATGTCATTGTTACTAACGTTTCATTCACATCATTTCACTAAATATTATTTTCTTCAGTATGAATATTTGTCATTGTTTATTCTCAAGTATGAATATTTGTCATTGTTATTCTCAAGTATGAATGTCATTGTTATTCTCAAGTATGAATATTTGTCATTGTTATTCTCAAATATGAATATTTGTCATTGTTATTCTCAAGTATGAATATTTGTCATTGTTATTCTCAAGTATGAATATTTGTCATTGTTATTCTCAAGCATGAATATTTGTCATTGTTATTCTCAAGCATGAATATGTGTCATTGTTATTCTCAAGTATGAATATTTGTCATTGTTATTCTCAAGTATGAATATTTGTCATTGTTATTCTCAAGTATGAATATTTGTCATTGTTATTCTCAAGTATGAATATTTGTCATTGTTTATTTCAAGTATGAATATTTGTCATTGTTTATTTTAAGTATGAATATTTGTCATTGTTATTCTGAAGTATGAATATTTGTCATTGTTTATTTCAAGTATGAATATTTGTCATTGTTTATTTTAAGTATGAATATTTGTCATTGTTATTCTCAAATATGAATATTTATGATTGTTTACTTTAAGTATGAATATTTATCATTGTTATTCTCGAGTATGAATATTTGTCATTGTTTACTTTAAGTATGAATATGTGTCATTGTTATTCTCAAGTATGAATATTTGTCATTGTTATTCTCAAGTATGAATATTTGTCATTGTTATTCTCAAGTATGAATATTTGTCATTGTTTATTTCAAGTATGAATATTTGTCATTGTTTATTTCAAGTATGAATATTTGTCATTGTTTATTTTAAGTATGAATATTTGTCATTGTTATTCTCAAGTATGAATATTTGTCATTGTTTATTTCAAGTATGAATATTTGTCATTGTTTATTTCAAGTATGAATATTTGTCATTGTTTATTTTAAGTATGAATATTTGTCATTGTTATTCTCAAGTATGAATATTTGTGATTGTTTACTTTAAGTATGAATATTTATCATTGTTATTCTCAAGTATGAATATTTGTCATTGTTTACTTTAAGTATGAATATTTGTCATTGTTATTCTCAAGTATGAATATTTGTCATTGTTTATCTCAAGTATGAATATTTCTCATTTTTATTCTCAAGTATGAATATTTCGTCAGTCAGGTCAGGTAATTTTACCCGCTACAGTATGCAGTAAACAGTACAACCTGTGGCTGCCCTGCTGCCTTGCAGGTAAGCTCGGGAGAGTAAAAGGCTATGGGAAGGGGTACCCCGAAGTAAAAAACAACCCCACTGCCTTGTGGGTGAGACTTTTTAGTCAAAGGCTAGTGGAGCCAACCGTAAACAAACCGACAGAAGGCAATAGAACAACCATCATAACTTCTTTGTACAATCATGAATCACCACAACGATGGACAGAACATATTAAAGATCTTTATAATGATGAACGAACGGAAGTAAATATTAAGGATAATGGAGAAGGAGCAGAAATGCTCAGAGAAGAAGTGGAAGATGCCTTGCGCAATATGAAAGCAAGCAAAGCTCCTGGACCAGATAATATAACTAAAGAAGAGATTGAAGCCATGGGTAATTTTGGAATAGAAATAATAACAAAAATATTGAATGATATCTACAACAGCGGATATATACCAGACGACATGCTCAAATCAATATTCATAGCCCTACCAAAGAAATCGGGTGCGATTGAATGCGATGATCATCGCACTATAAGCCTTATGAGTCATATGACTAAGACATTACTAAGAATCATCATGCGAAGAGTGCGAAACAAAATCAGTCCAGAAATTAGCGATGAATAGTGTGGTTCTGTTAGAGATTAAGGAACAAGCAATGCCATTTATATCATAAGATCTTTAGTAGAAAGAGCCATATAGGTGAAAACAGATCTATACCTATGTTTCATAGATTACATCAAGGCATTTGACAAAGTAAAGCACCAAGAAATAATCAAAATTTTAGAAAGCATAAACGTAGATAGCAAAGATCTAAGAATAATAAAGAACATATACTGGCAACAAAGAGCGGCCATAAGAACTGGAAACCAATTGGGAATGTTTCAACAAATAAAACAGGGTGTTAGACAAGGTTGTGTGCTGTCACCAGATTTGTTTAATATTTATAGTGAGATTATTTTAAGATCCATAAGGGACATGCCTGGAATAACAATTTGAGGTCATAATATAAATAATCTAAGGTATGCTGATGATACAGGACAGCTAAGAAGAGTAATGAAGATGTTCTGAGAGAGGTCAAAGAAAAAAGAGAACTAATTTCCAATATTAGGAAGAAACAATCATCATTTTTTGGCCATGTAATGAGAAGAGAACAGCTGGAATATATTGTAACTGGAAAAATTGAGGGACGAAGAGATAGAGGGAAGCAAAGAGAAAAAATAACAGACAGCTTAAGAGAATGGCTTGGCAGAAGGGCAACAACAGAAATGATAAATAGCTGCCGAGATCGAAAGCTGTGGAGAGACATGATCACCTACGCCAGTAGGCCCGGTACTTGATGATTCTCAAGTATGAATGTAAATAAATAGAATTATCTCATAAAGGATTTTCTCCCTTAAAACACAGCAACCATTCCCATTGATCTCTTTCTAAATTGTTCACTTACACTTAGCTTCATAAACAGTTCGCTATTTAACCATTAATGTAATACTCATTGCTCCAACTTCATTTGTACAGGTCTTACCATGTCTGTCTTATCACAGCCGGATGAGGTATTTCTTGTTACTGCTGTAGGATTGTATTTAGTTAGTACCCTAAATGATTGGGAAGATCATATTGATATCGTAGCTATGGCCAATTGCTTATGTGGTAAACCCTATTGATATCACAACTATGGCTATGCCTCATTATATGCACTCAAGAACATCTCATGGAATTATATAAGAAAGTTATTAGAGGGTCATCATCATTGCACTCCGAACATGTCCATAGGTGCTCAGATCCCCTCCTCAGCAAGTCTTGAAGTGTCCAGCGACTGATGCCATGTTAATGTCAGTTTACAGTTTTTTATGGTCCTATACACATTTTTGGGGACTGGTTGGTCTCGAGGCAAGACACCGGCATCAAGACAGAGAGGTTATGAGTTAAAATCTTGGCTACACCAGTTGGGATTTTTATTTGTGATTTCTCTTTGCGGCAACCACCCATGGTCTCAGCAGCGAGGCCCAGCTTGAAATGCCAGTTACTCATCAACGGAAAAAATATGAAATAATATCCATCCATCCACCCATCCTTTCATCTCCTTTCTCAGAAATCCATTTGAGAGTAAATTATTGTTAGTTCTATAGTTGGTTTTAATCTTTTCTATATAATTTGACATACAACTTTTCTACACGCTGATTTATGGAGTTGAATTAAACTACCAACATTCAATAGACTGATAAAAAAAAACACATTTGAATATGAACTAAATGAGCATCTACAAATATACATATCTTTGTTTGTATTATTTATTACCCTTCTGGCATGAACCTGCTTTGACAGTCTCTCCCCTGACTCATCACATCTGACACCATGTTCAGCATATCCCAGCATATGTTTTACTATACAGTGAAGTCTTATGTTATAAAACTTGACCAATGACACACATATTGAAATGTGTACTTCATTAATTAGTTTGCAAGCACTCTCTATGGCTTGGAAGGGGGAGGAGAGTGAGAGAGAGCGAAAGAAAAGAGAGAAAGTAAACTGGTAATGAAACCCCACGTGTTGAATTTCAGTGCCTCAGGGTGTGATGATTCCCTTGCCTTTCACTTTTCATGAAAAATTGCTACTTTATGACAACTATGTCTTGCAGCTCATGAACCAATGGGCTGCAACCATGCTCTGCCAACAGACCCACTTCAGTACTATTTCTCCAACTAAGCCCACTTCCATCCTGCAGCCTTTGCTTCTGTCACAACAGTTCTCCAGATCTGCTTGGGTCTTCCAGCATTCCTTGTGGTTTCCAATTTGTTGACTGTCTTGTAAATATTCCTAGGAGGTCTTCGCAATGCTTGGCCAATCCATCCCTATTTGCTTTTCTTTTCACCTCTTTTCCTGTAATTATTTTTCCTATTAAGAAGTTGTCAGGGGCAGCTGTAGTCTATAGCTTTTGGTCTTTGTTTCCCTCCAAGATCGGAATCATAGGACAGCCTTGACATTTGTGTTGAAGTTCATGATTTTGCTTCGCAAAGAGGGTGCACTGGACTTCCACACAGACCGAACAGTATTGCAAGTAGTTCTGGCTTTGTTAATTCTATTTATAATGTCTTTGTCACTTCAGAGTCAATCCTATCTATGCTGCCCAAATGGGTGAACTTTTCTGTCTCTTTGAAGTTTATTCTTTGGAGAAGGATTGGCATCTGTTTTTTTTCTGTAGACTTTAATCAACTTCATGACACTGAGCAGAAGGAATTATCAACCAGCAAACTACCCTCATTATTTTGTCTATTACATCAGCAGTATAGGCAACAAACATAACCCTAATGTATTTTGTTCCTATCCTGTAAAAAGGGGGACTGATGTTGTGGCAATGTGGACTAACTTTAAAGTTTTACACAGACACTAACCTCAAACTCCATCATAGCTTTCTTCATGCTGTCAACATCAAATATCATACAAATAATGTCCTGGATGTTTTTGGCCAGTTTGGATGTAGAGGTGGCCAGGTCTAACTTTTTAATGTCATCATCACCCTAAAGGGAGTAGAAAGAAACCATTTTGTGAAACAAGAAAGAAACCATTATATGAAACAAGAAAACTAATTACAGTCGAACCTGGTCTTAGGACCACCTGTTTAAAGCGTTTCCCTGGTTATAGGACCGGGTCTACAATTTCCCCGAGTTTTTTACTATATGCTAACACTGATTACGGCGCTCACCGTATGACGCGACCAGAGACCAGGCTAATTAACCGCCGCCAATGTTATTTATCCCGTTTACGACACGCGGGTAATCCGATGGGAGCCATAAACGATCGACACAGGTGTCTACAGGTGTCGAGGTTTTCCCGTATTTAGTGAGTCCCAGATTACAGTGGGACGTGTTACGTTTATCAGTCAATACTGGTGTGAGAAAAACGGCAGACACAGATCTATGATTCGTGAAGTGACATCACTTCGCGGTTCCGTCTAGACCAGAGTAGACCATTGCGTGGCCCGTATAAATTACAGGAATTAACTAAAGAATTAGTTATTGCCCGCTTAGAGTGTATTCACGTACATGTACAGTATCTCAGTGAATTATTTTTGTGGATTTTAAAAGTGTTACACACAATATAGGAAATGGCCAGTGTCAAAAGTGTAAAACCAAAAGCATTAATGCTGGAAGAACGAATATCAGTGATTCGACAAAATATTTTTGTGTGTTTAACTATCGTGTTTTATAAAAAGTGTCCAACCAGTGGCTATTGTAGACCGACATGTGCACTATGTTCTAATCATGGATTACGCTGATTTGCAGGTTAGTTTTCATAGTGCTTAGGATAAAATTTTTTTTATCGCTCTATTTATTATGTGAAACCTGTGAGGCAGGACCACCTGTCCTATGGGACCAGTTTTTGAAAGTCCCGTGAATGGTCGCCTTAGACAGGTTCGACTGTATATATATTCAGGGAGACTGGGCAAGTCTAGAGGTTGATGACTGCCTCTAGATAAGAAGGTCCGGAATTTGTATCTCATTACAGGCTATGAGAATTTTTCACTTCAAATCTGTGGTATCTCCATGGCTTGACCCTTCCCTGGTTTCTAAGTAGTGAGATCCCATGTCTAGCGTTCTTGGAAAACAGTAAAAAAAAATATATATATAAATAAATAAATGAATTTTTAAAATCCTGTTTGCATTAGTACATGTTGAAGAAACCATGACAGCCGTAAAGAGTTGACTAAAAATGGCTACTGACCAGATAAATTGTTACATAAAATTTATCCACAGAGTAGACATGACAGATTGTGTCAACTGTAGATAGATTGTGTCAACTCGGGATAGATTGTGTCAAATGTAGAAGTGTTATACTGAAATGTGCAGATATTGTGGTTTTGCTGTAAACTAGAACACAACACATCAATGCCCATTTAATAAATGGATGCAAAGAAGAAAAATAAAAATCTAAAAGTTTTTTAAGAAATAAAATTTGATTATCACATCTCAATATATTTCAATACAAACTCACTGAACCATAAGGACTTCCGTCTCCAAGATGGCAGATCTAGTCTACGTTCTCTCGATCGCTGCAGAAAGTGCATTCGGGGTCTGATTAATTTTGGTTCTCCGTTGCACTTTTCTGCGTTAGAGTAAATATGATGATATACTTATTACATCTGCGCCGCTAAAGCAAAGTCATACGCCGGCAACAGTCCCTTTTTGACAAATCAAGTGTTGTGAATGCGACCTTCCACCGTCTAGACTTGTTCTGCGCTTTATGTCACATTGGTGCTGTTCATGACCGTTGTTAGAATTCCTTGACGCAAGTTATTTCAATGTTACTAATTAATGTGAAATGCTTAGTCAGCAGCAGTTTTTTTTTTATCTCTTTAGGGAATTTGCACTGTGTTTTGTTCGTCATAGGCTGCATTCACTAGAGTAATCAAGAATCTAAAGGGCACGTCATGCTGTGAGTGCAACATTGTTATGTGTGCTACGTCATCGTAAATCCCTAGAACGGCCTTACACTAATCTTACGGTCTGTTGTTTGATGTGCGACGGGGATAATCTGATGACTAACTGTGTGTATATATGTTCGGAATTAGAGTTAACAACTATGGCCAAACATCATCAAGCGCTATACACTTTAAAAAAAAAATACGACGATCATCATGTTCAGGAGGACGTGAACTTCGGGGTATATGGTGGATAGGCGGCAGGAACCATTGAAGGCTATACATGAAAGGTGTTCCTTGTTGCAGTTTCCTCATATTCCCAGTCCATGGGGTACTTGTTGGTCTCGAGGCAAGATGCCGACCTCAAGACAGAGAGGTTGTGGGTTCAAATCTCGGCTACACCAGTTGGGATTTTTATTTATGATTTCTCTTTGTGACAACCACCCCTGGTCTCAGTAGCGAGACCTGGCTTGAAACGTCAGTTATTCATCGATGAAAAAAAATAAGTACCTCCAAAGTCGGAGTTATCTGCCTGTGCGGCGAGGGACTCCTGTGCACACGGCTGCCAGGGAAAAATGGATTAACACGCAAAATTCAGTTCCTAGTCTTTAGGGGCTTCATCAGAGATAAAAGCTGGCGAATGCAACAACAACTGAACCATAAAATGATTATCACATCTACATATATCACAATACAAACTACCTGACCCATAAAATGATTATCACATCTACATATATCACAATACAAACTACCTGACCCATAACATGATTACAACATCTACATATATCACAATACAAACTCACTGAACCATAACATGATTACAACATCTACATATATCACAATACAAACTCACTGAACCATAACATGATTACAACATCTACATATATCACAATACAAACTCACTGAACCATAACATGATTACAACATCTACATATATCACAATACAAACTCACTGAACCATAACATGATTACTGCATCTACCACAGCTGTTTCCTTTAAGCTCAATGTTGCATTTTAGCTTTAATTCTACAAATTGTAAGCTTGATGCCAACATAGCAAGAAAGGCACTGTCTTGGAATCCACAGGGAAAGATAGGAAGGTCCAAGAAAAAATGGAGCACGGAAGTCAAGGAAACCTTAGTCTAGACTGGAAAGAAGTAGAGAAAATCTCCAAGAATATGTGGTCTATATTTCAATGAGGGGTCTAAAAGGCTTGCATGATTGAGTGTACTGCATGCTATGAATGAGTCTACTGCATAATATGATTGAGTCTACTGCATGATATGATTGAATCCATTGCATATGATTGAGTCTATCTATATGATATTAAATCTTTACTTTGGTTTTTCATCAGATTGGTTCAACCTTGTGACACTGCACAAGCATATACAATTTCTAATTTAATTAATTTTAATGTTAGAAATTTTCAAGTAGATTAATGTAAAATATTCAATATTTATATTAAAAGACCTAAAAATTGAAAAGAACTGGCTTATAAGCAACATCTTACACAGGAAATTAAAACAACATACCACATTAAAAGACACAGAAGGCTGAAAGAACAAAGGAGGCATGTTTCTAGAAGACAAGACAAGGTGCATCAAATCATCATCATCAAGTGTCATCTCCGCATCGAAGGTTGGCTACCATGGAGCGCCATTCTGCTCTGTCTCTTGCTTTGATGGTGCAGGTTGTCATAGGCTGGTTTGTCCATCTTTTGATATTACTCGTCCATGTTAGTCTTGGTCTGCCTCTTTTACCTTGTATTTTCCCCTCCAGGATTACTTTTAGTAGGCTGTTGTGTCTTTTAACATGGCCCAAAAATCACATTTGTCTTGTTTGAATTGTGCTTAGTAGTTCTCTTTTCATTTTTAGTTGTTTTAAGACTTCATCGTTTGTTTTCTGTTCCTTCCATCCTATTCTATCTATTCTTCTATATATCCACATTTCAAAGGCTTTAATTCTCTGTTCTGTTTTCTTGTCTAATGTCCATGTTTCTGCACCATATAGGAATGTTGAGAAGACATAACATTTTGCTATTCTTAGTTTTAGCCCTGGTGTTATTTGTTTTGATGTTAGTATGTTCTTTGTCACATTAAAATTACTTTTTGCCATTCCTATTCTTTTGTTTATTTCAGTTGTACATTTTCCATCAATGGTTATAGTATGTCCAAGGCAGTTGTAGTTCTGAACTGTCTCCAGGTCTATTCCTTCAATTTTGATATCCACTTGTGGGTTTTGAGTATTTTCTTTGTTTATGATCGTAGTTTTAGTCTTTTTGATATTCATATCTAGTCCATATTTTTTGCTTGTCATGTTTATTTCATTAAGTAATTGTAGATCTTTAGGATTTTCTGCTAGTAGTACAGTATCATCAGCGTATATCTTAGGTTATTGATTATCTTCCCATTAATTTGTAGGCCTGACATCTCTGTGATGTTTTTAAAGATTTGCTCAGTATATAGATTGAATAAGCTTGGTGATAGGATGCATCCTTGTCTTACTTCTCTTTATGTCAATGGGTGTAAAGTTCTCTTTGTAAATAGAATAGCATCAAATAGACCTTGACAAAAACAGCAGAAGAGGTGGGAGATCCGGCTAGAGACAGACATTCATTTAGACAGGCTATGGTGAATGCAACATTCTGTGAGAGATCTGGTTAGAAAGAGGTTCTTTTAGACAGGCTATGGTGAATGTAATCATCTTCAAAGGATGCATAACCCAATGATGATTCAATAATCATTCACAAATGTGATTGATATTTAACATATAGCTTCTTATAATCAACTTAAATGTACCATAAAGGAACCATGTAAAAGTTATATATCTGAAGTAATAAAATGTTAACTAAAATACCAGTAATAAACAGTTGTGCTACATATCTCACAATACAAACTTACTGGACCATAATCGATCTCCAAAGGATAAAACTTGTTTGGATATTTCTGAAAACTTTTCCGGTCCTCCCAGCTGTTTCCAGTCTTCTCTAGATAAAGGTCTTTGAAACTCTGGACAGCTGAGTTGGCTGAGCCGCACTTTTCCACTTTATTTCCACCAATTGTTGTTCCAACTCTGCCCCAAGCTCGGTATATCCACCAACTGAGAGAAACAAATTATAGCTTAAAATATCAAATTAAGTACATGTTGTTTTACACAAAAATCTTTGATTCGCTGCTTTTCTGATAAAGGGGCCAAGATAAAGAAATGCAAATAAATGGATAAAAATGCGAAGCTGCAGTAAAGCTGAATGTAAAGGAGAAATGAAACAAAAAAAAATAGAAAAAATGGAATGGTTAAAGCTTCACGTAATTGATGAATGACACAAATTTAAACGATGTTTCGGAGCAATCAATAGACCTTCAGAAGAAAGGACATACATCAAATGTAACCAAATTTAAAAGACAAAAAAAAATTATGACTTTCACTTTTATCCAACGAAATTATTAAATTGTATAGTTGTATAAACAAAAATATAATTTCAAAATGTCAACATGAGGGTTTAAATGATGTGAATTAAGCTAATTGTAATATAAATTATACAGCGCAGTTGTAACTTTCTTCGGGGGGGGGGGGGGGGGGGGGGGGGAAATTCTGTATTTGACGTCATGACTGCGTGAAACTAAGGTAGAGGTTTAAAAGAGCAGGCGTTCAGATGTGGTTCAACAAGCAGTGCTGTCTGCACATTTCAACACAACACATCCGGTTTCAGCATGGCATTATTTGTAGCACTGAATTGCTTTTCCTCTTCTTCCCTCACTAATTTGCCTGGTTACGCTGGTTAATCGGATACCAGGCCCACCGTAGGATCTTTGTCAGATTTGGTTTACTTAATCATGAATCAAGCAGTTACCTCATCTTCTTGTCCCCCTCCAGAGCCTGCAGCTTGTAAAATGAATTAGTTCCCCTAGCAATGTCCACAAGTCCCAGCACAGCAGTTAGTGGCTCACCACGTTCCTGAAGCACGTGTGCTTTCTCAGCCAAACCTGTAAAAACAAGCAAAAGATAAAATACGCTTTTATTAAATTTTACATACAAGGTTATGGTAAAATAATGTTCTGATCACAGAACTAAAAAAACTGGGCCATAAACCAAAACCTCCGGTGCAGTAACCAAATCTCCAGTTTCTCTTTCATACAGCATCCACGCATGCCACATACACACAAGATATTCCACCAATAGGGTGTTTTTACAATGATTCCCGTCTGGCTTAATGATTTCTTAGTAAAGTGCAAAACTTTTTCACCGAACTTCATACTAGCATCGCTGTAGTACTCAGACTGTGCCCATTAATGATCGATAATTTTCACATCTCTACACAGTATATACATTTTGCAGTAGTGGTAAGGATCAAAGGAGTAATTTCAAAAATTGATTTGCATTAATTGAATTTGACTTTGTGAGATTTTACCTGGTCAACAACACAAACCAGGAGAGTGGGTGGCCGAAATGATAACTTGTCAAGCTCCAAACTAGGAGAGTGGGTGTCCGAATTGATAACTTGTCAAGCTCCAAACTAGGAGAGTGGGTGTCCGAATTGATAACTTGGCATGCTCCAAACTAGGAGAGTGGGTGTTCGAATAGATAACTTGTCATGCTCCAAACTAGGAGAGTGGGTGTCCGGATTGATAACTTGTCATGCTCCAAACTAGGAGAGTGGGTGGCCAAACTGATAACTTGTCATGTTCCAAACTAGGACAGTGGGTTGGCCAAATTGATAACTTGTCATGCTCCAAACTAGGAGAGTAGGTGTCCAAATTGATAACTTGTCAAGCTCCAAACTAGGAGAGTGGGTGGTCGAACTGATAACTTGTCATGTTCCAAACTAGGACAGTGGGTTGGCCAAATTGATAACTTGTCATGCTCCAAACTAGGAGAGTGGGTGGCCAAACTGGTAATTTGTCATGCTCCAAACTAGGAGAGTGGGTGGCCAAACTGGTAATTTGTCATGCTCCAAACTAGGACAGTGGGTTGGCCAAATTGATAACTTGTCATGCTCCAAACTAGGACAGTGGGTGTCCAAATTGATAACTTGTCATGTTCCAAACTAGGACAGTGGGTTGGCCAAATTGATAACTTGTCATGCTCCAAACTAGGAGAGTGGGTGGCCAAACTGGTAATTTGTCATGCTCCAAACTAGGACAGTGGGTTGGCCAAATTGATAACTTGTCATGCTCCAAACTAGGAGAGTAGGTGTCCAAATTGATAACTTGTCAAGCTTCAAACTAGGAGAGTGGGTGTCCAAATTGATAACTTGTCATGCTCCAAACTAGGACAGTGGGTGTCCAAATTGATAACTTGTCAAGCTTCAAACTAGGAGAGTGGGTGTCCGAATTGATAACTTGTCATGCTCCAAACTAGCAGAGTGGGTGTCCAAATTGATAACTTGTCATGCTCCAAACTAGGAGAGTGGGTGTCCAAATTGATAACTTGTCATGCACCACACTAGGAGAGTGGGCGGCCAAACTGATAACTTGTCATACTCCAAACTAGGAGAGTGGGTGGTCGAACTGATAACTTATTATGCTCCAAACTAGGAGAGTGGGTTGGCCAAACTGATAACTTGTCATGCTCCAAACTAGGAGAGTGGGTGGTCGAACTGATAACTTGTCATGCTCCAAATCAGGAGAATGCTGATTCGAAAACTGGTAGAGGAAAAATTTTTCTCTTTTTTTTTCAGGGTGAAATAAAAACTCAACCCTAACATTTCATGGTGACTGGTTAAGACAACTGGCCTTTATTCTCAAAGTCCTATATGCCTTTTAAGCAGGATATTTTAGGATGCATAGTAAGCATTATGTCTCAACAATACAATAATATCTACTCCCTACCAGCTACTAGGTAAAACACCAAAGATAACACACTGATAAAAAGGTCAAAAGTGTAAAACACATCACACAGCCTGACAGTGTTAGTATCATAGTAGTAATGGAGGCAAAGGCGCCTGACAGTGTTAGTATCATAGTAGTAATGGAGGCAAAGGCGCCTGACAGTGTTAGTATCATAGTAGAAATGGAGGCAAAGGCGCCTGACAGTGTTAGTATCATAGTAGAAATGGAGGCAAAGGCGCCTGACAGTGTTAGTATCATAGTAGAAATGGAGGCAAAGGCGCCTGACAGTGTTAGTATCATAGTAGAAATGGAGGCAAAGGCGCCTGACAGTGTTAGTATCATAGTAGAAATGGAGGCAAAGGCGCCTGACAGTGTTAGTATCATAGTAGAAATGGAGGCAAAGGCGCCTGACAGTGTTAGTATCATAGTAGAAATGGAGGCAAAGGCGCCTGACAGTGTTAGTATCATAGTAGAAATGGAGGCAAAGGCGCCTGACAGTGTTAGTATCATAGTAGAAATGGAGGCAAAGGCGCCTGACAGTGTTAGTGTCATAGTAGAAATGGAGGCAAAGGCGCCTGACAGTGTTAGTGTCATAGTAGAAATGGAGGCAAAGGCGCCTGACAGTGTTAGTATCATAGTAGAAATGGAGGCAAAGGCGCCTGACAGTGTTAGTATCATAGTAGAAATGGAGGCAAAGGCGCCTGACAGTGTTAGTATCATAGTAGAAATGGAGGCAAAGGCGCCTGACAGTGTTAGTATCATAGTAGAAATGGAGGCAAAGGCGCCTGACAGTGGTAGTATCATAGTAGAAATGGAGGCAAAGGCGCCTGACAGTGTTAGTATCATAGTAGAAATGGAGGCAAAGGCGCCTGACAGTGTTAGTATCATAGTAGAAATGGAGGCAAAGGCGCCTGACAGTGTTAGTATCATAGTAGAAATGGAGGCAAAGGCGCCTGACAGTGTTAGTATCATAGTAGAAATGGAGGCAAAGGCGCCTGACAGTGGTAGTATCATAGTAGAAATGGAGGCAAAGGCGCCTGACAGTGTTAGTATCATAGTAGAAATGGAGGCAAAGGCGCCTGACAGTGTTAGTATCATAGTAGAAATGGAGGCAAAGGCGCCTGACAGTGTTAGTATCATAGTAGAAATGGAGGCAAAGGCGCCTGACAGAGGTAGTATCATAGTAGAAATGGAGGCAAAGGCGCCTGACAGTGGTAGTATCATAGTAGAAATGGAGGCAAAGGCGCCTGACAGTGGTAGTATCATAGTAGAAATGGAGGCAAAGGCGCCTGACAGTGGTAGTATCATAGTAGAAATGGAGGCAAAGGCGCCTGACAGAGGTAGTATCATAGTAGAAATGGAGGCAAAGGCGCCTGACAGTGGTAGTATCATAGTAGAAATGGAGGCAAAGGCGCCTGACAGTGGTAGTATCATAGTAGAAATGGAGGCAAAGGCGCCTGACAGTGTTAGTATCATAGTAGAAATGGAGGCAAAGGCGCCTGACAGTGTTAGTATCATAGTAGAAATGGAGGCAAAGGCGCCTGACAGTGGTAGTATCATAGTAGAAATGGAGGCAAAGGCGCCTGACAGTGGTAGTATCATAGTAGAAATGGAGGCAAAGGCGCCTGACAGTGGTAGTATCATAGTAGAAATGGAGGCAAAGGCGCCTGACAGTGTTAGTATCATAGTAGAAATGGAGGCAAAGGCGCCTGACAGTGGTAGAGTTGGAAGTTGTTGGCAGCTGTTGGCAACCCACAGCTGATGACTTGCACCAGGATCAGTGTTCATCAGAATCATCCCTGGTCCACCTCTCTGTGGTGCCTCCATAAACAGACTAACCTGTCGAGTTTAGCCAAACGAGTAGGGACCGAAAAGGGAAGACAACCTAATACTCAAAAATAACAAGCTGAAGTCGGATGTGCTGGGCCAAAAGGTGCAAATATCACGGTTTTACTGCACACCACAACATATACACGCCACTTAACGTCACCTTAAGGGCGGATGATGAAGCGGTGTTTTCCTTTAGTCATCGGGCGAACGCAAGCAAACATAGTAGTTAAATGATTGATTGGCAACACAGTGGAAACAGGCTCAAAAGCTTCTTGAAAATCTCCATTAGACCTCATTAAGAAAAGGAATGGGTACCTGCATAACTATGTGGGCAAAAGTAATAACAATCAGGTGTGTCCTAGTTTTTTACTTTTATTTTACAGCTCCAAGACATTATGCATGTTGAGGGACTTATGGGATAAAGAAAATACATGTTGCTGTGATCATCATCAACATCACTGCATACCAGACTAAGTCATAGGTAGACTCATTAATGTGGCCTAGAACTCACTTACGGGGCAGGTTTATCCTTACTATTTTGCTGGATAGGTAGCCAAATTTATGACCCACACTTTTCAATTTTAACTGTCATGGGTTCGTTATCATTATCTGCTAGACATCGGACTTCACTACCCAGAGAGGGCTAGACATCGGACAACATCCTGAAGTAACCACAGATGAATTTTTCTTATCTTTGAAACATTTTTTAACAACCTTTTAACCGGGGCCCTTCCCATCCAGAGGCTGATATCAAAACTGTAGAATACCCAGCCCCCACCAAGAAAAAAAGAAAAAGAAAACAGTGAAAAGAAAAAATACATCATAATGGCTAACAATACAAATACTACTACACTTGAGCAAGCCAATATATATATATATCTGAAGATTGTATGTTGATGGATACTGTTGTTCCCTGACAAAACACACTCCATCTTGACAATCAGCCCCTCTCTACCACCAGAATAAAGGACCTCTGCTTTATGGGTGTACCAGGGAAAGTTGAAAACAAGAATGATACCAAGAAACATCACCTGAGTCTGGATCAACAGCAGCACCTCCCTTGACGGTCATTTTGATGGTTTGTGGCACACTCTTGGTATACTTGGCCTCTATGTTTGGGAAAAATAAGTAAATGAACTTGTTACTTTTAATTTTTAAATCATGGCTGTTTATTGATAATTCTGTAGTCTTGGTAAAATTACTAAGTTCTGAAAAATGACTTTAGTATAATTCTACTAAGGTGCATTTAAAATGATCATAAGTGGCGCTAAAACATAAATTTGTACAATATTTGTTTTAAAATATTATTTTACGACAGAAAAGGGTTTCATTTGTCAAACTTTGAAATATTTATGCTTATAAACATTATTGGACTAAAATATCAACAGCATAAAAATTAACTGTTCTAGAATATTCATGTTTTTACATGATGTCACAAAGTTGAACCACTCCATTAAAATATCACTCTCAAGAATGAGTGGAATGTAGTTTCCTCGGGACATATTCATTCATACGCGCAGCAACATTTCTGTGATTATAACTAAAATGATATTTTGAGATTAAAGCAAGCAGCCATAAAACAATAGAGTAGTATATAAAATTTATAACAGGATATTTAAGATGTCTGCTCCGTATCTGTCCTCAATGCAGTCTCGATTACATTGAAGTCATCAGAAAGCATTCCATTATGTAGGAAACATAAGTGAAGACTGACTACATCTCCTTGGAGGCAATCTTGTATCAATGTTTCCACAAAAAAAAAAAAAAAGCTATAAAAATGTTAAAAGACAACATTAACACATTCTGTACCAAGAGCCTGATTTTGCAGTTCTTAATTTATTGATGTTTCTAAAATTATTTCCACTGAAACCTTGTAATTCATATATTTAATTCCTTTTCTGACTTCCTGAGAAAATTATACAAACAGTGTTACAGGTCAATTTTCATTAATTTTATTGCTATTTTTTTTTTTTATTTGTTTTAAAATTGCAAGAAATGGCCACACCACAGTGTGTAAAATCCCTGAGTAAGGTATATGTTAATAACTGCATGTTAATTTTGACCAAAAAAAAAATATATATAAATATTTTTAAAAATTCACAAACAGAAAATAACAAAGCAAATAAATACTGGGCTGTTCCTTTAGTACTTCCCTTGCTATAAGTATTCATGCCTTTTACAAAGTTAGGTAATAAAACACATCCATCCTTTTCATCTGCCCTGAGTCATTATATATGTGGTAGTGCACAAACATGTGTGTATGTAAGAGTATGTTGGTGGGAGCAGTTCATTCCCTTCAATGTCAGGCAGTGGGTGAGATATTCTTCTCTGGTAGTTATATACGCGGTCACAACTGCAAACTTAGCCAGCATGTTTAGCTATGGGGTTTACTAGCTATTTAAGCAAAATGAGTCACAGCTTTATGAGGTGTGGTGACCAGTTCCCTTGGTGCCATACCTTCCAAGAGAACATCTCTAGTATCCATTTTAAAAGGCTGGGTGGACCCCCAAGAGCCTTTTAGATCAGAAACAAATTTTGATAATCTAGCACTACTTAATGAGTATCTGATATTTTCTTTTGGAAAATAGAAGAGCCTAGTGTGTTACTGATCATATGATCCATAAGTGTACCAAGGAAAAAAATATTCACTAAAAACACACTCCCCTATATATCCTAAAGTTCTAATGACTAACTTGTTACATATATTGGTTAATAGTTCTGGTGACTTCTTACAAGTCCATAAAGATTGTCCACAACTCAACAGGAACCAGGTTCAGAACTTTTTTGAGGGTGAACTGTACAAATGTTTCTCCAAAAGCTGCCATCAACATGCATCCACCACCATATGACAGATAGCAGACTTCAAGAGAGCAAGACGGGGGACTGGTTAGTCTTGAGGCAAGACGCCGGCCTCGAGACTGCCGGCCTCAAGACTGAGAGGTTCAAATTTTGGATTCAATAACCGACTACCGGTTGGGATTTTTATTTATGATTTCTCTCTGGCAACCACCCATGGTCTCAGCAGCAAGGCCCGGCTTGAAACATCAATTACTCATCGATGGAAAAAATATGAGTACCTCCGAAGTCAGAGTTATCTGCCTGTGTGACGAGGGACCCGTGTGAACATGGCTGCCAGGGAAAAATGGATTAACACGCAAAACTCAGTTCCTAGTCTCTAGGGACTTTGTCACAGGTAAAAGCTGGCGAACAAAAAAAATTCCTCAATGCTACCATCAACATGTGTCGTTCACCATACATGACAGATATCAAGCTTCAAGAAAACAAGACTACAAAATTTGTATATAAAAAAAATGCAGTGTATAATTCCCATACCTTCTCTGGCAGACATTCCACTCTTGTGTGCACTTTTTGTTGGTTTCTGAGCTAACCGTTTCTCAATCTGAAAGATTATGATTAATTCTGATACGATTTTGTTATTTCTTCAAGTTCATAGCAATTATAATTACATTAACAACATAAATTACTAAGTAAAATACAAGAAAAACATAAATATTTATAATGTTGTCTGCTTCAAATCTGTATTCTAACAAAGCCTTTATTACAGGGAAGTTATCAGAAAGCACTTAATCATGTAAGAAACATAAGTGAAAGCTACATAGCTTCAGATGTAATTCTGTATCGATGTTTCCAGCATTTGTGAAGACTAAATCTATCTATTGTCCTTTCGAGTCGAAGACAGCACATAGGGCAGAACCAGAATCTCAAAAACAGAAACCTTGAATGCCAAAATGGCACATATTGCAGAGATCACTGCCTCTAAAATCTGTTTCCATAACAATAGTTTTTACAATGACAGCTTGTCAAGCCATCGATCGAAGACTAAATACACACATATAATCTTACATCCATTTTTTCCTAAAATATAAGTGAACATTAACTATACGCCCTTGGATGAAATCTTGCATCAGTGTTTCTAATATATAAGTACAGTCCTGTCATTTCAATAATAGAATGATACGTCAATTTGACAAAGCAATGTTTTAAAGATTAACTAAACCTTTGTGTATTAACATCAGATTGAAGATGCACCACAGAAATAAAAACCAGAATAGCTCAGGCCAAAATAGCTTTTCAGAAAATGAAAAATGTCTTACGCAACAAATCTATGTCAGTTCATCGGTGCTATATAGAGCCAATTCTGACCTATGGAAGCGAATCATGAACAGTAAACAAGCAAATAAAAAAACGATTTAGAGTCCACAGAGATGGAATTTCTCAGAAGAATGTTGAAAGTTCCCTGGACAGCTAAAAAGACAAATGAGGAAATTCTCAAAGTGGCCAACATAAAAAGGGAGCTCCTAAGAAACATCAGAAAGAAACAATCAACATTTTTCAGGTACATCGCGAGAAGAGGAAAATTGGAATACTTGGTTACAACTGGCAAAATACAGGGAAAGAGAGATTGTGGATCACAAAAAGAGAAAACACTATATAGCTTGGTGTCATGGCATGGAAAACAGTCAACAACAGAGTTGATACGTTTCACTGTGGATAGAGGATTGTGGAAGGCCATGATCGCCTACGCCAACCGGTATGGCACATGATGATGATGAAACCTTTGTCTAACAAGCTTATTTATGTCATCACTTCTTAAGGAATCCCTTGTGCAACATTTACCTAAGCTTTGTGCAGTAGCAACAACAACCAAGGAACCCACATTGCTGAGCTGCAACAAATCAAACATGTAAAGGGAGTGCAAAAAACACATTTGTCAAACTGACCACAAAAAGGTTTTTAAGCACACTTTGGGCTATATGAAACGGTTGTCATCGTCTGTGATGGCTTTTAAGCACATTTTGGGCTATATGAAATTGTTGTCAACATTGTCTGTGATGGCTTTTAGACACATTTTGGGCTATATGAAATTGTTGTCAACATTGTCTGTGATGGCTTTTAGACACATTTTGGGCTATATGAAATTGTTGTCAACATTGTCTGTGATGGCTTTTAAGCACATTTAGGGCTATATGACATTGTTGTCAACATTGTCTGTGATGGCTTTTAGACACATTTTGGGCTATATGAAATTGTTGTCAACATTGTCTGTGATGGCTTTTAGACACATTTTGGGCTATATGAAATTGTTGTCAACATTGTCTGTGATGGCTTTTAAGCACATTTTGGGCTATATGAAATTGTTGTCAACATTGTCTGTGATAGCTTTTAGACACACTTTGGGCTATATGATATGCCTAAAATATCTATGTTTAATCGCTCTGCTTCTACCATAAGATTTTCTAGTTTTCCTTGTTGTTATAAGGTCCTAACATTCCATGTGGCTATTTTTAGCTCGTTAAAAATAATATTGGAATGGAAAATACAGGGTAAAAGAGGCAGAGGCAGACCAAGACTAACATGGACGAGTAACATCAAAAGATGGACAAGTCAGCCTATGACAATATGCACCATCAAAGCAAGAGACAGAGTGGAATGGCGCTCCATGGTAGCCAACCTTCGATGCGGATATGGCACTAAATGATGGTGATGATTTTTTATACACTTTTATCTTGTTTGGAAAAAGCACAACTTACATCAGTGGCCCATGATGAAATGCTGTGTGCAGATAAAACCTTGGAAAGGTCCCCATTTTTGCAGGCTGTTAAGAAATCCTCACTCACAACACAGATTTTTTGGCTTCTGCTTCTTTCATGACTTTTGACTTCTTACTTACTTCATCTGTTAGACAGAATTGTTACATAGAAATTCAAACAAACAAAAATGGATTACAGGAATCAAAATGCCTTATGATGAATTTAACAATAATTTAAATGGAGTATAATGAAATCTCATGCTGATGTTTGTTATTACCTGTATTACCCAATCTCATGCAGTGGATGTGGATTAAAAAAATATGTAAAATGCACCTGCCACATCTTGTGGTGTCTATGGGGAATATGCTGTTAGTGCCCTTACCTTTCCATAAAAATTTGATGCAAAAAAATGTGTGTATATATATATATATATATACACACACACACACACACACATAAGAAGGTATTTAAACAGTCTTTTGGTTGCTAACATAGTCATTTGCATACTGCACCTCTTTGAACTTGAAAGACTTGCCGCCGGCTCTCATTTGAACAGTTCAAAGACATCAAAATCTCTAGGTTTGGGGGATGGGGTCGCGCACAAACACTGAATCAGGAAGCCTTTCATTATATGAATAGATGGAAACAAGTTATTATATGCCTCAGAACAGGACACAATCGACCCCACAGTCACACATATACAAAATTCCAGGAACTGTATCTCAACTACATGTATATGTGGATAGACTGCTGAACACATACTTCAAGACTGTACTGAATATAGTAGACAGGAAAATCCATTGGCCCATAGATACAACACTACAGACAAAACTATGAGGGCCACTGCAAGAATTATAAAAGACAGAAATACAAAAGACAGAGGTAGGCAAAGAGAAAAGATACCAGACAGCTTAAGAGAATAGCTTGGCAGAAGGTCAACAACAGAAATGATAAATAACTGTTGAGATCGAAAGTTGTGTGAGAGACATGATCACCTACGCCAGCAGGCCCGGTACTTGATGATGATTATAACTGGGAGAGTTACAGATAGGTATCGTAATCTAGAGTTAAGACATAAACCCAGAAATTGTGCAGCATTTTTTGGTAAAAATGCCCAAGTCTATTAACCTCTACTCATTCTTACATGTGATTTTTTTTTTGAAAGTGACTCCACAGTGACATACTAAGTTCAAAATTATATATTTTTATGTTCATATACCAGTATCTCTTGGACTACAAACAAGAGGTAAGGTTCGATCCCAACCGATGGCTTCCGGGTTCACCCAGCCTTAAATGGGCACCAGATTTTTTTCTGGGAAAGTAAAAGCGGCACGGGCACAATACCGACCACATTACCCCAAAAATCATGTGCTGAGGGTCTGTAAAATTTATGGTCACTAACAAGTGGCGTGATGGGGGGCTCTTTACTTTACTTATACCAGTATCTCTGGATTAACCTTCGTCACATCTCAGAAAGCAGCTCTTAATTATGAAGGTTGGAGGAAGGTTATGAAGACGTCAAGGTTACGGGCCTGAAGATGATCAGTATTTCCTTATTCTAAACTAAATACATTCTACATTATAATGATACCAATTAACTTAGAAAGAAGAGCAAAATGAGACAAAGATCTTTTCAAATATTCCATAAGATGGTGTAAAATAATATCTAGTTGTTAAAAGTATGTACCTTTAGAGCTAACAATAGCAGTCATTGTAGAATCAACCTTGCTTGCAACAGTACCCCCCAGCTCTGTGATCTCTTTGACAACATCAGCCTTGCTACGGCCGAGTTTTCCCGCGATCAAAAACGTCAAACCTTGAAGTGGTTTGCTACTGTAAAATATATCCCAAATATATTAGTTATCCCCCCCCTATATCAAGTTCAAAACGTATATAACTTAATGAATATTAATCACACCAAACAATTATACATTCTTGTTGGTTAATAAGGTCAAATGAAAGTAGAAAGGACACCATTATGTATATCAGGCAACCTTTACAATTTCACTGCTTATTCAATTCTATCAACTCTTTCATAAATTTGTTACTCATATCAAAATAATGTCTAAAAACACAATCATTTAAAATAAGTGTGCTCTGTGACATATTTTAATGTGCTGGGTTCTACCATACTACCACCTTTCACTCCCACAAGTGAGGGAGCCAGTGCTCTTCCTAGTTCTTTCACCTTACATCCAAACCAGAAGTCTACTACTATGACACAAAAGTATATGTTAAAAACATGTATAAAAACACTCTCACTTATGTTAAAATGTCTAAAAACATTCACTTATGTTAAAAACATGTATAAAAACACTCTCACTTATGTTAAAATGTCTAAAAACATTCACTTATGTTAAAAACATGTATAAAAACACTCTCACTTATGTTAAAATGTCTAAAAACATTCACTTATGTTAAAAACATGTCATAAAAACACATATGTTAAAACATGTCTAAAACATTCTCATTTATGTTGAATCCATGTATGTCAAATCCATGCCAAAAAAACACTTTCACATATGTCAAAACCAGATCTAAAAATACAGACTTGTATCTGAACATTATTAATAACAGAATTAACGCTTACAAATGTTAAACAATAACAACTATCCCCAGAAAAACATCAAAACTTTACAACAATATCCTGTTCAGCTACTGATACCAACAATGAGTTATTAATTGCAAAGAAAGGCAGATCTAACTACAAACAGCCAACTTTGTAGAAAGGTCAAGGAAAACAAGGCTTTTGAAGCAACACTGAACAAATGTGCTGTGAAAATGATTACGATGGATCACAAGATACAATTGCAACATGTGGTTCACCATAACACTCTACAATATAACAAACATCTACCCAAACATGAGGTTCACCACAACACTCAGCAACATAACAATCATCTACCCAAACATGAGGTTCACCACAACACTCTACAATATAACAAACATCTACCCAAACATGAGGTTCACCACAACACTTAGCAACATAACAATCATCTACCCAAACATGAGGCTCACCACAACATTCTGCAACATAACAATCATCTACCCAAACATGAGGTTCACCACAACACTCTGCAACATAACAATCATCTACCCAAACATAAGGTTCACCACAACACTCATCAACATAACAATCATCTACACAAACACGAGGTTCACCACAACACTCAGCAACACAACAATCATCTACCCAAACATGAGGTTCACCACAACACTCAGCAACACAACAATCATCTACCCAAACATGAGGTTCATCACAACACTCAGCAACATAACAATAATCTACCCAAACATGAGGTTCACCAAAACACTCAGCAACATAACAATCATCTACCAAAACATGAGGTTCACCACAACACTCTGCAACATAACAATCATCTACCCAAACATGAGGTTCACCACAACACTCAGCAACATAAACATCTACCGAAACATGAGGTTCACCACAACACTCAGCAACATAACAATCATCTACCCAAACATGAGGTTCACCACATCACTCAGCAACATAATCATCTACCCAAACATGAGGTTCACCACAACACTCATCAACATAACAATCATCTACCCAAACACGAGGTTCACCACAACACTCAGCAACACAACAATCATCTACCCAAACATGAGGTTCACCACAACACTCAGCAACACAACAATCATCTACCCAAACATGAGGTTCACCACAACACTCAGCAACATAACAATAATCTACCCAAACATGAGGTTCACCAAAACACTCAGCAACATAACAATAATCTACCCAAACATGAGGTTCACCACAACACTCAGAAACATAACAATCATCTACCCAAACATGAGGTTCACCACAACACTCAGCAACATAACAATCATCTACCGAAACATGAGGTTCACCACAACACTCAGCAACATAACAAACATCTACCCAAACATGTGGTTCACCACAACACTCAGCAACATAAACATCTACCGAAACATGAGGTTCACCACAACACTCAGCAACATAACAATCATCTACCCAAACATGAGGTTCACCACAACACTCAGCAACATAATTATCTACCCAAACATGTGATTCACCACAATACTCATCAACATAACAAACATCTACCCAAACATGAGGTTCACCACAACACTCATCAACATAACAAACATCTACCCAAACATGAGGTTCACCACAACACTCAGCAACATAATTATCTACCCAAAGATGTGATTCACCACAACACTCAGCAACATAACAAACATCTACCCAAACATGAGGTTCACCACAATACTCATCAACATAACAAACATCTACCCAAACATGAGGTTCACCACAACACTCAGCAACATAATTATCTACCCAAAGATGTAATTCACCACAATACTCATCAACATAACAAACATCTACCCAAACATGAGGTTCACCACAACACTCATCAACATAACAAACATCTACCCAAACATGAGGTTCACCACAACACTCATCAACATAACAAACATCTACCCAAACATGAGATTAGCACTCACAGTCCATCCACTGAATCCACCGATGAACTGACCAGCCCAGAAGTTGCAGAAACCGTTACTTTTGGAAAAGATCGTTCTCTCTTGACGAACTTGTAGGACTTGCTGAAATGAACATGCTTTATGTCATGGTTCCACAAATAGAAATGCTGATAATCCTAGAATTCTTGTAGCATAAGCAATAACATTATACTTGGAAGTTCTTGCAAAACAATCAATGATAATACTATATTTAAATAACAAAATAATTACATCCCATAGTGCTGCATATATTTCTCCCTTCCCTTTCAGCAATGAAGAAAGGGTTTGTAGTGCTTTATTCTTTGATTGTAAAATAAAGGTTCACTCCCCTGCCTTGCAAGGGTTATTGAGTATACGGTGTTGATGAATTTATTTTAAGGGAGAAATTTTTTTTTAATGTATCGAAAAAAAGACGGTATGGTTAAAGCTTTATGTAATAAATTGACGACACAAATTTGAACGATGTTTTAGCTCAATAGGCCTTCAGCAGGAACAAACATAAACAAACAACTTCCTGCTGAAGGCCTATACAGCCGAAACTTAGTTCAAATTTGTGTTGTCCATTTATTACGTAAAGCTTTAATCATGCCGTTTTGATCTATTTATTTTAAAATTTTTCCGTATAATTAGCTTTACTGCGACTTTACATTTTTAAGTATTTCTGTGCCGTGACTATATTTTTCCATGACTTCTGTAAGTTGTTGTGCTGTAAGATGATGTGGTTGGCAGCACAGCAGGCTGAGTTTCTTCCCCAAAAAATCTCTGGTATCTATTTTTAGTCTAGGCGAACCCTGGAATCTTGTCAGATATTTTTTTAATATGCCACTAACCAATAAGCTCTTTGGTTGGAAGCCATGATAATTCAGTGGTTAGTGAACTTGACTACTAAGGATAACCTGACCCTGACTCGTGGCTTCCAGGTTCACCCGGCCTTAAATGGATAAAGGATTTTTTTTCTGGGGGACAGAAGTGGCATGGGTGTGGCACTGACAACATAACCCTAAAATAATGTGCTGAAGGTTTATACAAAAAATACTGACACTAATGGAGGCAAAGGGGCGTGTCACAGCAGCAGAGCTAGAAGTTGTCAGCGGCCCACAGTTAATAGTCTGTGCCAGGATCGGTGAACAAGAACCATCCAGACCCTGCTCCACCTCTCCATGGTGCCTCCAAGAACAGACTAACCTGTCTAGTCTGGCCAAGTGAGTAGGGATTGAAGAGAAAGACAACCCAGCACTAAAAAAATGTTGTGCTAAAGCCGGATGGAAAGGCGCAAATATCAGTTATATTGCAAACCACAACGTAGACACGCCCACTTAACATCCTTTTACGGGCAGATGGCAAAGAGGGGTACTCCTTTAGTCATCAGGTGAAAGCAAGGAAGCATTGACACTACTACCTTATTTCCAACGTGCCATTTTTCTTTTCTTATTTCGTTCGCCAGCTTTTACCTCTGACGAAGTCCTTAGAGATTAAGAACAGAATTTTGCGTGTTAAACACCTTGGCAGCTGTGTGCACAGGGGTCCCTCGCCACACAGGCAGATAAATCCGACTTTAGGGGTACTCATGTTTTTTCCATCGATGAGTAATTGACATTTCAGGCCGGGCCGCACTGCTGAGACCAGGGGTTGTTTCCGCAGAGAGAAACCATAAATAAAAATCCCAACTGGTGTAGCCGGGATTTGAACCCACAACCTCCCTGTCTCGGTGCTGGATTCTTGCCTCAGGACCAACCAGCCCCCCCCCCCTCCCCAATGTGCCATGACAAGACTGCTTTCTTCTACTTTCATTATTCTTTGAATGGTTTCTGCTGTTCTTTGTTTCATAGTGTTTCCAGTGCTGGTTTTTTATTTTTAAGCCACAATTAAGAATTCTGTCTTTTTCGCCTTTCAGACTTAAACCTTAAATTCTCTTTAATTCCACCACTATAATATAAATCAACTTCTGTAACATCTTTACACTCTTAGCAATTAACACCATCATCATCATGAGCATATTTATTATATTATGGCTGTTTATACTATCACCGCCAACGAATATCCCCTTCACACATACTTTCTACCCCTATTTTGAACAAAGAAACAGAAATTACCACCAAATAATTATTTGAAAACTTACAGAAAATTAACGTCATGAAACTGTTTGGGAACTTTAAAAGTGCTTCGCTGGGGAGTTTTCGTGATATTCATGCACTTGGTCCACTCTGTCAGGTTGCCAGTGCAAGTATAACCTTCAGCTCTGTACACAAACAAACCCAAAAATACAAATGAGAGCTCATATACTTACAGTAAAATAAACATGCTTCAACATACAATACAAGATTATTGATTGAAAGAAGTGAATTTGCTTCAACGAATTCAACGTACAAGATTAATAGAAATTAATGTTTCAATTAAGTCAACATACAAGATTGATTGAAAGAAGTGAATTTGCTTCAACTAACTCAACATACAAGATTACTGATTGAAAGCAGTGAAGTTACTACTTGACGGGGCCCAAGATGTATCTGGGCTGAAACCTGTTAAACATAGATGCTGAGTGGACTCATAGGGTCCTATATTCTCTCAATGGGTGATGTATTCTTCATGATGGGGTTTGGTGTTATATTGTCTGTTGTGATATAAGGCCAGATCCAATCAGACAGAACACCTCTCCTGGAATGTCAAATATAGACATCTCAGATCTGGACAATAGTACAGAACTGGACAACACTTGTGGACATCAACATCAATAGCAACTTCATTGTTAGATTTCTAGAATCTGGCACAAGCCAGTACTATACAGGTCTAAAGGCATTTAACATCGTAGGTCAACAATTACAAATCATATCATACTCACACACTCCTGAGTGAAAAATATAAATCTACAACTGCTACTCAGTTGCATTTAACAGGTAATCACTAACAGAACTTCTTAGTTCTTTAAAACTGTCCAGGATGGAGCTTCTAAACCATTCTATCTATTTATACTTCATTCTTCTAACTTGTTGGCTGACCTTCTATTACATTCTAGTTATCTACCCTTCACTAATCCTCATATTATTCATCCTCTCTAGATGTTAACCATCCTGCCAGTGCTTTGCCTGATCTAAACATCTGTCTTGTCTGCTCGAGCTACTGACGAAAACTGATTAGACCAGGACTTTAGCTTGGCTCGTCGGCTTTGTCACGTGACTATCCCAAGACGTTAAAAAAACTGACCTGTGGTCACCTTGGCCGAGTAAACTTAATTTCCAGTCATTCCCCTGTTAACTCTATTAACTCCCATTCTCCTAGTACGCTGTTTAACCCTCTCAAACACAAGCTCTGGTAGATGTGCATGTTAAATAACCCTAAGTGGTTAGAAGTAAAAAAAAAAAGTCAGCCAAGATAGCTGTTGCCACAGCAAATTGCTAAGCACGTCTGCTCATGCTGGAGAGAGATTTGTCGGGCCAGGAGCAGCAGATATTGTGGCCTGCTGTAACCTAGCAACACAACACATCCATGCATACTTAATAGGTAAATACTAAGAAGAAGAAGAAGCATAGCTGACTGTTCAGTTAAGATCAGTGAATCAAAACAGATCAAGTTGCTACTTCATGTTCAAAATAACAGCCTAGTAATAGACTGGAAGAGCAAGTAAGAACAGAAGAGAGAAAGAAATAGTTACATAAATAAAAATTGCTGTTCTAAATATGAATTTGTTGTTGTGGAAGGTACAGATATCACAGCCGGTTGTAAACTACAATACAACACACACCCCTTTATGTATCAGAATACCTAGATGTTCCATTGCACATATTTTTTTTTTTTTTATCTTCTTAGCAGACTGTTTTTCTGTGTCATCTTTTACTCATCATATTCAACATTTATATTTTTTGGATTTCTTTCCCAGCTTTCTTCATCCTTTCTGAAAGGCAACAGTTTTCTAGGAAACTAGTTGTACAAGATCAACAATTCTTTCTGAAGGGCAACAATTTTCTAGGAAACTAGTTGTACAAGATCAGCAATTCTTTCTGAAAGGCAACAATTTTCTAGGAAACTAGTTGTACAAGATCAGCAATTCTTTCTGAAGGGCAACAATTTTCTAGGAAACTAGTTGTACAAGATCAGCAATTCTTTCTGAAAGGCAACAATTTTCTAGGAAACTAGTTGTACAAGATCAGCAATTCTTTCTGAAAGGCAACAATTTTCTAGGAAACTAGTTGTACAAGATCAGCAATTCTTTCTGAAAGGCAACAGTTTTCTAGGAAACTAGTTGTACAAGATCAGCAATTCTTTCTGAAAGGCAACAGTTTTCTAGGAAACTAGTTGTACAAGATCAACAATTCTTTCTGAAAGGCAACAGTTTTCTAGGAAACTAGTTGTACAAGATCAACAATTCTTTCTGAAAGGCAACAGTTTTCTAGGAAACTAGTTGTACAAGATCAACAATTCTTTCTGAAAGGCAACAGTTTTCTAGGAAACTAGCTGTATGAGATCAACAATTCTTTCTTCCATGAGATTGTATAAATTCGCCACAACAAAAACCACAAATAATTAATAAATGTCTATGATCATACTACAAGACATACGTGAAATATAACTGCCCTTTCTTGCATTCAGTGCATCTATCCAGGGCTCCAAAGGCCATACAATCAGCAACAGCATCTATGACCTAAATGAAAAGAAGAAAAAAAGTAACCAAAAGCTTAGCCAAGAACACAATTTCTAAAACAATATACACAGCTTCCCAAACATTTATTAAACACACACAACAACAGTGTAAACAATTTTGTTACGTCTCTTCTAATGACAAACAGATCAGGTGCAACACTGTAGATTAGGTGAGTAAGTGAGTGAGTTAGTGAGATATAATATATACTTCATCCTGAGGTCTCTTGAAGACCTTTTACCATTCAACTCCCTGTGTCTTTGCCAAACACTTTCCAAGTCAAACTGTTTTTTTTTCCCAAAGACCTACAACTGTATAAATGTCACCACCCCTTCCCATAAAACAGACGACACAAGCAAAGCTCACCATGAGTGATACTGCAAAGACACCAGAATGTTGACCACTCAGCTGTGAATTGTGTGAGATGTGATATGAAGTCATCCAATCCAGTGGAGAAAAAAATAAGTAAACGTTTTGGCAATTATGGCCAGATCTAAAATATCAGTGCTGGGCTAAAAGCAGTCAGCAACTCATAATTGACTGCTGGAGTCAGAATCAATGCAACAGATTCTGATCCAGTCGGTGGCTCTAGAAACAAACGAATCCACGGTCAAGCAAGGGAGACTATATGGAGAGCAAACCGTTTTCCAGAAATGTGATCGTGAAGCCACATATACATTGGCTGAAGGGAAAAAAAATAATAAATAAAAAGCCCTGTCATGCTAAGTGGTGTATAGGGAATATGGTGTTAGTGACTGTAATTTTTATAGACATTCATGATTTAATGAATTAATTCATGATTTTTTGGGATAATGTGGTCGGTATTACGCCTGTGCTGCTTTACTTTCCAAGAAGAAAATTCAGTACCCATTTTAAAGCTCTGTGAACCCAGAAGCTGTCGATCAGGATCGAACTTAACCTCTTGTCCTTGGTTGTCCAGTCCAGTAACCACTGAGCTATCCGAGCTGAAGGCGAACGTGTTTATTACAGTTTGTACTTACAAGGGCTGAAAGCGAACGTGTTTATTACAGTTTGTACTTATAAGGGCAAACAACAATTAGTAGTAATTGCAAGGCAAACAAAGAAGGCAACTGTGGACTAGTGCACAAATGAAAATGTGCATACAAAAACATGCAGACAGCCAGCAAGCGAACAGTGTAAATGAAACACATTGATCTTACATTGACTTCAAGCGAGGGCTGTGTCTAAAGCCAGAAAAAGTACACAACATGATGGTGGATTCTCAGGGATTTATCTCAGTTTCTGATAAATATGAAGCAACCCGTCTCATTAGTAGCAACTATTAGGGAACCATTTCATCAGCTGCAACTATTAGGGAACCATTTCATCAGCTGCAACTATTAGGGAACCATTTCATCAGCTGCAACTATTAGGGAACCATTTCATCAGCTGCAACTATTAGGGAACCATCTCATCAGCTGCAACTATTAGGTAACCATCTCATCAGCTGCAACTATTAGGAAGCTATCTTCTCAACTGCAACTATTAGGAAGCTATCTTCTCAACTGCAACTATTAGGAAGCCATATTCTCAGCTGCAACTATTAGGTAACCATCTCATCAGCTGCAACTATTAGGAAGCCATATTCTCAGCTGCAACTATTAGGTAACCATCTCATCAGCTGCAACTATTAGGTAACCATCTCATCAGCTGCAACTATTAGGAAACCATCTCATCAGCTGCAACTATTAGGAAGCCATATTCTCAGCTGCAACTATTAGGAAACCATCTCATCAGCTGCAACTATTAGGAAACCATCTCATCAGCTGCAAATATTAAGGAACCATCTTATCAGCTGCAACTATTAGGTAACCATCTCATCAGCTGCAACTATTAGGAAACCATCTCATCAGCTGCAACTATTAGGAAGCCATATTCTCAGCTGCAACTATTAGGAAGCCATCTCATCAGCTGCAAATATTAAGGAACCATCTCATCAGCTGCAACTATTAGGAAACCATCTCATCAGCTGCAAATATTAAGGAACCATCTCATCAGCTGCAACTATTAGGGAACCATCTCATCAGCTGCAATTATTAGGCAACTATCTCATCTGCTGCACCTGTTAGGGGATGTTTCAAATAGGTTCCAGTCATAGCTACAATTTTTGTTGGACTCGTGGGACAGTGAAAAAGCATTTTAAAAATATACAACGATAACGGGGAAAAAATTGAGTTTTGTGATCAACATGATTGTCAAACAAACTGAAATCACAAGATGGCTTTGGAGAAAAACTAACAGATTCTCAGTTCAACAATCAATCAAACAACTAGTTCTGACCAGAGTCAACACCAACATTCTGGATCCATAACAACAACACTATAATGGTTCCAACCAAGAATATCCAACAAATAGAAATCACGAGACGACTTTAGACAAAAGCTGACAAGTTGTTGGGTCAACAATCAAACAACTAGTTCTGGTCGGATTTTAACACCAACGTTAAAATGGTTCCGAGACAGGAGTGGGAAAAAAATTCCCATAAACAATTAATTATTACACACAGAAAGCACTGACAAGGACTGACTCTCTTAACCACAAAACATCTCCTTAAACTAATTACTATGTCAAATTGACTCCTTCAATTGCGCGTGGCCGTGCAGCTAAAACCACTGTTCTGCTGGCTGAAAAGCTGACATTCGGTGTTCGAAGCCCCCGGTAGACAGAAAGGATTTTTTCTATCGGGGGTGAAATAAAAATCCTGAGTCTCACACGTCGTGGCGACTGCTTGACCAAGCGGCCTTTATCCCTCTGGTTCTATCGTTGTCCCCCGTCATACACCAGCAATGGTACTATGTGACCCAAAGATAGTTTTATTTTTTTTTCTTTTAATAAATTAAACTGTCTTTTGTGGTCAATACTCAATGAGGCTAAAATTCTGGATTCTGTGTTGTCTGTTTCAGTCCCATCACATACTTCCTCTTGAAAGGTGTAATAAGAGGGCCAGATTCTCCTCCTCATATTTTTTTGTTATGTATGCCAGGACTAAACAGGCCCTTTTTTGGAATCCCCAAGGTAAATGGCAAATAGGAAGCCAAAAATATTTTCCCGGAGAAGACAGATGAAAGCAGAGATGAAGATGATGAGGAAGACATGGAATAATCTTAGAAGAATGGCAAGAAACAGAACAGCATGGAAAGTGTTTGTTGAAGTCCTATGATCCACAGGGATCTGAAAGGTAGGAGATGCCTGGAGTAACCAGTCATGCAGGTAAATACATTTGTTTGCTGCTGTTCTAAATTACCTGTTATAGTTATATAATATTTTTTTTAACTCATAAAAATACACTCAGAGAGAGAAACTACAGTAAAACAATTTTTTATTAAATCTATAAACATCTCACGTTGCTTTCTCCTGAGGGAACATCCTGCTTGTTCAGCTCCAACAAAAGTTTCATGGCTGGAACAGAAACATCTTTGGACAGCTTATCTCGGAAGTCCCACAGAAGTTTATTTTGTTCCTGTTAATATTTGACAACAAATTTTAATGCAAAATGTATCACCCTCTATCATGTTCTATAAAAATATTTAATTTATTCATTACCTTGGGAAAGCAATGAGTAGATATGCTTATTACCATGCTTGACAGATCATGCTTGCTGCACACCAGACAACTCTGCAAGTGCTCAAATCATCTCTTCTGTATATCACTCAATTTGTTGCGACTGATGCTCATTTCTGTGTTGCGACTGACGCCCATTTCTGTGTTGTGAGTGATGCTCATTTCAGTGTTGCGACTGACTTTCATTTCTGTGTTGCGACTGACGCCCATTCTGTGTATCCCTACAGTTAATTCGGAGGATTCCACTGGCACGGGCGATTGAGCAATTATGGATTTTAATTCATTTGCAGTGATACTGGGGCCTTCAAATAACTAGTGCAACTACCAGAAGCATACTTATTTCTAAGTGCCTATTGAAATAACAAATGAAGGAAATTACCCTGGTCACACACAAAAATAGTTCAGTGGTTGGGCCACATTACCCCAAAAATCATGTGCTGAAGGTCTGCAAAATTAATGGTGTGACGGGGGTACTTTACTTACAGCACAAAAAAAAAGAAAGGAAAATTAACACATTTCTTGATAATTGATGAAATTTTTTTTTCACATTATATGATGTCATATCTCGCGATATATGGAGGAGGAGGAGGGGGTCCTAAGACAATGGAAACTAATTCTAGTTCTATTTTATAATAAAAAAAAAGTAAAGTACCCCGTCACGCCAAGTGGCGTATAGGGAAATATGGTGTTCTATTCTATTGACCTTTCGAGCCGTAACCGGCCCATAGGGCGTAGACCAAGATACACCTTCTCCTATATGAATTTTTGTTCTAGCAGTTTTCTTTAAAGATATTTTATCAAATCTCGCCATCTGTCTCTGTTCTGTGCAAGCAGTTCTATCTCATTGAGGGAGCCGATTCCTGCTGCTCTTGCCTCTCTCATCAATGTTCTTCTCAGTGTCTCCCTGGGTCTTCCTCTTTTTCTTTACTGTTGTTTCCATATGAGGGCTTGCTTTGCTATTCGATTATTATCTCTTCTCATCACATGTCCAACGTATGACCATCGTCTTTTCTTGGTGTTAGTGGCCCTATATTTTACAGACCATCAGCACATGATTTTTGGGGTAATGTGGTCGGAATTGCGCCCGTGCTGCTTTACTTTCCCAGAAAAAAATCTGGTACCCATTCAAGGGTGGGTGAACCCGGAAGTCGTCGGTTGGGATCGAACCCTACCCCATGTCCTTTGTAGTCCAGTTCACTAACCACTGAGCTATCGCGGCTCTCAGTTCTATTCTATAGTAATAATAAAACACTCAGGGGTGACCAGAAGAGGTAATTAGGAAGGTACACAGAAGAGTGTCTCAACATGGCAAATGTCAAATATAAGAGAATGTGTTTTGTTGTGGTAATCTTTACCACAGTATCGCAATCACAATACAATGTTTGTGATAAGTAACTGTCACACTTGATAAACTTCATCTTGCATTCCAATTGTTTATGTGAGCTCTTCCTCACAGTCACCTCCAATAAACAATTGCTTTGGGTCAAGTAACAGCCACAGGGAAAAAGAAAATTGCACCCACACACATATATATAAACGAGCCACAATAGCTCAGTGGTTAGTGAACTGGACTACAAAAGACAAGGGGTAGGGTTCAATCCAAACCGACGTCTTCTGGGTTCACCCAGCCTTAATTGGGCACCAGATTTTTTCTGGGAAAGTAAAGCGGCACGGGCGTAATACCAACCACATTACCCCAAAAATCATGTGCTGACATGACGGTCTATAAAATTTCTGGTCACTAAAACCATATTCCCTATACGCCACTTGGCGTGATGGGGCTCTTTGCTTTTACTTACATATATATAAACATACACACAAAGACTCTTACACAAAGGATTTTTTCATCTTCACTCTCCTCTTTCTTTGCCTTCTTGGCATTCCCTGTCTCTTTTTTGGCCTCCACTTTCCTTTTGCTCCTGTTAATATTTTACAACAAATTTTAATGTAAAATTTATCACCTTCTATCATGCTCTATAAAGATATTTAATTTATTCATTACTTTGGGAAAGCAATGAGTAGATATGCTTATTATCATGCTTGACAGATCATGCTTTCTGCACACCAGACAAATCATCTCTTCTGTATATCACTCAATTTGTTGTGACAGTCAGATAGAAAGCGTTAGCAGCAACTATGATCTATTAAACTTCATTTAAACTCATTAAAAGCCCACTCTTCTAACTCTTTGCATTGAAGAGTAATACCAAGGTAGATGGAAAGAATCTTCAGCAGTTCAAAAATATAACTATCTTGGACATGTCATAACAAGCATGTAAAATGCAAGATAAAAGTAAACAAAAGAATATGAATGACAGAATAGCAATTTTAACAACATGAAAATTATACCGAAATCAAAGCAGTTAACAACAGAACTATAATTGAGTATAATTGAACAACACTTCTGTATGGTGCAAAAACATGGACAATAACTGAGAAAACTGAAGATCTTGAAATTGGATTTTTAAAAGAATGCGTAGAATTGGGTAGAAGGTGAAGAAAACAAATATGAAGTTTTGAAACAAGATGAAAATGAAGAAAGAACTAACACAATACAAACAAAAGAAATTTTAAAAATACATTCTGAGATGCAACAACTTACTGCAATAATTTTGGAGGAGAAAATTCAAGGTAAAATAATTAAAGGCAGACAAAGACTAAAGTAGAAACAAGAGATAATTATCTGAAGAACCTGTAATAGCATACACCATCAAGTCAAGAAACAGTGAAATGGCACTAAACGGTAGCCAACACTCAATGCAGAGATGGCACAAAATGATGATTTTACATATTTGCTGATAAATTCCCCAATAGTCCTACTGGCAGTAATCTCTGCAATATGTGCCACTTTGGAACGCAAGGTTTCTATTTTTGAGATTGTGGTTCTGCCCTATGTGCCATCTTCGGCTCGCAAGGACAATAGAGAGAGAGAGAGAGAGAGTCCTACTAGAGTTTTAAATGGCAAATTTTACGTAATATGGTAAATATAGAATTTATTAAATGTTATTTTGTCTAAAAAAAACAATTGAGCTATATCAAAACATTTGGAGGAAATGCTGTTCGGTAAATGAGTTTGTCTAACTGGTGACAGCACCAACAATGCTGTTCAGTAAATGAGTTTGTCTAACTGGTGACAGCACCAACAATGCTGTTCAGTAAATGAGTTTGTCTAACTGGTGACAGTACCAACAATGCTGTTCAGTAAACGAGTTTGTCTAACTGGTGACAGTACCAACAATGCTGTTCAGTAAATGAGTTTGTCTAACTAGTGACAGTACCAACAATGCTGTTCAGTAAATGAGTTTGTCTAATTGGTAACAGTACTAATAATGCTGTTCAGTAAATGAGTTTGTCTAACTGGTGACAGCACCAACAATGCTGTTCAGTAAATGAGTTTGTCTAACTGGTGACAGTACCAACAATGCTGTTCAGTAAATGAGTTTGTCTAACTAGTGACAGTACCAACAATGCTGTTCAGTAAATGAGTTTGTCTAACTAGTGACAGTACCAACAATGCTGTTCAGTAAATGAGTTTGTCTAACTGGTAACAGTACCAACAATACTGTTCAGTAAATGAGTTTGTCTAACGTAACATGGTCTAGTAAGCATCTTATGGTCTGTTGTTTGACGTGCGACAGAGATAATCTGACGTATAAACTGTGTGTTTATATGTTCGGAATTGGAGTCAAAAACGTGGGCCTAACTTCATCATGTGCTATACATTTTAGAAAAATATGATGATCATCATTTTCAGGAGGACATGAACTTCTGGTATCTGGTGGATAGGCAGAAGTAACCATTGAAGGCTATGTATGAAAAGTGTTCCTTGTTGCAGTTTCCTCATATTCCAAGTCTGGCTTGTTGCAGGAGCTACTGAGTTAAGTGCTCTGTGCACACCGTGAGCTGTGTGTCTCATCCATTTTGATCATGTTTCGATATTCCAATTGTTTACGATGAATGATGATATCGTATGACAGGGAACAGTTGGCTGTGTTCACTTTCTGCGTGGTTTCACCTTTTGTCTTTTGGCACGTGCTGAGAATGCTATGATTGGGACTACAGTTGCCTTTCTTTGTTTGGGAGATGAGATATTAATTTGGATGATTGCGCTGGCAAAAGGGCGGTTGAGCAATTATGGATTTTAATTCGTTTGCAGTGATACCGGGGCCTTCCATAACCAAAGTCTAATGTGTGACACCATCAAAGATGCTGTTCAGTAAATAGCAGAATATAAATGCAGATGGTTTCAGCAGATTGTGGTTTATAGCGTGTGTCATTTACCTGTCCCTTCTTCTGCTGACAAAAAGCTGACGGCATGAACTTCGGTAAAGCTGGTATGCAGGGATTGAGTGAAACATGGTGTATGGTGACAACTTTACAAAAGAAAACAATAACAGTTATTGACGTTTTGGCCTATATCCGGCATTCCTCAGAAAACAGGAACAACAACAAACAGACATATGAGGGAAATATACTCTACTCTGTTGTGCACCTACCCTGCCTGTTTGCCCTTTCCTAATTTGGAGATCAGCAACTCTTTGTCCTCAGGTTTTAGTTTCCCGAACCCTTTAATTCTGAAGACAAAACAAGAATTTCAATTTCTCACTGCCAAATGTGTAAAAAAAAGAAAATTAAGAAACGAAATCTAGACATGACCAAGATGTGGTAAAAACAAGATTTACCACTCAATATATATATATATTGCTCCTGTGTGTTACCGGGGCCTCATTATGAGGGAAGTAAAGAATAGTGACACTGTGACCTTCCAGGCATGTCGTAAGAGGCGACTAAGTAGGTTGATCAATGGCTTGACAAGCTGTCATTGTAAAAAGTATTGTTATGGAAACAGAGCCGTAAGTTTTGAAAGCAGTGATCTCTGCAATATGTGCCATTTTGGCACGCAAGGTTTCTGTTTTTTTTTTTTTTTTAGACTGTGGTTCTAGCCTATGTGCCGTCTTCGGCTCAAAAGGACGATAGATAGATTTTTAATATGTATATACTTAATAGGTGTACAACTGTGTGTTTACACTAGGAGAGACACAGGAAACTTGGATTTCCTGTCTTAGTTTGATTTAAGACCTGAATTTGACTGCAGTCTTCAGGCGTATTACAATGTCTATCTGCACGGACGCAGTAAATCCATCAGCATGTTCAGTTACCCTATAGCGTTGCTGCGTTTTCTGAGTAACAATGAGTTACTTGCTGTATTTCCTGAGTTACAATGGGTTACTTGCTGCATTTCCTGAGTCACAATGGGTTACTTGCTGCATTTTCTGAGTTACAATGGGTTACCTGCTGCATTTTCTGAGTTACAATGGGTTACCTGCTGCATTTTCTGAGTTACAATGGGTTACCTGCTGCATTTTCTGAGTTACAATGGGTTACTTGCTGCATTTCCTGAGTCACAATGGGTTACTTGCTGCATTTCCTGAGTTACAATGGGTTACTTGCTGCATTTCCTGAGTTACAATGGGTTACTTGCTGTGTTTCCTGAGTTACAATGGGTTACTTGCTGCATTTCCTGAGTTACAATGGGTTACTTGCTGCATTTCCTGAGTTACAATGGGTTACTTGCTGCATTTCCTGAGTTACAATGGGTTACCTGCTGCATTTCCTGAGTTACAATGGGTTACCTGCTGCATTTTCTGAGTTACAATGGGTTACTTGCTGCATTTCCTGAGTTACAATGGGTTACTTGCTGTGTTTCCTGAGTCACAATGGGATGTTTGATGTCAGCTGAACACCGAGGAAATTTCCCTGGCCACAGCAAGAAAAAAAAAATGAAAATCAACCAATTTCTTGAAAATTATAGCGCTGTCTGTTGCATTTCCTGAGTTACAATGAGTTGTTTGATATCCAACAACCAAGGAAAATCAACATGAAAATTTGGCAAATTTTTTTCATATTATATGAGATTGTATAACATGAAATAATGGGGGAGAGATGAATCCAACAGCAATGGGGACAACCCCAACACTCAGGGGTCACCAGAAGTGGTAATTATCCCCCCGGTGCACGTAGGAGGAAATGTTTGAACACTGCTAAATTCAAAATTTGCAAGAATTTGTGTTCTAATGCTGTAATTTTTACTACAGCATCGTAATCTAGGGTTAATTTTAGAAATTATGAATACATGTTATATTCATTTATTTGTGCTTCCAACTGTATATTATTAAGTTATCACATAACAACCACATGCTCAAAAATACTTCACATGAATGTGTATATTTTCAATAAAACAATACAATATTCTATAACATTTCAAATAAAAGTAATGCTCCATTTCTTCTTCTTCATTCCTCAATTCCCTTTCAGCGGCGAGGGGAGATATAATTTGAGGTCTTTTGCTCTTCTGTTCGCCTCTGCTGCTGTTATGTTTCCTAGTGCTTCTAAAATTCCATCGACCCATCTTTATAATGGTTGACCATTAGGTCTGGTATTCTCACAACATTTATTGAGGGCTCGTTGTGTTGTGATCTTTCTTTCTTTCTTTGATCTGTCACGTGGCCAAACTATTTTACCTGTTGTTTATATATTCTATGGCGGGAGCTATTCCTAGCTTTTTTTCTCAGTTCTTCATTTCTGATTCTATATGCTCCTTTTATGTACAGTAAACATAGGTACTGTTTACACTCATCATGTGCCATACCGGTTGGCGTAGGTGATCTTGTCCCTCCACAATCTTCTATCTACAGTGCATCGTATCAGTTCTGTTGTTGACTGTTTTCCATGCCATGACACCAAGCTATCCAGTATTTTCTCTCTTTGTCGTCCGCGATCTCTCTTTCCTTTTATTTTGCCAGTTGTAACCAAGTATTCCAACTTTCCTCTTCTCATAATGTGCCCGAAAAATGTTGATTGCCTCTTTCTTATGTTTTTTAAGAGCTCCCTTTTTGTGTTGGCCTCTTTGAGAACTTCCTCATTGGTCTTTTTAGCTGTCCAGGGAACTTTCAACATTCTTCTGAGAAATCCCATCTCTGTGGCCTCTAATTGTCTTTTCATTTGTTTGTCTACTGTCCATGATTCGCTTCCATAGGTCAGAATTGGTTCTATATAGCACCGATGAACTCTCTTTCTCATTTTTATTGACATAGATTTGTTGCATAAGATATTTTTCATTTCTGAAATGCCATTTTGGCCTGAGCTATTCTGCTTTTTATTTCTGTGGTGCATCTCCCATTTGATGCTATTATTGTGCCCAAGTATTTCAAACGTTGCACTTGTTTCAGATTTGTCTTGTTTATTTTTATACTGGATGATGGTGTTGATTGTTTCTTCGATATAACCATTACTTCTGTTTTCTTACTATTCAGACTGAACTGTTTACACTGGAGACAAATAATAATAAATGAATATTATTAGGGATGAAAACTTCCAAGGCGATAGATAGATCAGCGAATCATTTCAGGGGAAGAGGTATGTTTACAACACTCGAAAAAAAATCACAAATAATCAACAGAAAAAAAAAAAAACAAAGAACAATAGATGGTCAGAAGCTGGATCGAACCCGTACTCCAGCACATATTGTTTTCACTATATGGTACAGATTACACCATATATTACAACATATTAGAATGTTATAAACATGTTATGATTGTAATTCAAAATATACATACTGTGAAGGGCTCATCTCATCAGTAAATCCTAGTTCCTCTCTCTTGCTCACAAAACAATCCACATGATGCCAGAGGTCCTGGGCCCCATACATAACAGCTCTCTGTGACTCAAATTCTTTCTTGCTCAGCCTAAGACAATCCTGAGGTTTCAATAAAAACTTGTGTTTATGGGTGCTAACAAGAAAAGGTGACAGTTATGCTGCACAAAGTTGTTTAGAATGAAAAAAACTCCATCATACTCAAGTATGACGATTACAGAATATGTCATTGTCCGTGGTTTTTATACCATCCGCACATTTTTAGGATAACATGGTCAAAGCTACGCCAGTGCAGCTATTCAGTGATCAGAGGTACTATAATTTAAAAACAAATTAAAAGTCATCAAACAAAACAAACTTTCTTTACTGCCGTACAGCACATGAGATATGCTATTAATCTGAAGACTGAAATAGAGGTGAAATATACCATACACAACATATATTAAAAGAGGAACTGGAAGAGGTGCCAACGGTAGGCCCAAAGTAAGATGGACTGACATCATCTAAGAAACGTTACAACAACAAAAAATTGACAACAGTTGAGGTAGCCAGAATAGAATGGCAACAACTAGAACTTTAGGAGCTGCGATAGCTCAGTTGTTAGTGAACTGGATTACAAAGAACAAGAGGTATGGTTCAATCCCAACCAACTGCTTCCGGGTTCACCCAGCCTTAAATGGGTAATTGATTTTTTTCTGGGAAAGTAAAGCGGCACGGGCGTAACACCGACCACATTACCCCTAAAAATCATGTGCCGAAGGTCTGTAAAAATTATGGTCACCAACACCATATTCCCTATACGTCACTTGGCGTGACGGGGACTCTTTACTTTTTTTTTCTTTTAAAAAGAACTTTGTATTTCCCTCGACGCCTTAAACACATAAGAGGTATAAGAACAAGGGAAAAGAAAGAAAAGAATGTGCACAAGAAAGCGGGGATCAATTCACAGTATACTGCTGGTGTCAGGATCAGTGCAAGAAAACTGGACATAGTCATTCTCCGAATCCAAATGGCAGCATTTCAAACAGAATAACTCCTAAAGCAAGAATGGTCTAGTAAGTACGAATTGTAGATGGAAGACAACCTAGAACTAAAAATTATCAGATAAGATGTGCCAAAAGATGCAGACATCACAAAATAAGGTAAAGGTTAGTCCTATAGCATTTGCTGTTGGTTAATGAAGTGACCACAGGGAAGTGACTTTTTCTTTAATTTCCTTTCTTGAGTATCTAGCATATTAATACCATGTAGTTGGATTTGTGTACATATCCTTATATATATTTTTGTGTTGTGTGTTGTTCCAGCTGAAGGCCTACTTGACCGAAACGTCAACTTTTGTTTTGTTAATTACCACGCAAAGCTGTTACGATACCACTTTTTTCTTCTTGTTTTTTTTTTAAATTGTCATCATCAACTTTACAGCAGCTTCGCATCCTACACATCTGAATGCTTTTACTCCTTGGTTAATGAAGTGTTAGTTGATTTTCACTGTACAAAACCTTCATGAGGTGTTATGCCTAGTTTTCTTCCCTGCAACTTTTCCTTCACAGAAAATATCTATGGTACCCATTGAGACTAGGTGGACCTTGGGAGCATTTTAGGTATGAAAAAGTGTTTATTTTTTTGCCTCAAATGGCATTTGAACCTTCAAGGTCAGTAGGCAATTGCACCAGACATCATAGCTTGATACAAACTACAACACATAATAACACTAATTGTCTAGAAAATGCAAAATTTGACCTGAGTTATTCCATTTACATTTAGCAAAACTTTCACCAAATTCAACACTAAATTTCCCATAAATACAGACAGCCCAATACCTGTCATCCAAAAGTAAATAATCCATTTCAGAACATGAAATTGCAAATCTACTAAACGAACATCAAAAACACCACCAAGAAAGTTATCACCACTTTGGTTCTGGGTCCACTATGGCAAAGTCAGAAATTATGACGCTAAAAAATTAGTTAAGAGAGTGCAGGATAAGAATTTCAGCAAGAGTACACACAAGAATGTGACAAATGATGATAGAACATGAATGTGATAATTATGACAGAACAAGAATGTGTCAAATTATGACAGTCCAAGAATGTGACAAATGATGACAGAACAAGAATGTGACAAATGACAGTCCAAGAATGTGACAAATGATGACAAACAACATAAACAAGTAGAACCTTACTTTAGCAATAAAACTCTCACAGCCCCTGCACTGACTGCGGCCCGATTTGGCATACTCTGCAGCAAAATCATCACTCCCACTAGAGCTTCCTGCCTCAGGATCATCACCAGCACCTCCTCCCCCATCTCCTACAAGGTCACAAAATGTTAATATTTAAAATAAACATTTATAACAGAAACAAGTTGTATATAACTTTATTTTTAAATGACATACAAATTCAAAGTGAAGAATTTTTAGTTGAAAAAAATAATCATACTCTTTCTTATAACCAATCCTAAGATTAAATTTACTACAATCTCAATAACCTCATTTATATAATCAAATTGTGCATCATATTAACCCTAGAAATTGACATGAGAATACAAAAGCAAATGCTGTCACATACCAGCTTTCACCATTGCTAAGACATCCAAACATTTCTATGCCAGCTAAACAACAAATAATAAATAGCATTTTCATACCAACTTTGTGCTACGAAAGTCAAACATGGACCCTTTCTAAATCCCATTTAAGAAAGATCAATTCTTGTGAGATGCGATGCTTGAGAAAAGTAACAAACAACACAAGAAGAGATAGAATAGCAAATGAAACCATAAGAAAAATGGTAGGAACTAAACCCTGCCAAGAATATATAGAACAACAGCTTAAATGGTTGGGCCACCTGGTCAGGATGAACCCTTACCAATCACCATCAAGGGCGTTCTCCAGAATGCATGGAAAAAGACCAAGAGGAAGACCCAGAAGAAGATGGATAGATGCAGTGACAGAGACATGTAACAACAAAGGAAAATCATTAATTCAGACAGTTCGTGCAGCTCAAGAACGATAAATGATATAAACCACGACACACATTTTAAGTATCAGAGAAAAGAAGAAGATTAACCCTAGATACGAAAGGATAGTAAAAATTACTGCATAAAAATACAAATTCTTCCTTTAGTTTGCCGTGGTCAAATTCCCCCCCCCCCCCCCCCCCCCATCCTTTCTGTGTAATGTCCCTTCCTACTCCCGGTGACCCTTGAGTGTTGGATACAAACGTGTGATAGTAAGATGATGCTCAACTCTGTTGAAAGTTGTTAGCAACTCAATGACCTGGAAACTGACTGGTCAGTCTTGAGTAATGATCTCTCAATCAATTAAGTGAGTAAATATCAAAGTAAACCCAGCACACAAAAAGCAGTGCTGGGGTCAGATTTGTAGGGCCTAAAAGTTCAAATGTTGCAGCTTATTATAAACAGCACAAATAAATCAATTTAACATCCTGTTAAGGGCAGACAATAAAGAGGGACTTTCAGGGGAACACAGAAAATGTACTAATCCTCAATAACATCATTTTCACAAAGCATAACTGATTCTTGAACTGACTAAAAGTGTATTATGTAGTCAATATTAAATAAATAGCGGCACCTATTTTTTTCTTGATTTTTTCTTGATCCTCCCAGCGAAGGGCATGGTAGTTGTAGATGTCATCAGGGTTTTTGCACTTTGCTCTCTTCCAAAAACAGGCAAAATGGAACCAATTTGGTACCTTTCGTAGCAAAAGAAGACAAGATTACATTTACAAAATGTTCATATCTTGTAACATGTATTCTGTAATCAAGCTGCGACTATCACAGACATCCAGGAATATTTTCTATATTGAGGTATTGACATTTTGACTAAAACTTAAGTGTGAGGTTGTTCACTAGAATGTTATTTAATTAGTCTGTGCATCATGACATTATAGATTATAAACAAATCCAACGATAATGGAGGTTAGGTATGAGGTTAAGATAAGTGGCACACACAGAGATAACTATGATAAGATGAGCGCATGAGGTATTTTCTTCTGCTGTTTCTGTCATCACTCAGACTGGGATACTCTTATACAAAGTCTGCTATATGTTTCTTGCACCACAGAAATAAAAAGCAGGCCAAATTAGCATTTCAGAAAATGAAAAATATCTTATGCAACAAATCTACGTCAATAGAAATGAGAAAGAGAGTTCATCGGTGCTATATAGAACCAATTCTGACCTATGGCAGCAAATCATGGACAGTAGACAAACAAATAAAAATATGATTAGAGGTCACAGAGATGGGATTTCTCAGAAGAACGTTGAAAGTTCCCTACTACAGCTAAAAGACCATGACGAAATTCTCAAAGAGGCCAACACAAAAAGGCAGCTAGTAAAAAACATAAGAAAGAAACAATCAACATTTTTCGGGCACATCATGAGAAGAGGAAAGTTGGAATACTTGGTTACAACTGGCAAAATAAAAGGAGAGAGAGATCGCTGACGACAAAGAGAGAAAATACTAGATGGCTTGGTGTCATGGTATGGAAAGCATCCATGTATATTCTGTTGTCTGTTGGAATTAAGCTTTTCATGACCTTAGTCCTTTCATGATATCTTCAGTAATCAAGAAAAGATGATGGTCATATGTTGGACATGAGAAGAGATAATAACCGAATTGCAAAGCAAGCCCTCATGTGGGAAACAACAGGTAAGAGGAAAAGAGGAAGACCCAGACAGACACTGAGAAGAACATTGATGAGAGAGGCAAGAGCAGCAGGAATCGGCTCCCTCAATGAGATAGAGCTGATTGCACAGAACAGAGACAAATGGCAAGATTTGATAAAAGATCTTTAAAGGATTGAAAACTGCTAGAATAAAAATTTAGATAAGAGAAGGAGTATCTGAGTCTACACCCTATGGGCCGGCTATGGCTCGAAAGGTCAATAGATAGATAGATAGATAGATAGATAGATAGATAGATAGATAGATAGATAGATAGATAGATAGATAGATAGATAGATAGATAGATAGATAGATAGATAGATAGATAGATAGATAGATAGATAGATAGATTTCAGTTCTATCATACAGTTTCACTTCCAAGGTAGTGAATCTTTAAAGTCCAAATAGTGAAGACAGTTTGTGTACTGAACAGTCTTGTATGATGCTTTCCTTTAATATCAGCTGGGGAGCAGATGCACAGACTGGCTGTACCTATCAAAGTTTGCAATACTGATCTTGATCCTTCCAGGGCCACTAGAGGTATGGGTACAAATAATAATACATAAATATTATTATATGGGGAACTTCCGAGGCGATAATAGGAATAATAGAACAAAGAAGTATGTGTTAGCACTCTGAAAAATTGACAGACAAACAACAATAGAAAAAACAAAGAACAATATATGGTCCGAAGTGGGATCGAACCCGTACTCAGTGGCACCGCGCTATAAATAGAGGAAGATTTAGCATTGTGGTAGTTTCCCTATGCTATAGTCATTGAGAACGTCATCGTGTAAGACACTGCTGCAATAGCCAATTTTTTAGTTGTCTGCGTGGCAGTGTGCCAAGCTTTCGGCTTCTCGTGGCAAGGCGCGGTGCACTGAGTACGGGTTCGATCCCACTTCGGACCATATATTGTTCGTTTTTTTCTATTGTTGTTTGTCTGTCAATTTTTCCGAGTTCTAACACATACTTCTTTGTTCTATTATTCGCCACTAGAGGTCACAGGGAGCTTGTGTTTTTTGTCATCCATTTCTATTCTTGGCAAGATGTTCGATCTTATCTAATGAGTCTATGCCTGCCAAATTTGCTTCTCTCATAAGTGTTCTTTTTAGTGTCTAAGTCTTCCTCTATTTATGTAACCTGATGTTTCCAACAGAAGGGCTTGTTTTGGAATTCTCTTGTTGTCTCTTCTCACCACTTGTCCATCTTCTACCCCTAAAAGGAATATTGGTGATGTCTTATTGTGCTGTTGTCAGTGAAGGGGTGAAGTATTATAACTTGGTTTCCTGAACAATTGGTAAAATCCATCTTTCATATTGTGTTTGTCGAGGTCTTGTTTAAACTTTGTAAAGTACTGCTCTATGATGATGGATTTGTTAGCTTCCACAAAGCTGACCATTGGCTCTTTTTGTGGTAGTTTCCCTCATTCTTTGGCTAGCATATCTGCATGTTTCCAGTTATATTGCAATGTAATGATATCTACTGGAACTCTCCGGAAAGGAGGACACAGCTGAACTAGGACACTCTAGATGTCAAGCGGCACAGCTGAACTAGGATACATTAAATGTCAAATGACACAGCTGAACTAGGATACATTAAATGTCAAATGACACAACTGAACTATGAATATAGTCAATATTGGAATATACTACCCACATATAATAATTTATTTAACTGTATATGTTGATATAAATATGACAAAATGTCACTGGTATGACATTACCTGTGAACAAAGGACTTGGTGTTCTAGAAGTAAGATATTGGCCTGTGGACAAAGTCCTGGATTTGAATCCCACAAGTGGTTGGAATTTTTCACTTTGAATTCATGGTTTCTTCATAGCTTTACCCTCCCTGGGTTTCTTGGTAGTAAGATCCTATATCCATATACATAGATACTTTGAGTAACTAACGACTTGTCATGGCGGCCATTTCGCGTTGCTATAGACCTGGCCGCTGTTGAAAACGAGGCAGGAAAGCTTTATTATATTTTATATAAGCCAAATTGCTTTGTTTCGTTTCCAACACTACAAGCTTTTAAAATTTAGGACCAAATATAGAACTTGACGTCATTAAATATATCCCTTCTATACCCGACTGGACTACCGACGTTCGGACAACCCGTGTTCGATTCCCGCTGGGAGCAGTGTGAATTGTACTCGTGGTTGGAAAAAAAAATACCCCCACGGTCGACCCAGCCGTTGGCAGAAATGGGTACCAGGATATTATCCTGGGAAGGTGAGGAATGTCGCTTCGCATCTGAGTTTCGATGCTTGAGGCTACACTATACAGAAATATCAGAACATTTCTGGATAGGCGGCCGAGCACATATGGGTGTAAACTCGCGTGCTAAGACGCCGGTTCAAGTCTCGTACTTTACCTTACCTTATCCCTTCTATAATCTATCTATTGACCTTTCGAGCCATAGCAGGAAAATCACAATTTTTAACACCATCGAACAAAAATCTCATTCATCAGATAGGAGTGACTTCAAACCTCACAGTACTCATGACATTTAAACTTAGTACTTTGACCATTTAAACTTAGTACTTTGACATTTAAAGATAAGGTCACTAGTGCCTGTCCTCACACTGCTTATATCTTCACTGACTGTACGTCAGGTATTCATTTACAAAGCTGGGTCAGTAAGGATATATATGTTCCGACCACCACTAGAATAAAGACAGATTTGTTTCCAAATTGAGTTATACCAGTAAAATGTACACAATTAAGACAAATAAATACGTCTTTTACTTACTTTGCCATCAAACATTGGGGACTGAAAAAAATAAGCAGTATAAATTACTTCCAAACCATATTTTAATTAAAATCATTATTGTTATATGTAATATCACATATTAACACACAAACATCAATTATAAATATAAACACATCATCAAGTACCATGACCACATGAAACCATGGCTCAATACATTTCTGGCTCATATATCCACTATCTTCTTTTTCTTTTCTCTTTTCACTGGTACCGAAAAGGTGTCGTGGTTATATCTTTTGTCGTTCTTGAGCTGCTCAAACTGTCTGAATTAATGATTTCCTTCGTTGTTGCATGTCTCTATAACTGCATCTATCCATACATTATTGAGAAGAATGCCTTGATGGTGATTGGTGAGGATTCATTCTGACCAGGTGGTCCAACCATTTGAGTTGTTGTTCTATATATTCTTGGCAGGGTTTTGCTCCTACCATTTTTCTTATGGTTTCATTTGGTATTCTATCTCTTCTTGTGTTGTTTGTTACTTTTCTCAAGCATCTCATCTCACATGTAATGATCTTTCTTAAATGTGATTTAGAAAGGGTCCATGTTTGACTTTCATATCACAAAGTTGGTATGAAAATGCTATTTATCATTGTTGTTTAGCTGCTATAGAAATGTTTGGATGTCTTAACAATGGTGAAAGCTGGTATGTGACAGCGCTTGCTTTTTGTATTCTCATGTCAATTATATCCACTATAATGATGCCAAATCCACAGAAAGTGGTATGTGGGCTCCTCTGTCTATAATGTGAGAAGTAAGTAAATAAAGGTTCCCTTCACACCATGCTAGGCGTATGGGGAATATGGTGTTAGTGACCATGTTTTTCTATAACCACGGCACATTTTTGGGTGATGTGGTTGGTATCACGCCAGGCCGCCTTTACTTCCAGAAAAATCTCTGGTACCCATTTTTAGAGGCTGGGTGATCCCGGAGCTTTTAATGTGAACATGGGATCGATTCCCATCATTTTTATGACCACCCACATGGTTCTGGGGTCCAACCAACTGAAAATGATTGCCAAAGATATTCTCAGTGAAAGTAAGAAGACCTGGAGATACTGATCAGAACATTCACAAATGTGTGGTTAGTCATGGAAAAATATAGGCATTTATTTGATTAATACCATGCCCTAAATATTGTACTATGGTACAATGTAAAGCCGTAAGTGTTTCCAACTAACTGTATAACATTTATTATTATTATATTATATCCACCACTCCATAACTTTATTCTCCAATAACCGCAAGTCCCAAGCTATTCTGTAAGTAGCCCTGCATAACCATGTGTTGTGATGAGCTAACTATTACCAAATGTTACAACTGTCTGGTGATTGGTCAAATCAAATAAAATGCACAAAACATAGACTAGACATCATGATCACCATTATTAAAGTTCTATCAGCTAGGTATATTTATATATAGAATAATTTTGTTTACTTATATTTCCACATCTCTCTCTCGTATCACCATTCCATCTCTTCTTCCTCTGTCCACTTCTCCTTCACTTACGAGTCCTTATCATCATAGGAGAAGTAGTATTTAACTGTGCCTCATCATTTGTTATCGTTTGCCTCGTTCTTTGAAGAAAGGTGCTTGTAGGCCAAACATCAGTATTTTGTTGTGTTCCTTTTTTGTAAAGCTATCACCATACCTTGTAGAACTAAGTGTTTGTTACACCCCACTACTGGCTCCTTGGTACCAGCTTTACTGAGGCTGAGGCACTGCATTTATGTGCCCGTTTCCACCCATCATTATTAAAGTGCTCAGTGTTTGCTAGATAGATGATTGTGTCTCTCCACACCTTTATCCTCAACTCAGTATATGTAATTATCTCTCTGTAACTGTCTAATGTAAGCAGACATGATGTGATATTTTTCTGCACTCTACTTAACAGATGCTCTGAGATTCTACTTATTGAATTTAATAAATTATTATAATTAAATTAATGATACATGCTGAAATAATAATGAAAATAACAGATTAGATAAAATCATTACTGAACTAGAGAACTACAACTAAGAATGAGAATGCAAATCTAACTCTCTGCAACTGTGCATTCATCATTATCATTGAGTACCATGCCTGCTGGCATAGGTGATCATGTCTCTCCACAACTTTTGATCTTGACAGCTATTTATCATTTCTGTTGTTGACCTTTTGACAGGCCATTCTCTTTAGCTGTCTCAACTGTCTGGTATTTTTCTCTTTGCTTACCTCTTATCTCTTCATCCCTCAATTTTACAAGATGTCACAATTTATTCCAGCTGTTCCCTTCTCATTGCATAGTCAGCAATTATGATACCATTACTAAAGCCAGGAAAAGATGGTTCAACGACATCCAGCTATAGACCAATCAGCCTTACAAGCTGTTTGTGTAAACAATGGAACGTATAATCAATCTCAGACTGCAGTGGTACCTGGAAAGTGAAAATCTCCTTGTCCCACAACAAGCAGGCTTTAGACAGTGTTACTCTACCGAAGATCAGGCAACCTATCTTTCCCAGGAAATTGAAGATGCATTTCAAGAAAAGAAACTGGTACTAGCAGCATGGATAGACCTAAAGAAAGCATTTGATAAGGTATGGAAGGAAGGACTTTTGAAGAAACTGAGAAATTATGGAGTAAATGGCAGGATGTACAAATGGGTCAAAGCATACCTGCATAACAGGAGAGCCAGCGTGCAACTGGATGGTCTTAAGAGTAAGAAGGTCTTATTGCATCAGGGCGTTCCACAAGGAGGGGTACTATCTCCAACACTTTTTCTGATCTACATCAATGACCTAGTTACTGAACTACCACATGGCATCAAAGTGGTAATGTATGCAGATGACTTGGTAATGTGGTGCACAGAGGGGTATGCAACAGTGGCCTCCAAATTGCTACAAAGAGCTATGAATGCACTGAATTCATGGACAAATAGATGGTGTATCAGCATCAATACAGACAAATGCAGTACTACACTTTTCACACTCTCCCCAAAACAAAAAGCAGGAGCCATCTACATAAACAATGAGCCTGTGAAAGAAGACATACAAGCTACATATCTCGGAGTTACATTTGATAACAAACTATCTTGGAAACAGCAGATAAATAAGGCAACCCAAAAAGCAAGGAGGAAATTGGCTATTCTAAGAAAGCTGTGTGGAACCACATGGGGTGCGAGTGGGAAAATACTCAGTAAAGTTTACCAACAGAGTATACGCCCACATTTAGAATATGGATCATCCGCATGGTGCTCAGCATCAAACACCACATTGCAAGAACTGGATAAAGTACAAAACCAGGCACTTAGGGTCATCACAGGAGCAATGAAATCAACACCAATATTGGAGATGGAGAAATTGTGAAGGATACCAGCACTGAGAGAACGGAGAGACACAAAGGTGCTGATACAGGCAGAAAAATGTGCATGCATGCCGAGACATCCAATGAAGGACAGATTCCAAAATCTTGCATTGGGACGACTTAAGAGAAGCAGCTTTATCCACCAAGCCAAGCGTATTAGTAGACAAACACCAGACATGCCAAGAGTTGTTAACCCCCTTCTGCCCATACCAGAACAGACTCCCTGGACAGATGAATCAGGATTATCAGTTCAAATACGGACAGAAGTGAAAGGAATAGTTGACAAAGAGGAACAAATAGTCTACAGCGAAAAACAATAACTCTCAGTTTCCTGGATAAAGAAGACCCACAAGACCTATGGATTCGTGTGTACACAGATGGATCAGCACAGAATGCAGTAAAGAATGGGGGAGCAGGTGCATATATAGAGTACCCAAATAACACTAGGGATATGAATAAAATAGCAACAGGGATATATTGTCACAATTATGATGCAGAAATACAAGCAATAAAGTTGGCAATAGAAAAACTGCTGAACAGTAATCTTAGCCCACAGCCTGTAGTGTTTTTGACAGATGCAAGATCAGTACTCCAGGCACTACAATCCAGAAAATTACCACATCTGCAGACCTTATTGACTGAACTCTGCAAGCACCACAGGGTTGCCCTGCAGTGGATCCTATCTCACTGTGGAATACCAGGAAATGAGAAAGCAGACCAGTTGGCAAAGGAAGGTTCAACAGGCACACAACTAGATACACTACACCAGTTACATACCATCATAAGAAACAGATAATCAAATCAATCAGAGGACCACAAGCCCCAAATCTGGATGCCTTTCATAATATGAATAGATATGAACAAGTTATCATTATACGCCTAAGAACAGGACACAATCGACTCCATAGTCACATGTATACAAAATTCAAGATCGGCACATCAACTACTTGTACATGTGGACAGGGACCCCAGACTGCTGAACACATACTTCAAGACTGCACTGAATACAGACTGAGGAAAATCCATTGGCCCATAGATACAACACCACAGACAAAACTATATGGGCCACTGTAAGAATTACAAAAGACAGTAAAATTCATGCAGGAAACGACATTGCTGATATAGACAATACTTCTAGCGAACGCACGATAGATTGCATGGCCAAAAAATGATGACGGTTACTTCCTAATATTGGATATTTGCTCTCTTTATGGCATAATTATGCTTTGGTCTCTTTGACTTTCAGAACGTTTTCATTACTCTTCTTAGCTGCCCATGGCATTCTCAGCATTCTTCTGTAAAACCAGATTTCTACCAGTGATGGTCTTGTCTTTTGTCCATGATGATTCACATCCATATATATGTTAAGACTGGCTCTATCTACATAACATTTAACACTTTTTTTTCTCTCTATTTTCAAAAATGGATGCAAGATATCTTCCATGTTAATATTAATTGTGCATTAATTTAATTTAATCTTATTTAGTAAGTGCTGCAGTACTGCATTCCAAGGCCAAGAGCGTGTCACAGTTAATGAATGACTCTCACTTAACTTTCAGTCTTATTCAACTTATTCTCTTGAATCACTTAAGTTCGTCAATACAATGAATCAACAAATCAGTAAATCTGAATCTGCTTAATTAAGATTAAGATTTTTTTTTTTAATCATTGAATTTGCCACTTTTTTTTTTTTAACTTATTATGGGGTTACCCGGCATTAAAAAAAATTATTAAAGTTTAAAGTTGATTTGGATTAGCCATTGCAGTGAGACAGTAGACAGAGACAGCAAAGCAACGAACCAGCAAGTCATCATAACTATCAAATACTAACTACTAATCTATGTTAATTCAAATAAAAACGCATCTACTACTATATAATCTTTTACTTTAATCAATTAAAAACAGATTGACAAATAAAAAAATTAAAAATGCAGTATCAGCTTAAAAGTTCCGTGCTAGAAATAAGTTAATCTGTTCTGTTATATATAGTTGAGGTACACTCAGGTACATACAGGTACTCATTCAACTTAAAATTAAAATAAATCTCTATTTAATGATATTGTTGTATTATTTTTATGTAGCCGGGTTTTTTACCTGCGTCATAATTGCTAGTCTCAAGGATTTGTCAGCAATGGTATCTTTGCATGCTTTGCAAGCAGCTCTTCCACTTTTGGCATATTCTGCCTGAAAGGGTAAGTCATGATGCGGCATTCTCTGAGACCGTTGCACTGGCTAAGATTTCAGGTATTCAAGAATACACGCCTTGTAACTCCACAAATACGACCTGATTCACGTTTCTACCGGAGCCGGAAGTTGCAACAATTGGCGCGCTCTTGGATCGATACACCGGCCGGCTAGAGAGTCGGAATGACTTTCCGGATTTATCAACATCGGGTCGCGTGGCAAAAGTTAGTCCTTGTTAGTGACTCGGGCAGATGGTGCTCGTAAACCTGGGAGGGCCGACCATCTAAGGGCAGAATCCCCCTACAGAAAAAACCATCTGCTGCCTTGCAGGAAGATTGGGGACAATCAAAGGCTAAGGCAAGCAAACCTGAGCAAAATGCTGGCTGAAATCGGATGCACTGGCGCAGAACACAGTGCAAGGTTTTAACAGGTCTTCAATCAGAGTGGATCTAACAGGCTCAAACAGACTGCTGTCTTCGTGTGAGAGTCTGGAGTCCTACTCTGATTGAGTCCTGATCGCAGAGAGAGAGAGAGAGAGAGAGATCTCCTCCCCAGCAAAATCCTGCAGTGTAAAAAAAAAAAAAAACTATTCTTACTGCATTTCCTCATTGCTGGAATCTGCCGGTGGAGACTTATAAAACGCGGAGAATAAAGGCAGCTCATCACGAGGTCTGAGTTTTTATCCCACAATGTTGTTGCGTTCGCCTGCTTTCAACTCTGACGAAGTCCCTAGAGACAAGGAACTGAATTTTTCGTGTTAATCTATTTTTCCCTGGCAGCCGTGTGCACATGGGTCCCTCGTCACACAGGCAGATAACTCAGACTTCGGAGGTACTCATGTTTTTTTTTTTCAGATAAGCACCTGACGTTTCAAGCCGGGCCTCGCTGCTGAGACCAGGAGTGGTTGTCGCAGAGAGAAATCATAAATAAAAATCCCAACCGGTGTAGCCGAGATTTAAACCTACAACCTCTCTGTCCCGAGGCCGATGTCTTGCCTCGAGACCAACCAGTCCCCCATGGACTTGGAATATGAGGAAACTGCAACAAGGACACCTTTTCATGCATAGGCTGCAATGGTTCCTGCCGCCTATCCACCATATACCAGAAGTTCACGTCCTCCCGAAAGTGATGATCGTCATATTTCTTTAAAAATGTATAGCGCTTGATGATGTTAGGCCATCGTTGTTGACTCCAATTTCGAACATATAAACACACAGCTTGTCGTCATATTATCCCCGTCGCACATCAATCAACAGACAGTAAGATTAGCGTACGGCCGGTCTAGGGATTTACGATGAGCCATCACGATGACGTAGCACACATAATAATGTCGAACGCACTGCAATCACGAGCCCTTTAGAATCATGATTACTCTAGTGAAAGTAGCCTACGACGAACAGAACACGGTGCAAATTCCCTAAAGAGATAGAACTGCGGCTGGCGAAGCATTTCACATTAATGAGTAACATTGAAATAACCTGCGTCAAGCAAATCCAACAACGGTCATGAACAGCACCAATGTGACGTAAAGCGCAGAACAAGCCTAGACGATGGAAGGTCGCATTCACAACACTTGATTTGTCGAAAATGGAATATTGCCGGCGTACGACATTGTTTTATCGGCGCAGATGTAATAAGTAGATCATCATCCTGACTTTAACGCATAGGAGTGCAATGGAGAACCGAAATTAAGCAGATATCGAATGCACTTTCTGCAGCGATCAAGAGAACGGGGACTAGATCCGCCATCTTAGAAACGGAAGTCACGACTTGGAATATGAGGAAACTGCAATTGCCAACATGGAACACTTTTCATGCATAGCCTTCATTTGTTCCCGCCGCCTATCCGCCATATACCGGAAGTTCACGTCCTCTTGAAAATGATGATCGTCGTATTTTTTAAAATGTATAGCGCGTGATGATGTTAGGCCATCGTTGTTGACTCCAATTCCGAACATATAGACACACAGTTAGTGGTCAGATTATCCCCGTCGCACATCAAACAGACCGTAAGATTAGCGTACAGCCGGTCTAGGGATGTACGATGACGTAGCACATAACAATGTCGTACACACAATTTCGCTCCCTTTAGAAGCCTGATTACTCTAGTGAAAGCAGCTTACGGCGAACAAAACACGGTGCAAATTCCCTAAAGCGATAAAACTGCGGCTGACGAAGTAGTTTAAATTAAATTAAAGAGTAACATGGAAATAACTTGCGTCAAGGAATTCCAACAACGGTCATGAACAGCACCAATGTGATGTAAAGCGCAGATCAAGTCTAGACGGTGGAAGGTCTCACTCACAACACTTGATTTGTCAAAAAGGGATTGTTGCCGGCGTTACGACTTCGCTTTAGCGATGCAGATGTAATAAGTAGATCATCATTTTACTTTAACGCAGAAAAGTGCAATGGAGAACCGAATTTAATCAGATCCTGAATGCACTTTCTGCAGCGATCAAGAGAACGTGACATAGATCCACCATCTTTACAACGGAAGTTGTTGTGACCTGAATGTCTCTAGACAGATCTCCCATAAAACGTTGAATTCACCAAAGCCTGTCTGAAAAAAATATCGGCCTCTGTGCCAGATCTCACAAAGAACGTTGCATTCACCAAAGCCCGTCTGAAAGAATCTCTATCTCTAGCCAGATCTCCCACAGAACGTTGCATTCACTAAAGCCCGTCTGAAAGAAATTCTATCTCTAGCCAGATCTCCCATAGAACGTTGCAGTCACTAAAGCCCGTCTGAAAGAACCTCTGTCTCTAGCCAGATCTCCCATAGAACGTTGCATTCACTAAAGCCCGTCTGAAAGAACATCTGTCTCTAGCCAGATCTCACACAGAACGTTGCTCTCACCAAAGCCCGTCCGAAAGAAATTCTATCTCTAGCCAGATCTCCCACAGAACGTTGCATTCACCAAAGCCCGTCTGAAAGAATCTCTATCTCTAACCAGATCTCACACAGAACGTTGCATTCACCAAAGCCCGTCTGAAAGAATCTCTATCTCCAATCAGATCTCACACAGAACGTTGCATTCACCAAAGCCCGTCTGAAAGAATCTCTATCTCTAGCCAGATCTCACACAGAGCGTTGCATTCACCAAAGCCCGTCTGAAAGAATCTCTGTCTCTAGCCAGATCTCCTACAGAACGTCGCATTCACTAAAGCCCGTCTGAAAGAATCTCTGTCTCTAGCCAGATCTCCCACAGAACGTTTGCATTCACCAAAGCACGTCTAAAAGAACCTCTGTCTCTAGCCAGATCTCCCACATAACGTTGCATTCACCAAAGCCCGTATGAAAGAACCTCAGTCTCTAGCCAGATCTCACACAGAACGTTGCATTCACCAAAGCCCGTCTGAAAGAACCTCAGTCTCTAGCCAGATCTCCCACAGAACGTTGCATTCACCAAAGCCCGTCTGAAAGAACCTATGTCTCTAGCCAGATCTCACACTTCTATTGTCAAGTTCAATATCTCTTTGATGTCTTTAAACTATCTTCTACTTGGCCTGCCTCTGTCCTTCTCTATAAGATATCGTTGTTGTTGATGTCATCATAATTGCACACACCGTATCGATACCACCAATCGATTAAAAATTTAAATTTAACATCAAGGCATACCTCAAACATAATATTTGACACGTCCATCTATCAAATTTACATGAAAAATCAACTAACTGGGGCCTAGAGTGTAAATTTACTATTTTTATCGATTTCATGGGCGTAGCCCTCAAAAATGGGTAAGGGGTAAAATAATAAAAGTTATTTTTTGTAAATTCTTGATACGGGGATGCCTAATATAAAGTTTGGGGTTGCATAGAGGTTAAATTTACTATTTTTATTGATTTAATGAGCGTAGCCACCAAAATGGTCAGGGGGTAACAATCATAAAAGTGATTTTTAAGTAAATTTTTGCTATGGGGATGTTTAATGTAAAGTTTGGGGTAACCCTAGAGTGTTAATTTACTATTTTTATCGATTTTATGGGCGCATCCCTCAAAAATGGACAATGGGGTAACAATCATATAAGTGGTTTTTATGCAAATTCTTGATACTGTGATGTCTGATATAAGTTTAGGTATGCCAGGAGAGTAAATTACTATTATTTAACAGTTTCATGGGCGTAGCCATAAAAAAATGGTCAGGGGGTAAAATCATAAAAGTGGTTTTTAAGCAACTTCTCGATATGGGCATGTCTAAAATAAAGTTTGATGCAAGTCTAGAGTTAAATTTCATTTTTTATCGATTTCATGGGCGTAGCCATAAAAAATGGTCAAGGGGGTAACAATTTTAAAAGTGGTTTTTATGTAAATTTTTGCTACGGGGATGTTTAATGTAAGGTTTGAGGTAAGCTTAGTGTGTAAATTTACTATTTTTAACAGTTTCATAGGCATATCCATTAAAACGACATACTAGACGACCTCCATACAACCATCATAACACACTAGTCGACCTCCATACAACCATCATGCCACACTAGGCGACCTCCATACACCCATGACGACACACTAGACGACCTCCATACACCCATCACTGCGATGAGCATGTTAGCAAGACAGACTGAATAAGATGTAGGGGTGTTAAAGCATACACCAAACGAACGCCTGGTCTTTTTAAATTAGAGTACGAAGGGACAGCTCTTGTTAGCTTATGTAGTAAGACGTAAGATTGTAGTGGGGATTACGATAAAATCAGTTGTAAGGGGTTAAGCAAGCAACACAACAAATTAGATAAAGATATGTTTTTAGAGGTTCTCGCCACGCAAAAGGCCAAGGGTGGAAAAATGTGGTTTCAAAGTCTTAAATAATTCTATATTTTCCTACAGTCAAACAAGAAATGCTCTTTCCTATTTCTATATAAAAAGAAAGGTAGCAGATGATAACGTCTCGACAATGCCTCTAGATATTTAACTCTTTACACTACCAACTTAGACTAGCCACCAATCTCTAATAGTTTCACCCCTTGTGCTTCATTTATGACACAAAGCTAAGCCGACACCCAACTACATAGTTATAAATAAATGTTATCCTTGTACTATATATTTACTCAGTGTACTAAATATTATTGTAATGTTATATAATATCCCCTGTATGTTATACACCTATTTAGATAATAAAAGAATAAAATATATCTTTTGTTTTCTGTTTTATATTTAATGGTATTGTCTTTTTCATTGATGTTGTATAATCTACTAACCTATCACTATCGATCAAGTACACCAAGAACTCCAAAGTCAGCGCACACCAGACATAAACAGGTCACTTCCGGGGTCACCAGGACTAGAGGTCAACATCCTGACACGAGCGGTCATGGTTAACTCCCCCTGTCTCTCGTGTACATTAGGCGCAAAATGCGCCTACTATATATCTTTGTTAATTTACGGGCCACATGATAATCTGTTGGACCCTGCTATACTACTTGTACCCATTCGTCATCATCAATTGTCTGCTGATAGCGCCAAACATCTCCATCGTTCTATGCATCTAACCGTTTGTGTAAGAGAAATGGATCGTCACGTCCTGAGCAACAGTGCCTATGGTGATGGTTCTGTTACATGCGGTGCTGTTTGTCTTCCCGTCTGTATACTTGTGCAGAACAGTTCTGATTCCTATCCAACCGCAGTGAGTGTATGAAAGTAGTTAATAGATTATGCAATACTAGCCCCAGTAGCATAGTTTTAATGCACGAAACCTTGTTTTAAAATAAAATATCTACCAGATGTTACGGTTGTATGATGTCAGATTTGGTACGTAACAGGAGAAATAGTCATGATGATGAAGGAGAGAAGAAGATGCTACTAACACCAGTCTCGTGACACCTCGTATGTTGGTAATGTTGAGGCAACTGAAGCTAAATGAGGTTACAGTTTAAACTACAGCACATGGGATCTGTTGATGTTGTCGATATTTTGTTATTATTATTAATTCTTGGTGAGACACGGTCTGTTTAACCACAGACTGTTTTCTGGTTATATTAGATTGCAGATGTCATTACAAATTTTTAGTGAAGATTACACTGGGCTGGGAAGATCTACCGTCGAAATGTATGGTGTCTAGACATATCGTTGTGAAACGATTTGATCATCTTGAGTAATGTAAGAGGGCAGCCAACATTTTCCAGCACCATATAGCCCTGTTCTTCTCACGATGTCAAAAGCCTTTGTGAGATCAACGAAGGCTATAAATAGAGGTATTCTCTATTCCTTGCATACCGCCTATATCTAGCGGAGATAAACAATTATATCGGTGATTGACTGTCCAATTCTAAACCCGCACTGGGTCTCAGGAAGGATATGCTCTGTCAGTTGATGTAGACGCTTTAAAACAATATCACGATACATCTCAGTAAAAACATTTCTATTGTAACTTTAATTCTACTCCAGTAATATTAAATACCTTTCGTAAGTTAACCCTGGTGTACTTGCCCACTTGGGAGCCGCGATAGCTCAGTGGTTAGTGAACTGGACTACAAAGGACAAGAGGTAGGGTTCGATCCTAACCGACGGCCCTCCGGTTCACCCAGCCTTTAATGGGTACCGGATTTTTTCTGGGAAAGTAGGCACGGGCGTAATACCGACCACATTACCCCAACAATCTTGTGCTGAAGGTCTGTAAAATTTATGGTCACTAACCCCATATTCCCTATACGCCACTTGTCGTGACGGGGGTACTTTACTTTTTTTACTTGCCCACTTGAGGAAAGGATATAAAGAAGAAAACATAAAGAAAGGATTCAAGACATTTTAAGAGAATGGTTTGGTAATAATCAACAACAGAAATGATAAATGGCTGTAGAGACAAACAGCTGTGGAGAGACATGGTCACCTATGGCAGCAGGTATCGTACTTTATGATGATGATAATACTAGCCAGTGCTATAAGTTCATGATGATACTAGCCAGTGCTATGAAGTTCATGATGATACTAGCCAGTGCTATGAAGTTCATGATGATACTAGCCAGTGCTATAAGTTCATGATGATACTAGCCAGTGCTATGAAGTTCATGATGATACTAGCCAGTGCTATGAAGTTCATGATGATACTAGCCAGTGCTATTAAGTTCATGATGATACTAGCCAGTGCTATGAAGTTCATGATGATACTAGCCAGTGCTATGAAGTTCATGATAATACTAGCCAGTGCTATGAAGTTCATGATGATACTAGCCAGTGCTATGAAGTTTATGATGATACTAGCCAGTGCTATGAAGTTCATGATGATACTAGCCAGTGCTATGAAGTTCATTATGATACTAGCCAGTGCTATGAAGTTCATTATGATACTAGCCAGTGCTATGAAGTTCATGATGATACTAGCTGGTGATATGAAGTTCATGAACTGTAATGAGATTTTCCCCTGTGATGATGAAAAAGATACAAGAATCAATGAACACTGTTCATCTTTAATAATGCTGATTTTTATATACAGGAATACAGTTAAGTTTGATAATACATACTGCATATATTTAGTTCTAATTTGACTCTTAAGTACAGAATAAAGATAGCAGCTGTACAAACATAAAAGCATAATAGCTGTACAAACATAAAAAATAACAGTAAAAATACAATTCAATCAATTGAAAATGTGTATGCATCTATTAGCAACAGGGCTGAATTTAGACCTAGGCTAAATAAGCTACAATATCTTCAGTAATCAAGAAAAGATGTTGGATATATGTTGGACATGTGATGAGAAGAGATAGAAACCGAATAGCAAAGCAAGCCCCCAAGTGGGAAACAACAGGTAGGATGAAAGGAGGTCGACCCAGAGAAACACTGAGAAGAACCTTGATCAGGGAGGCAAAGGCAGCAGGAAATGGCTCCCTCAATGAGATCGAGATGCTTGGACAGAATAGAGAGAAATGGCGAAATTTGATAAAAGATCTTTGCAAGGATTGAGACTGCTAGAAAGAAAATTTTGAAACAGGGAAAGAGTATCTGAGCCAATGCACTATAGGCCGACTACAGCTCAAAAGGTTGATCATCATCAAGTACCGGGCCTGCTGGCGTAGGTGATCATGTCTCTCCACAATTTTCGATCTCGACAGTTATTTATCATTTCTGTTGTTGACCTTCTGCCAAGCTATTCTCTTAAGCTGTCTGGTATCTTTTCTCTTTGCATCACTCTATCTCTTCGTCCCTCAATTTCCCAGTTGTTACAATATATTCCAGTTGTTCTCTTCTCATTACATGGCCAAAAAATAATGATTGTTTCTTCCTAAAATTGGAATTTAGCTCTCTGTTTGCTTTGGCCTCTTTAAGAACGTTTTCATTACTTTTCTTAGCTGCCCATGGTATTCTCAACATTCTTCTGTAAAACCACATTTAAAAGGTTGATAGATAGAAAGAAGCTACAGGTTAGGGCCTCAAAATAAGGGGACCTCAGATTTGTTTATATTATAATCTAAACAAATGAATAGGAATGGCAAAAAGTAATTTTAATGCCATGAAAAATATACTAACAACAAAACAAATAACAGCAGGGCTGAAACTAAGAATAGCAAAATGTTACATCTTCTCAATATTCCTGTATGGTGCAGAAACATGGACATTAGACAAGAAAACAGAACAGAAAATTGAAGCCTTTGAAATGTGGATTTACAGAAGAATAGGTAGAATTGGATGGAAAGAAAAGAAAACAAATGATGACGTTTTAAAAGAACTTAAAAATAAAAGAGAACTACTAAATACAATTAAGACAAGACACATGAAATTTTTGTGACACGTTAAAAGACACAACAGCCTACTAAAAGTAATATTGGAAGGGAATATACAAGGTAAAAGAGGCAGAGGCAGACCAAGACTAACATGGACGAGTAACATCAAAAGATGGACAAGTCAATCTATGACAACCTGCACCATCAAAGCAAGAAAACAGAGTGGAATGGCGATCCATGGCAGCCAACCTTCGTTGTGGAGATGGCACTCGATGATGATGTAATCTATTATAGAGAATTTCTGGCGTTAAATTTTTTTAATAACAGGGACCTCAAAGTTTCATTAAGCTGATGTGAGGAGGAGCCTGGAGCCTGAAGAGAAAAGTGAGAGAATTGGGGGAAGGAAGACGAGTGATGGAGAGAGATGACAAAGAGAAGAACAAAAAGTAGCAGGAGTGTATAATGAAGTTTAGCACCAACATAAAATATATTAAATATTATGCGGGGCCGTAGTAGAGCTGCAGAAAACATATCTTCATTTAGCTCAGCCAGTTAGGGCCTCAACAAGACTAAACCCAGCCCTGGTTGGCAGCTAGAACCTCACCAAGACTAAACCCAGCCCTGGTTGGCAGCTAGAGCCTCACCAAGACTAAACCCAGCCCTGGTTGGCAGCTAGAACCTCACCAAGACTAAACCCAGCCCTGGTTGGCAGCTAGAACCTCACCAAGACTAAACCCAGCCCTGGTTGGCAGCTAGAGCCTCACCAAGACTAAACCCAGCCCTGGTTGGCAGCTAGAGCGTCACCAAGACTAAATCCAGCCTTGATTGGCAGCATGCATTATATCATGCTTGTCTAATTTTATTGCTCTCTCACTCAGCGGTCAAACAAAAATATAAAGGTTGACTCTGTGATTAATGAGACTATAAGGACTGACTTTGTGATTAATGAGACTATAAGGACTGACTTTGTGATTAATGAGACTATAAAGGTAAACTTTGTGATTAATGAGACTATAAAGGTAAACTTTGTGATTAATGAGACTATAAAGACTGACTTTGTGATTAATGAGACTATAAAGACTGACTTTGTGATTAATGAGACTATAAAGACTGACTTTGTGACTAATGAGACAGAAAATTGTTAATCTAAAGCAACATACATTTATATTTAACCAAGAGACCAAATATTTTTATTTGACCAATTATCTGCAATTCTCTGACCAATGAGGCTGCACTGTATGGATGTCTGGGTAGTGAAACATGGATATCACTCAACAATATGCTAAAAATAGGTACATAGTTACAATATTACATGAAACAACCAGCAAAATGCTGCCAAATATGCACAAAGGAGATAAAATAATGATTTTTTAACAAGACTAAATAATTTTTTTTAACAAACAAGCAATTGTAAAAAAGGATCAGTCCTTTGAGGTATCTTATTACTCATTTGTCTTTCAGTGTCAAGGGGACATACAGTTTGCAGTCTTTTGCTCCCTAGTATTTCAAATATTCCATCAATCCATCTTTTTTGTGATTAATCCTTGAGTCTGGTGTTTTCGCAATGATTATTGTAGGTTCGTTGTGTTGTTTTTTGGTCTTTCTGTCTTATCACTTGGCCAAACCATTTTTATCTGTTTCTTTTTGTATTCTGGCAGGAATTATTCCCAGCTTTTTTTCTCAGTTCTTCATTTCTTATCTTATTTGAAGTATGGAATTTCAAGAGTGTATACATTGTGGCAAGAAAAGAACAATAAATAATGAACCACTGAGGAATTATGAATCAAATGAAAAAATAATGACTTGCCCATTTCTGTCATGTGTGTACCTCATGTTGTAATTCTAAGCCTGGAGACTCAGTGTACTTATTTGTGTACACTGTTTTGTCCAAATTTTTGTTGCTTGAAATAACATTTGTGGTTTAAAGAGATTAACATTTTCTGAAATACTTGTCACTGGTAATACATCTTTCATTTTGTTTTTTAACACATGTTTTTAAAATACACAGTAAACAAAATATTTTTGTTTACATTAGAAGTGAAAATAATTTCTTGATGCTTACAACAAACAAAACAAAATAAATCTGTTGTTATTATGCTGACAAAATTAAAATCTATATTAAGCTTATTAAAACATAAATCTGAATAACAATTATAGAAAACATTTGCTTTTAAGGAAATGCTTGTGGTGAATGTATTATCTGTATACATTTGATGCATTTTACTGTGATGAGTAATATATGAAAGATACAATGGACACATCTTTGAAGATTAGCTCTAGTTGCAATAAATAATTTACAAGATTAGAAAAGTAAGGCACCGAGAAAGAGCACTTGGTGCTTTCCATTGAAATTCTGAAGCTTTAACTTAATATCTGTAAATTAATAAACACTAATTTCAAATAAAAAATAAAAAAGACAGGCCATATAGATAAAAAAAAAATACATTTTAATTGTGATCAATATTTCTTCTTCATATTTCCCTCCTCATTTGCCTTTCAGCATAGACAGGAGATATAATCTGTGACTTTTTATTTTGTGTTGCTTCTCCTGCAGTTAAGTTTCCTGGTGTTTCTAATATTCCATCAATCCTTTTTTTTTTAAATGGTCAATCCTTGGGACTGGTTGTCGTAGAATTTTTGAAGGTTCTGCCTTATTTTGATCTTTCTATTTTATGATGTGGCCATCTATTGTTTCTTTATGTTTTCATTGGCAGGCATTATTCCTATCTTCTTTTTTAACATCATCACTTCTGATGTTATTTCTCAGGCTCTTTCTTGTCAAATCTAACACATTTCATTTTGGTTGTGGTTATTTTTCTTATTGTTCTTGAATCTAGCATTCAGACATAGGTAGCACAACATTGGAATAAAAATTGTGCTGTAGAGTGCCTGTTTTGTCTCTACTGTTATTTCCTTGTTGGACAGTAAAGTGGTAACATAGGTTCAATGATTTGACAAGCTATGTTGCATCTTGAGTCTATTTGTGCTGCTTATGACTTATCATTTGTATGACTTATCATTTGTATGACTTATCATTTGTATGACTTATCATTTGTATGACTTATCGTTTGTATGACTTATCGTTTGTATGACTTATCATTTATATGGCTTATCATTTGTATGACTTATCATTTGTATGACTTATCATTTGTATGACTTATCATTTGTATGACTTATCGTTTGTATGACTTATCATTTGTATGACTTATCATTGTATGACTTATCATTTGTATGACTTATCATTTGTATGACTTATCATTTGTATGACTTATCATTTGTATGACTTATCGTTTGTCGCTAGACTTCCTAGTTATCAAAATTCATCTACTTGTTTTAATTATTATATTACTGTTCTATTTTTTCTTTGTGATATTCATTAATTCTGTCTTCTATCTATCTATTGACCTTTCGAGCCGTAACCGGCCCATAGGGCGTAGACCAAGATACACCTTCTCCTATATGGATTTTTTGTTCTAGCAGTTTTCTTTTAAAGATATTTTATCAAATCTCGCCATCTGTCTCTGTTCTGTGCAAGCAGTTCTATCTCATTGAGGGAGCCGACTCCTGCTGCTCTTGCCTCTCTCATCAATGTTCTTCTCAGTGTCTCCCTGGGTCTTCCTCTTTTTCTTTTACCTGTTGTTTCCATATGAGGGCTTGCTTTGCTATTCGGTTATTATCTCTTCTCATCACATGTCCAACGTATGACCATCGTCTTTTCTTTATTACTGAAGATATTAGTGGTTGATTGGCGATTTCTCTAATTTCCTCATTTGTTTTGAATTCATTCCATGCTATACCAAGTATTTTCCTTAGACATTCTGTCTTGCTGGAATTAATTTTCATGTTCTGGGTGCAAGCATTGCTATGTCTATTTTAGTTGTTGTAGATCTTATATTTTATTAAAAGTTTCATTAATGGTGCCAAGTCATCTGATAATAGAAGTTCAATAACCTTTTCTGTCTTAGATAGGTTGACAAACTTACATATTGGTTCATGTAAGTAATAAATAATGGAGGTGAAGGTTTTAATACAACAGTGGACAATTACACTATTTAGTAGTAAGTAGGATATAAAACGATATATACTTATATGTTTTACTTGTCAGTTATGAATATAAACTTATAATATTACAATGTATATAAATGCAAGTTATAAAGATATGATTAAAATATAAAGTATGTACCATAACATATACTGTCGTAGAGTAGTGATGCATTAAACTTCACCAAACTAGACCAGAGTAATTAGAATGAGGAGGACAGTGCTTCCCCAACTCAATGAATCATGTACTCATTCTTTTTCACATTTGCACTGACTAGAAAGCTTAAAGCTTGGATTGAACTTTCATTTATTTGATCGCCAAGCCGGAATGCTTACACTACACTAACTATCTATCTATCTATTGTCCTTTCGAGCTGAAGACAGCACATAGGGCAGAACCACAATCTCAAAAACAGAAATCTTGCGTGTCAAAATGGCACATATTGCAGAAATCACTGCTTCTAAAATCTATGGCTGTTTCCATAACAATACTTTTTACAATGACAGCTTGTCAAGCCATCGATCAACCTCCTTAGTTGCCTCTTACGACATGCCTGGAAGGTCACAGCGTAACTATTCTTTACTTTCCTCATAATGAGGCCCCGGTAACACACAGGAGACACTAACTACTGACAAATTATTACTTAGGAAGGGGTAGACTAGAGGTAAGTTGTTGACCAAGCCTGGACAAGAAATTCCTGGGTTTGAATTCCACCATGGCATGAGCCAGCTCTGATGGCCTCAGCATTGACCAATCAGATCTGACACCATGCAACATTACAACTCAATAGATGTTCTACTGTAAGATGAGGTTTTATACATTAAAACCTTACCAGTAGTAAAAGTAAAGGTTCCCTCCATGCTTTGCTAGTTATATGGGGAATATGGTGACCATATTCTTCTGTGACCACGGCACATTTTGGGTGATGTGGTCGGTATCATGCCAGGCCTCTTTACTTCCCAGAAAAATCTCTGGTACCCATTTTTAGAGGCTGGGTGAACCTCGGAGCCTTGTTAGCCTGAAAGAAAATCCACCACTGCTGGGGATCGAACCCGGATCCTTCTGGTCAGGAAGCGAGCTTCTGGTCACACTAATTACCCGGCCACTGAGGCTCCCTGTACAAATGTGCTCCTATAACATGTCTCCACCACAAAGTGGTAGAGAAACCTGTGTGCCGATATCCACAAAAGTTGTTCTAGTGGTAGCGATCCTACCAAGGATGGACAGGTCAAAATACAGGGACTAGAAAAAGTGAAACACAAACATGTTGAAATTTGATGCAGAGGGCCACATACCTAACATAGAGCCGCGATAGCTCAGTGGTTAGTGAACTGGACTATAAAGGACAAGAGGTAGGGTTCAATCCCAATCTATGGCTTTCAGTTCACCCAGCCTTAAATGGGTACCGGATTTTTTTCTGGGAAAGTAAAGCGGCACGGGCGTAATACCGACCACATTACTCCAAAAATCATGTGCCGAAGATCTATAAAAATTATGGCCACTAACACCATATTCTCTATACACCACTTGGCGTGATGGGGCACTTTACTTTTTTTTTACTTTTACATACCTAACATAAGTGTGACATAAATTCTCACCATGAAGCTGTCACAGTCTAGAAGAAAGTGATATGGTGTTCATCCTATAGAGTCTCGCCACGATGTGAGAGTGCCAGGCCACTAGCCTCAGAAGGGTCCAACCAATGCTACTGGTGGTCATCTTCCTCTATGTTGTGGAGTCAAGGCATACAGAGAAAGCACAAGAGCTTTTGACCAAACATCAACATTATGAAGGCTCTTGTGGCCATCTCAGGTACCATACCAGGACAAGCTGTATGGAAATGTCACTAAAATTGAGCTGACAAACACTTTCTTCAAACTCAGTAATAGTGACATTTAATTTGACCACAGCTGGTGGGAATTTTTCACTTCAAATGTATGGTTTTTTTCATGGCTAACCCTGTCCTGGTATCTAGGTTGTGAGATCTAATCTCTAGCCACCGACAAAAAAACAGGCGGTCCAATGAACACTCTGTGCGTGTTAAAGAACTCTTGGCAGTTAAAAGTAAAAAAGAGTCGACTAAAATTGGCCTCTACCTGGGAAAAATGAGTAAAATTTATAAAATTAGAAATGTACCCATGCTAAAGATATATAGAAGAATATGTAGAATTGGATGGAAAGAAAAGAAAACAAATGATGAAGTCTTAAAACAACTAAAAATTAAAAGAGAACTACAGAACACAATTTAGTTAAAACACTTATTTTCGATGCAGGGACTTCTATATCTTTTAATAAGAAGCATGTAACAGCTGTATTAATAAGAAGCATGTAACAGCTGTATTAATAAGAAGCATGTAACAGCTGCATTAATAAGAAACATGTAACAGCTGCATTAATAAGAAGCATGTAACAGCTGTATTAATAAGAAGCTTGTAACAGCTGCATTAATAAGAAGCATGTAACAGCTGTATTAATAAGAAGCTTGTAACAGCTGCATTAATAAGAAGCATGTAACAGCTGTATTAATAAGAAGCTTGTAACAGCTGTATTAATAAGAAGCATGTAACAGCTGTATTAATAAGAAGCATGTAACAGCTGTATTAATAAGAAGCATGTAACAGCTGTATTAATAAGAAGCATGTAACAGCTGTATTAATAAGAAGCATGTAACAGCTGTATTAATAAGAAGCTTGTAACAGCTGTATTAATAAGAAGCATGTAACAGCTGTATTAATAAGAAGCATGTAACAGCTGTATTAATAAGAAGCATGTAACAGCTGTATTAATAAGAAGCATGTAACAGCTGTATTAATAAGAAGCATGTAACAGCTGTATTAATAAGAAGCATGTAACAGCTGTATTAATAAGAAGCATGTAACAGCTGTATTAATAAGAAGCATGTAACAGCTGTATTAATAAGAAGCATGTAACAGCTGTATTAATAAGAAGCATGTAACAGCTGTATTAATAAGAATCTTGTAACAGCTGCATTAATAAGAAGCTTGTAACAGCTGTATTAATAAGAATCTTGTAACAGCTGTATTAATAAGAAGCTTGTAACATTAGTTATACTCTTTTTTCAACATGTAAGTTGAGACAACTGTATTTTCACTTTTCAACAGGAAGCTTGCTGCAACAATATTTTACTTAAAATAGGTAAAAAAATATGGTCAATTTTTAACATACAAGTTGTAAAAGTAATAAATGCTCTTTTCAGCATAACCGTTTTTACAACAGCATTGGATCTCTATTCAGCAACTAAGTTGCAACAACAGTATATTCTCTTTTCAACATTAAAGTTGCAACAACAGTATATTCTCTTTTCAACTTAATATAGCAACAACAGTATATTCTCTATTCAACATGAAAGTTGCAAAAACAGTATATTCTCTATTCAACATTAAAGTTGCAACAATAGTATATCCTTTTTACAACATGAAAGTTGCAATTAAAAATATATTCTCTATTTAACATGAAAGCTGCAACAACATTATATTCTCTTTTCAACTTAATACAGCAACAACAGTACTTCTGCTCTAAAGTTTCTCTTTTAAATGACGGTAGGTGGGATAATAAATCTTTCTCCTTGAGCGCAAACACAGGAGACAGTCATGTAAAACATGCAAATGCTGGTGATAATCATGTAAAACATGTGAGTGCAGGTGATAGTCATGTAAAACATGTGAGTGCAGGTGATAGTCATGTAAAACATGTGAGTGCAGGTGATAGTCATGTAAAACATGTGAGTGCAGGTAATAGTCATGTAAAACATGTGAGTGCAGGTGATAGTCATGTAAAACATGTGAGTGCAGGTAATAGTCATGTAAAACATGTGAGGGCAGGTAATAGTCATGTAAAACATGTGATTGCAGGTAATAATCATGTAAAACATGTGAGTTCAGGTGATAGTCATGTAAAACATGCGAGTGCAGGTAATAGTCATGTAAAACATGTGAGGGCAGGTAATAGTCATGTAAAACATGTGAGGGCAGGTGATAGTCATGTAAAACATGTGAGTGCAGGTGATAGTCATGTAAAACATGTGAGGGCAAGTGATAGTCATGTAAAACATGTGAGGGCAGGTGATAGTCATGTAAAACATGTGAGGGCAGGTGATAGTCATGTAAAACATGTGAGGGTAGGTGATAGTCATGTAAAACATGTGAATGCAGGCGATAGTCATGTAAAACATGTGAGGGCAAGTGATAGTCATGTAAAACATGTGAGGGCAGGTGATAGTCATGTAAAACATGTGAGTGCAGGTGATAGTCATGTAAAACATGTGAGTGCAGGTGATAGTCATGTAGAACATGTGAAAGCAGGTGATAGTCATGTAGAAATTGTGAAAGCAGGTGATAGTCAAGTAAAACATGTGAAAGCAGGTGATAGTCCTGTAAAACATGTGAAAGCAGGTGATAGTCAAGTAAAACATGTAAAAGCAGGATAAAAGTAATGACAACAACAAAGGAAAAGACTTTATGAATGAGTAACTACAGTAAATTAATTTTTTTCCGATAAAGATATGACTAAAGTAAACGAAAAAAATTGTGAACACAGGAGACAGTCATGTAAAACACATGAATGCAAGAGATGTAAAACAAATGAGTGTAGAAGATAGTCAAGTAAAACGTATAAATACAAGAGACAGTTATGTAAACATGTGAATACAGGAGACAGTCATGTAAAATATGTGAAATTAGGATGTTGTCATGTATAAAACATGTGAATACAGGAGACAGTCATGTAAAATATGTGAAATTAGGATGTTGTCATATATAAAACATGTGAATACAAGAGACAGTCATGTAAAATATGTGAAATTAGGATGTTGTCATATATAAAACATGTGAATACAGGAGACAGTCATGTAAAATTAGGATGTTGTCATATATAAAACATGTGAATACAGGAGACAGTCATGTAAAACATGTGAAATTAGGATGTTGCCATATATAAAACATGTGAATACAAGAGTCAGTCTTGTAAAGCATGCTCTTCTGTTATATTCACTAGGCTGCTGTAAATGTTCATCCTACACAACGCTGTTATTATAACCTGAATATCATGAATGATTACATAAATTAAGCAAAAAGGAAACATGTTCAAAAGAAATACATGAGACAAATGTAGTTGACTAAAGTATGAGTAATTTGATAATGAGCAAACGTAATAAAAACAACTTTACAACTGATAAAAATAACTAAAAAAGGCTTCAGCATTAAAAAAAAAACTGTTTTTGATTAAGTGGAACATCTTCTATTTAAAGTCATGTCATGTGTAAAAAAGAATGTGAATAAAATTAAACAAAACCAATATAATCGGTGTCAATAACTAAATATAAACAATGTAAAAGCCCACCAGAAGCGGTGGTTATTTTAAAAAAATAGGAAAAATTAATCTGTGGTTTCTTTGTGACGTTACCCTCCCCTGACCTCTTGGGTAGTGAGATCCGATGTCTAGCCATCTCAAATAACAGCAATAAACACGAGGTCCTGTGTGCTCTCATGTGGGTAGAGTAGCCAATGGCTGTTGCTCGGAGCAAAAACCTACCCACACCGTGGATCCCAGGTCGTACTATAGAGTTCGTGCATGTGGGCCAGGATTCTCCATGGATTTTCTCGAGATTCTCGAGGGGGATATAGCAGCACCTATGGATTCTTCTGAAATGCAGTGATGATGATCCTAACAACAAACAATAATGTAAAATAACTAAAACATAAATTATAAATTGGGGACTGGCTGGTCTTGAAGCAAGACGTCGGTCTCGAGACAGAGGGTTAGAGTTCAAATCCCGCTGCATCAGTTGGGATTTTTATTTGTGATTTCTCTCTGCAGCAACCACCCCTGGTCTCAGCAGTGAGGCTCGGCTTGAAACATCAATTACTCATTGATGGAAAAAATATCAGTATCTCCGAAGATGGATTAATCTGCCTGTGAGGTGAGGGACCCCTGTGCATACAGCTGCCAGGGAAAAATGGATTAACATGCAAAATTCCGTGTTTGTGAATGTTTTTTGAAGAAGAAGACAGATAGCAGCAGAGATGAAGATGATAGGGAAGACATGGAATGATCTTAAAAGAATGGCTAGAAATAGAACGGCTTGGAAAGTGTTTGTTGAAGACCTATGCTCCACAGGGAGCTGAAAGGTAGAAGAAGAAAGAAGAATGCAAAATTCACTTCCTAGTCTCTAGGGACATTGCCAGAGGTGAAAGCTGGCGAATGGAAAAAAAAAAAATAATAATGATAAATCATATTATACAGAATAAACCAAAATGGATGGTCTAGAATCTGGAGAATCATGCAGCAGATGAGGATACAACACTTTACTCTGGAGGAGAAGATATACAACACAGTGAGTAGTTTGTAATAATTGTACTGAGAGGAGTAGTATATGTAACAGATCAGTATGTTAAGTTGAGAGAAAGACATACCCAACTTCACCATAATACAATGCTCTGCACCAACATTGAATAAGCCATAGAATTGAAAACATGTCTAAATGATGTTTCAAAGTCTACAACTTTAGACACAAACTGGAAGCATCAAGAAAATCACAATTTTAGAGAGTACTTGTGTAAACTTTGATGTGTTGGAAACAAAAAAAAAAGCCAAAAGAAATGGAAATCATTTGGGAATGTTTCTTCAACAAATAAAACAAGGTGTTTGACAAGAATGTGTACTATGAATATATTTATTTGGGAGGCTGGGTGGTCAAGAGGTAAGCCGTCGGTCTCTGGATAAGAAGGTCATGATCTCGATTCCCACCACAGACAGCAGAAAATAATAATTTTTTTTAAAAATCGAATCAGTGGCTTTATCCTCTTCTGGTCTTTGGGTAGTGAGATCTGATATCTAGTCTTCTCGAAAAATGGCGAACAATAGGAGTGTGGATTCTGCACATGTTAAAGAACCTTTAGCAAATGAAAATATAAAAGAATAGTTCAAAAGGGCCGCTGTCTGGGTAAAATTAATAGGAAGAAAAATCTACCCCAAAACTTTAAAACTATTAATGATAAAAATAGTAGAGTACCTCTGAAGTCAGAAGACATCTGCTTGTATGGTGGGGGACACATAAGCAAACTGCTGCCATTGTGAAAAATTGGGAAAAGTGAAATTCACTTCAAAATTCAGTCCCTCTGGACTTCCCTATAGACATAATGGTGGCGAACGCAAACAAACAAACAAACAATAGATTTATTTAATCTGTCTAGTGAAATTATGCTAAGACCCACAGAGGAAATACCCTGAATATCAGTCGGTGACCATAATATAAACAACATGAGGTATACTCATGACATAGAATTAATTGCTAAGAGTAAAAATGAATTACAGAAAGCGATTAGTTGTAACACAAAGCAAAAATAAAGGTCATAACCTCAAAAGCAAATTGACAGAAGTAACGGCCACAACAAAGGAAAAGACTTTTATGAATAAATAACTAAGCTAAACTAATTTTATTTAGAACAAGATATGACTAAAGTAAACGGAAAAGTATTAAAATAGGTCAATGAATTCTAATAAGTGGGAATATTATTAAATTCAATTTGTAGATGCACAACAGAGAAAAGGTGCAGAAAAGCTCAGACAAAAACTGTATACCTGGGAATGAAAAAGAAGCAGCCCATAGACAACTTAGAAGAGAAGAGTGAAAGCAGAGATTCAAAGTGTGATCTAGATTTGGGGGGGGGGGGGATCCTGTGAGGGACAACTGCCACGAACTGAGCAAGGCTGTGAGTTTTTATTGCTACTTTAAAGGTGACAAAAAATATACCAGTCAGCCACTGTCTGTTTATAAAGCTGTAAGTAAAAGTAAAGTACCCCGTCACGCCAAGTGGCGTATAGGAAATATGGTGTTAGTGACCCTATATTTTACAGACCTTCAGCACATGATTTTTGGGTAATGTGGTCAGTATTACGCCCGTGCTGCTTTACTTTCCCAGAAAAAAATCCGGTACCCATTAAAGGCTGGTGAACCGGAAGCCGTTGGTTGGGATCGAACCCTACCCCTTGTCCGTGGTAGTCCAGTTCACTAACCACTGAGCTATCGCGGCTCCCTTGTAAAGCTGTGGTCAAGAAAAATAAGATAATCATATCTAGAATAATGATGAAGTCTTAAAACAACTAAAAATGAAAAGAGAACTACTAAGCACAATTCAAACAAGACAAATGCGATTTTTGGGCCATGTTAAAAGACACAACAGCCTACTAAAAGTAATCCTGGAGGGAAAAATACAAGGTAAAAGAGGCAGAGGCAGACCAAGACTAACATAGATGAGTAACATCAAAAGATGGACAAATCAGCCTATGACAACCTGCACCATCAAAGCAAGAGACAGAGGAGAATGGCGCTCCATGGTAGCCAACCTTCTTTGCGGAGACGACACTCGATGATGATGATGTCTAGAATCAAGTACAGAACACTTTTAACAACAAAAGAAGGATCAACATTATAGTCAAAGATACACAAGGCTAAAGAGTAGCTCCAGCAGGTCAAAATTGTTACAAGCACAATTCTGATGGTGAAAACATCAAAATATGAACTAGGAACAAACAACCAAACACAAAGAATATATAAGATCAATCACAAACAAGATCACAATCAATAAATTTTGACATTTTGCAAGACTACTCAGATGGTTTACCCGAATGTGAAAAGTCTGTGACAGTGGATGGGTCGGAAGAATCAGAATGATCAACGCCCAGAAAGTGAAAACAGCAAAGTGTGTGGTACACATGAAGCATATTCAGAACACGAAAGACGAATATGGCAAATCACCATGAAAGAGACTGGAACCTCATCACGTAACATTCCAAAGAAAGCCATGGAGAGAAATTGTAACTAATATTGGAAAGGAAAATACAAGGTAAAAGAGGCAGAGGCAGACCAAGACTAACATGGACGAGTAACATAAAAAGATGGACAAGTCACCTATGACAATCTGCACCATCAAAGCAAGAGACAGAGTGGAATGGTGATCCATGGTAGCCAACCTTCGATGCGGAGACAGAACTCAATGATGATGATGATTTCCGTTGCGGTTATGAGGCTAATGATGAAACAAATACTTGTCTAATATCAATAATACTTAACATTTCAATGAGACCAGATAAGTATTCAGTGTCAAAAAATCACAACATTTCAAGAAATTACAACAACATAACATAAATGTTATAATACAAAAAGAGTACTAAGTTATATAAACAAACATGGCAGTTTAAAAAATAATAAATTGTCAGGTAAATATGGCAAAATATGAAGAAACATTACAATAATTGTATTCTCCTAATGGTTTTTATGGGTTGGAAAAACAACCCAAGCAACAGCCATCACAACAGTTCACAAAATAATATTGCAACAACAAAAAACAAATTTAAAAAGAACATATATCTTTCATTATTTAAAAAAAAGGCTCTATTAGTTAATTTTGTCAAACTTTATCCAGCTAAACAATGTAAACGGTGAAATTATACCTGATAACGTTGACCACTGTATAAAACAGTATGACATTACAGCAATACAAGATCTAATTTCACAAATTCTTCACAGCAAATCTCTCATCAATATCTTCTACATAATTAAAACAACATTATTCCTGCATATTATTAAACAATTGATAAGATTGATGAAGTCTGTCATGACTTGATGAAGTCTGTCATGACTTGATGAAGTCTGTCATTAGTATCTTAATGACACCACCCCCAAGGTGGAATGTGGAGGGAAGGAGAACAACATTTCCTCCATAAAAGCCACCAGGCATAAAGGAAGCTCTTACTTATGAATGAATGAGTGACTGTATTGGGTGTTGGGAACTGCTCGTTTCTTTTAAAAACTCCATTAAAACAAAGAATTATTATTTTTCTAAACAAACAAATGAGGTATTTGTTTAATATCTACCTGGCAACTGTCATTTAAAGTTTAAAATGGCACATAGGGTAGAAATTCTAGATTCTTCATGTCTGATGATTTATTTTGCTATTAATTGTCAGACATTACACACGATCTGCATTATTTCTCACCACACATCTTTTTCTAAACCTCGGCAAGGGAGCTGATGCTCACTATTGTTGCTTCCTACCTCACGGTTCTTTTAGTGTGTCTCTAGGTCGGCCTCTTTTTCTTTTGCTCTCTAGTTTTTGAGAGCTTCCTTTGAGATTCTCTTGTTGTCTCTTCTCATCACATGGCCAACATATATATTATACATTAAGATAATTCTGGATTCATTGCCGTTTCTCTTATTTCTGCACTAGTTTTGAATTCAATTCATGGTGTACAAAGTATTTTTAGAAACATCTGTTTTTAAACGAAATTTAATTTATTTTCTATTTCTTTAGTTGTTTTCCAACTCTTGAATGCAAAAGTAACGGTGGGTAATACATTTGATTTGAAAATCCTGAGCTTTGTTTTTGTGCTTAGTAATTTTGATTTTCATATTTTATCAAGGTTTCTAAAAGTCATTGCTGCCTTGTTTCTGAAAGCATCTAATTTGTTCTGTATTTCTATCATTGTTTTCCAACTCTCACATTTGTATAGATAAGGGTGGGTAATACATTTAAGTTAAATAACCTTAGCTTCATATATGGATAGATAGCAGCAATAGCTCAGTGGCTAAGTGGCTAGTCAACTGGACTACTAAGGACAAGAGGTTGGACCAAGATCATGATTAACGGGTCCCAGGTTTTCCCAGCCTGAAATGGGTACCGGATTTTTTATAGAAAAAAAAAAAGATGCATGGGCATAATACTGACCACATCACCCAAAAATCAAGTGCCGAAGGTCCTAAAAAATATATGGGCACTAATATCTTATTCTTTAAACGCTATGTGGTGTGACAGGGCTTTTTTCTTTTCATGGATAGGATAGGATAGGATAGGATAGGATAGGATAGGATAGGATAAGATAAAAACATTCAATTCTAAGAGCTGAACCATATGCAGACATGATGAAAATGATTTATTGTTGGGAATACTTATTTTGTTTTAAATGAAACAAATGCACCTTGATTCAGTACAAACTTGGAAGAAGTCTGTTCATAACTGCATGGGTTCATTCTGGTAAACATTTTGATTCTAAAAACTAAATTGGATGTCATATTTTTTACAATATGAAGCAGTGCTAAATGCAACATTATGTGTTTACTATGACATTAGCCACAAACTGTGCAACCAGAGACACAAGTTCTTGGTTTCTTTGTCAGTATTTTCTAATTATTGGATATTCTAAATGACATTCACTAATGAAGCTGCATTTAATAAAAATGATGACTAGCATTGATGCATTATCATTGACTATTTTAACCCATGATTACGACACCTACCCTCAAGCTATGTTTTTATGACACCATTTCATAAAACTTATGAACACTAAATCTTACATTTAGAATTCAAAAAATAGTATTTTCTTTGAACTTTTTGTTACACAGCTGTGTACTTACGCTAGGAGAGACAAGGAACTGGATGTGGTAATCCTTTCCTGTCTTATGTTCCATTTATAGTTTGAAATTTGACTCCATGACACTGTGGCTACTGGAGGTTTTTATGTTGTCTATTAACACATTGGCTATCAGTTTGTCTTTTGAGCCATAAGTTCGGTTTCATCTTAGCATTGTTTGCTGCCTATTCCATATTACAAAGGTTTGTTTCATGTCTCACCAACAGCCGAAGAGATTTTCCCCACCATAAAAAAAAAAATGCACTTTGTGTTTGAAAAAAAAAAAATCCAAACTGAAAGGAAACAAATCAAACACTCAAAGATCACCAGCAGCAATAATTAGAAAGGTATAAAAAGAGGGGAAATGTCTGCCCATGGCAAACTGTTGAATTCCAGGAATTTGTATTTTGAGTTCGAAAATTTTACAAAGGTGTCGTAATCTAGGGTTAACAGTAAACAATTTATTTGGTGAAAAACACGTTTTTATTTCCCATTTAAACTCTATCATTAAAAAAATTAGAATATTTTAACAGCGCATTCATTTTTCTTGAAATGGCACAGGCAAAATTAATGCTGAACATCTACTAAACTCTGACCAACCAACATAAAGACTCTTGTGTTCATCACCAACACCATATTGGGACAAACTATATGGTGATGTCACCAGTCTTGAGCTGGCTAATGCTTTCTTCAAACTTATTAATATTCATGCCTAGAGATGTATGCAGCAGAAAAAGAAATGACATATAATTTTCCCAAATCCATGAGTATTTAAGAAACAACTTAACTTGAATAAGCTTTGTCATGGTTAAGAAGTGAAATAAAAATTTTGCCCATGGTCCGAACCAAATTGGCACTGAATGAGAAAATATTTATGTATAAAAAAGCTACCAAGCAAACAGATACAACTTTATCTATACAGTCTCTACATAATATCAGAACCAATATATGACTGCAGGAGCTAATAAAACAATCACTAGTAAAAATAAAAACTTCATGTCTTTGAAAGCAAATGGCTATGAAAAGTGCTAAATATGAAAGTGAAAGTTTTCAAAATAAAGGATATTATAAATGAAGAGACTAATGTGCTGAAGTTGGATATGTTGGGCTGACAGGCTCAAATATCACAGTTTTGCTGCATATCACAACACAACGCAGACACACCCACTTAATGTTCTTTTAAGGACGGATGAAAAAGTGGTGAGATCTTTTAGTCATTGGATGAATGCAAACAAACACACAAAGAGACTAACCAAAAGTATGTCTTCGGCCTATGAAAGAATGGATAAACTAACATTTAATATATACTAAAATGAAAGAACATATAATTCTGCTTTAGGTGTCAACTGAAAAACAATTGACACTAGAAAAAGAGAAAGACTGAAAAAGGCTTCGTCCAGAACTATAAACAGAGAAGGGTCAGTCAAGGATTTTTAAAATGTGCTGGACTAACAGTACAAAATCCCTGTTGGATAACAATAATTTGTGTCCTACATTCAAAAGTATGTCTCTTCCAGAGAGCAACATATGGGTTGTAAGTCATGAACAATCTTGCAATCAGCAAGGAAGAAATTCAATTCATTTGAAACAAAATAAAAAAACAAAAATATCTTTACCTAGGATAATGAAAAAGTGCATTGAAGACAAACTAAAAGATTTAAACAATAACAAGAACTGGCTTATAAACACCATTCTAGAGAGGAAATTAAAATATTATGGCCACGTCAAAGACACAGGGGGCTGGAAAGAAAAATTATGGAAGGCATGATTTCTTGGTGATGCATCAGGGACAGATCAAGAATAACGTGGTTTCAAAATATCAAGGAGACAAAGACAGGGACATGACAACAGAGGAAGTGGTAGATATGGCTAGAGACAGAGATTCTTTCAGACAGGCTTTGGTGAATGCAAAATTCCGCAAAGGAGATGCGACTTGATGATGACGTTCTGAAGAGAACACGATGAGGATACAAAAGTTAAGAGCACATTTAGTTTGGGAGAAAATGTAATTAATGACGTTCTGTGGAAAAACTCTGAGATGAAAAAAATTTAGATACATATAATTTTATATAAAATATAACCACTAAAGCATACTGAAGACAAGCAGGCTAAAAAATGAAGAAACTGTGAGAGAGTAATGTTTTGAGATAGAATCAATAGATACCAACAAAAAAACAAACAGAAAATTTTTGAAATCTCATTGCACTTAACTTTAAATGTGGAAATAGCACCTAATTAGTTTGATGGAATGAAGTAATTAAATGTTTTGACAATGCCTGCTAAACTTACAAATGCAGTAAAAGTAGTTTAATTGTTACAGAAAATCATACAAAGAGCCAAAACTTGACTAACAACACGAGTTTTGCTTTTCCCTCTCACTCCGTTCATCTGAGTATGAATCTTCCAAATCTGAAGCAACCGAAGGTGCCAATGTAGTGTGCTCACTTGGCTGTCGTGCACCATTTGGCAAAGACAATATGTGCTTGACCAGAAAATTCATAGCTTCATCTGAAACATTAAAGTATTTATGTACACATAACTTCGAAACATAATGTATTGCTATATATTAAATACAAATGGTCAGCTTAAAAAATAAATAAATAAAAATGGATAACTACTTAAAAACCTAAGAGCAAGAAAAAAAAAATAAATGTAAAAAAAAACATAAAAAAACAATAGGAAAAAAATCCAAGGAACAAATTCATTGTACAAGTATGCACATACATCATATGTGTACAATATGCTCATAGTGATCTAAGGCAGGGGTTCACAACCTTTCTGTGCCTACAGTCACACTGGAAATTATAAAAAAACCTGTGGGTGCCAGTATTCAGATTTATTGTTAACAATGGCTACTCATATTTATAACACAGCATTTAGCTCGTCATTCAGTTATTATGTGTCCATTTTCAAAGAAAAATAAATATAAAGTACTGTATCTTTCGCATCACATTTTTTTCTGCTAGATTTTCAAAATTAGGGACGTATGATTTATGTAAATTCAAGTTCACATCTACTCAAGCCTTTTAAGATACTGTATCAAGGCTAATTCCAACTGCTAAATCTGCTTTGCTCTGATCATTTGACGCCAATGATTACCACCTCTGTTCATTGGGAAGGAAAAAACATTAGCGTCTATTGTATCTTTTCTTTCTCTCTCAGTATCTTATTCAACTGAAAACCGGACAATAAATGACATCACTCGCTGGAACTTTTCGGGCATAAAAAAATATGCACTGGGTACAGTGGCACCAAGGGCACTAGGTTGAGAACCACTGAGCTAGGGAGAGCAGGGATCAATGGTTTCCAGGTTCACCCAGCCTTAAATGGGAACTGGATTTTTTTTTCTGGGAAATTAAAGCGGCACGGGTGTAATACTGATCACATTACACCAAAAATCATGTGCTGAAGATCTGTAAAAGTTATGGTCACTAACACCATATTCTCTATATGCCACATAGTGTGATGAGGCTTTTACTTTTTACTTTGGGCTGAAAATCTATTCAAAGCAGAAGATTTTCACGGAAGACATTTTGTGATTTTAGAAAGATCAGGGCTAAAAGTATACAGATTTCATAGAAGAATGGGTTGGTTACAGGTATGTACAGAAGTTGTATTATCATCTATGTAATTTTGTGTTAAAAGGATTTTCTTCCACACCCGGAGAGTGTCATGCCACCAACAGTTGCCTTAGACACACAAAAATTGATCACTAATGATATATAGTTTGATAGACTCATAGATGGCCATAACTAGCATTTCTGTGTAATGAGAAACTTTAAATGCAAACAAAATATTTATCCCGATCAGTTTGTGAAGTGCAACTAGAGAGCAATGTAATTAAAATTTTGAACACAATCAAGACTGCATCTTCAAGTCATGAAAGGAAATGCAAGTGTTGGTCTAGACATTTGGAGTTGCAATTTCTCTGTTGTGTTAATTACTGAAATTGTGTTTGTGAATCATGGACAACAGGATAACAGACAAGAAAATCATTGGAGTCAGTAGAAATGTGGTTTTAGAGAAGAATGTTAAGAATATCATGGACTGCTAAGAAAAGTAATGAAAATGTTCTGAAAGGGGCCAAAGCAAAAACAGAGCTAATTTCCAGTATTAGGAAGAAACAATCATCATTTTTTGGCCATGTAATTAGAAGGAAACAGCTGGAATATATTGTAACAACTGGGAAAATTGAGGGACGAAGAGATAGAGGGAAGCAAAGAGAAACAATACCAGACAACTTAAGAGAATGGCTTGACAGAAGGTCAACAACAGAAATTATAAATAACTGTCAAGCTCAAAAGTTGTGAAGAGACATGATCATCTACACCAGCAAGGAGATGAAGGCACCAGAGCTGGAAGTTGTAAGCGACCCACAGCTGATGGCTTGCGCCAGGATCGTGAACCAAAACCATCCAGACCCTGCTCCACCTCTCAGTGGTGCCTCCAGTAACAGACTAACCTGTCTCATCTGGCCAAGCGTGCAGGGATCGAAGAGGGAAGACAACCCGGTACTCAAAAATGTTGTGCTGAAGTCGGAAGTGTTGGGCCGAAGGGCGCAAATATAATAGTCATACTGCAAACCACAACACAATGCAGACACGTTCACTACGTCCTTGTAAGGGCGGATGATGAAGAGGAATATTCTAGTCTACCACGATACTCTAGAATACTTTAGTCATCGGGCGAACACAACCAACCAACCTACACCAGCAGACTCGGTACTTGATAATGATGATGATATGTTTGTTACTGTCCTAATTCCACTGTCTGGACTACTTCATCTGACAAGCCTTGTAACAAAACAGCTAATGTGGTCTTGGAATCAATTCAGAGGAAGAGGTATGTTTACAGCACTCGGAAAAAATGACAAATAATCAACAACAAAAAAATAGACAAAGAACAATTTATGGTCCAAAGTAGGATCGAACCCGTACTCTTTGGCACAGCGCCTTGCCACGAGAAGCCAAACGCTAGGGAACACTGCTCTCTAATCTGGTCTTGCCAGCTTTGCACTCTTTTAAGACTGACTTAAGCAGGAGAACCATTTCATTCTCTTGCAGGGCTATACATCTGATAGTCCTATGGCACTCACTAATTCTGAATTTGCTAATTCTACCCTTGATCACATTCATGAAAGTTGAGCTAACTTTATACACCAGGGAGGGTCATAGGTATCAGCATAAACTGGAGGTACAAAACTTTGAACTTTACAATAGAATGGTGTCACTGCAAAGCAGGGCATTCCCATTTATGCTCAGTCTCCATTCCTGCATTCACAAAAGTGTTCATCCTGACCATTCATAATGTTCTAGCTTGTGTTCTTTCTTAATTCTTTCTTGTCAAATTCCTTGACACAGTAGTCGTAGATTACTTCGTTGAAGTTTTGTAGTTCCTGTATCAAATTCAGCCTCTTCTGGTGGTAGTCTAGAGTTTTTGCTAAAGACTTCTCTCCCATTGTGTTGGCAGGAGGAAACTTGATTTTCTTTCTTTCTCTAAAAAAGGGAGTGAATTTATCATTAGACAGCTCAGCTTGAGTATTCCTTAGAGTGACCCCTGACTGAAGAGAACTTCTGATGTTCTATCTGTTGGGACAGTATGTTGTTGAGCTACTGATGCAGGATTCTCACATCTTTCTTTCATTCTGTGTATTTTCATGCCTCTCAGTGTTGAGAAATTCCTACCACACTCACTATAGTGTTCCAGCTGCTGTTCTGAAATAAAATCTGTCAGTCCAAGTCATCTCTGTGAGATCATTACATAGTTCATCATTCTTCCCCCTCACTCCATGAATCTTGGTGGCATTCCTTTTTGGATGTTTCTTCTTTCTTCCTACCTTCCAGCTCCCTGTGGAGCATAGGTCTTCAAGAAACACTTTCCAAGTTGTTCTGTTTCTTGCCATTTTTATAAGATCATTCCATAACTTCCCCATCATCTTCATCTTTGCTTCTATCTGTCTTCTCCAAGAATTCTTTGGTCTTCCTCTTTGTCTTTTCCCCTGGGGATTCCAAAAAAGGGCCTGTTGTATAATGCTCTCTATTGGCTTCCACAGTGTGTGTCCTATCCAGCGCCATCATCTTTACTGTATCTTTTTATCCACTGGTATTCAACTGGTACATTTCTATAATTCTATGTTAGTGATTTTGTCCTGCCATTTCCATCCTTTTATTCTGCGTAAGCATCCATTAATGAAAGTCTGTATGTTTATGATTGTCAATTTTGTTGTTCTCCATGTTTCACAGCCATATAATAGGACTGACTTAAACATTGGAGTTGAAAATTTTTATTTTGTATTTAACCTAATTTCTTTGGACTTCCATATGTTTCCCAGTGCAAGAAAAGCACCTCTTCCCAGTGCAACAAAAGCTGGCGATTGCCAGCTCATCCATCTGTTTGTCCTAGTAATTCCCAGTGTTATTTTTCTTTCCAGGTTCCTATTAGTCTTTATCCCAACTGTCAATAGACTAACCAATGTAGCAATGATAGGAAACTCTTTATACAGAGCTTTGCAGGAGGAGGTTATCTGATCATCAGAAGGGCCTTCAGTCAAGCAATGAAATTTACTATAAAGAGTTAACCTCTTGTTAAAAAAACACCACAACACTCTTCTCTAGCTGCAAAGATGTCTTAAAAATTAACGGCATAGTAAGAGATTTTTAACTGGGTTATCTCCCTGTCCCTTGTTTTACTGTAGTGTGTTCTCTGCCATTCCCATGGTGTGAATTCTGGGACTTCAGCTGACAAGACTGGGTAGTACTTGGCTGCAGCAATTCATATGTGAAACAGCTCATATGTGAAGTAGCTCATACGTGAAGCAGCCTATAGCTATTGGTGTTTTAAAAATATTGCTATTTTTATCATACTGATTTTTGAATTAACAATTAATTTTAATAAACATCCACATTGCTAACTGGTTTGCTCCACCAGCAGCTACACAATACAGCTGATGAGAATGGTCCATTAGCTGAGCAGTGCAAATATCAACTCCATTAACACAGACTAACAGTGTCAGAAGAATAAATATTTTGTTTACTTGTAGAAAAAAGTACATTTTGTTTTAAGGAATGCCCCCCCCCCCCCCCCAAACAACGGAGCCACAATAGTTCAGTGGTTAGTGAACTGGACTACAAAGGACAAGGGATAGGGTTCTATCTTTCTATCTATTGACCTTTCGAGCCGTAACCGGCCCATAGGGCGTAGACCAAGATACACCTCCTATATGAATTTTTTGTTCTAGCAGTTTTCTTTTAAAGATATTTTATCAAATCTCGCGATCTGTGTCTGTTCTGTGCAAGCAGCTCTATCTCATTGAGGGAGCCGAATCCTGCTTCCAAGTTCACCCAGCCTTAAATGGGTACCGGATTTTTTTCTGGGAAAGTAAAGCGGCACGAGCTCAATACCGACCACATTACCCCAAAAATCATGTGCTGAAGGTCTGTAACATTTATGGCCACTAACACCATATTCCTTATATGCCACTTGGTGTGACGGGGGCTCTTTACTTTTACTTTATTCCCCTCCAACAAATGGTATATTTAGAGAACCCATAAAGATGCAAAGGTAGCAAAAGAGACTGCAATCAATATAGAGGTATATCTCTTCTCAGCCATGTAGGAAAGCTATACGCCAAAATCTTGGAAAAAAGGCTGAGACCAATAATCATCATCATCATGTACCCTGCCGGTTGGCGTAGGCGATCATGTCCCTCCACAATCTTCTATCTACAGTGCATCGTATCAGTTCTGTTGTTGACTGTTTTCCATGCCATGACACCAAGCTATCCAGTATTTTCTATCTTTGTCGCCCGCGATCTCTCTTTCCTTTTATTTTGCCAGTTGTAACCAAGTATTCCAACTTTTCTCTTCTCATGATGTGCCCGAAAAATGTTGATTGCTTCTTTCTGATGTTTTTTAAGAGCTCCCTTTTTGTGTTGGCCTCTTTGAGAACTTCCTCATTGGTCTTTTTATCTGTCCAGGGAACTTTCAACATTCTTCTGAGAAATCCCATCTCTGTGGCCTCTAACCGTCTTTTCATTTGTTTGTCTACTGTCCATGATTCGCTTCCATAGGTCAGAATTGGTTCTATATAACACCGATGAACTCTCTTTCTCATTTTTATTGACATAGATTTGTTGCATAAGATATTTTTCATTTTCAGAAATGCTATTTTGGCCTGAGCTATTCTGCTTTTTATGTCTGTGGTGCATCTCCCATCTGATGTAATTATTGTGCCCAAGTATTTGAAACGTTGAACTTGTTTTAGATTTGTCTCGTTTATTTTTATGCTGCATGATGGTGATGATTGTTTCTTCGATATAACCATTACTTCTGTTTTCTTACTATTCAGACTGAGACCCTTCTTGTTGCTTTCTTCTACTATTATGTCTATCATTTCTTGTAGTTCCAAGAGTAGAGACCAATAATAGAACTACAGTTAAGCAATTCTCAAATGGGGTTCCGAAAAAACAGAGGATGTACCGACGCACTATTCACATTAAAACAGCTTGCAGAAAAAACGACAGAACACAATCAAAACTTATACATAGCCTTCATTGACCAAGAAAAGCATTCAACAGAGTAAACAGAGAGCAACTGTGGGAGATACTAACAACATACGGAGTAAGCCAACATCTAATCAACCTTATTAAAAGTCTCTACATCAACAGCAGCTGCAGGGTCAGAACAGCAGCAGGCTACACAGACCACTTCGAAGTTAGATCAGGTGTAAGATAGGGGTGCGTACTATCCCCCATACTGTTTATTACATACATGGACCACATATGCAAGCTAGCCAACCCATCAGAGACAGAGGAGATCAACGAGCTTCTATTTGCAGATGATCAGGCACTAATACATGAAACAATAGAAGACCTACAAGAACACTTAAACAAACTGAACATCTCAGGCACAAAATACAACATGAAAATCAACATCAACAAAACAGAAGTCATGAATGTCGCCAAAAATAAACAGAACATCAATATAACTATAGAAGGCAGACAACTAAAACAAGTAGAGGAATTCAAATACCTAGGAAGTCTAATGACAAACGATAATTCCCAAACAGCAGAGATAGAATCAAGATGCAACAAAGCTTGTCAAATCATCGGACAGTTATCACCACTATTGTCCAACAAGGAAATAACTCTGGAGGCAAAACAAGCACTATACAATACAATCTTCATCCCAACGTTGTGCTACCAATGCCAGACCTGGACCCTAAATGCAAGAACAATAAGTAAAATAACCTCTACAGAGATGAAATGTGTTAGACGAATGACAGGAAACAGTCTGAGAGATAAGATCAGAAATGAAGAACTGAGAAAAAAGCTAGGAATAGCCCCAGCCAAAGAATGTATAAGGAAACAACAGATAAAATGGTTTGGCCACGTGACAAGGCAGAAAGAACTAAACACAACACAACGAGCCTTCAACAAACGTTGTGAGAACACCAGACGCAAGGGTCGACCACGAAAAAGATGGGTCGATGGACTATTAGAAGCACTAGGAAACATAACAGCAGCAGAGGCGAACAGAAGAGCAAAAGACCGCAAATTATATCTCCCCTCGACGCTGAAAGGCAGATGAGGAAGGAAAGTAGAAGAAGAAGATAAAGATGCAGACCTTCATTAGTGGACGCTTGCACAGAATAAAAGGTTGGAAATGGCAGGACAAAATCACTAATGTAGAACTATAGGAAAGTGCCAGACAAATACCAGTGGACAAATAGACGCGATGATGGCACTGGATAGGACACACACTGCAAAAGCCAAATGAGAGTATTAAACAAAAAGCCATTTTTTAAAATCCCCATGGCAGGAGACAAAGAGGAAGACCAAAATATACTTGGAGAAGACAGGTGGAAGCAGAGATGATGGGGAAGACATGGAATGATATTTTGAAGGCTTGGCATCAAACAGAATGGCTTGAAAAGTTTTTGTTGAAGACCTATGCTCCACAGGGAGTTTAAAGGAAGAAGAAAAATAAGAGCCAGTGAGACTCACCAACATTTTGATTGGTTTTTGCAGATGTTCGAAACCATGCAATAAAGTTTCTTTCTTGACAGAACTCATCCAGTTTGACAGATTCAAAAGGACCATCTTCGATGTCACACTGAACCAAAAATAAAAACATCATGAGATAAGTGAATTATAAAACATAAAAGTATTCTTCACATTAACAAGTGTGACAAGTTTTATTTTAATGTATTACTTAACTTAAATATGTTCATTCTGTTCTTCTTCTTCTTTCCTTCTCATTAACTTTACAGTGGCACGAAGAGAGAGACAGAGAGAGAGAGAAAGAAAGAAAGAAAAAAAAAAGAGAAAGTGGGAGTTCTTTCATTAGCCCTATATCACCTTTTTTGGCGGCATGTTAAAAGACACAGCAGTCTATTAAAAGTAATCTTGGAAGGGAAAATACAAGGTAAAAGAGGACGAAGCAGACAAAACTAACATGGACGAGTAACATCAAAAGATAGACAAGTCAGCCTATGACAACCTGCATCATCAAAGCAGGAACCAGTGCGGAATGGCGCTCCATGGTAGCCAACCTTCAATGCGGAGATGGCACTCAATAAAAATATAATTATCATCTTTCTGGGTATTCTGGATATCCTTTTGCTCTCCATTGCTTGGAAAGCTTTGTGTATTTCAAAGTTAACAGCAAATTTTGTTTGTAGAATTATTCTTCAAACCAAGAAAAGTCTAGCAAGATATAAATCTCATATCTTTGGAAAAGCAAATTCTGGCATGAAAGCTATGTCTGACAATTTTACACTGGAATGATACATTTCTGAAATGAAAATATTTATGAAACTGTAGGTATTGCCTTGTCACAACTTCCTGAAGGAAACAATATTTATAAAACTACATGCTACATGTGACTTTACAGACAGTTAAAACCTTGTCACAACTTCCTAAAGAAAACAACATTCATCAAACTACATGCTACATGTTACAGGCAGTTAACCCTACCAGACCGCTGTACCTAGTTTTTGGTAATTTCCTAATCTGCCGCTATGCCGCTGTCCCTAATTCTGGGTACTTTGTCTAGTACGCGAAAAAATGCATCACAAACTAAAAATAACCAACCAATCGTGGTCAAACCTCATGGTTAGCCATTGCAAATGTCTGTCCCCGTGTGTTTGAATTGACTTTGTGTGGTTTGACATGAAAAAATTATGAAAATTCACAATGAAACGAGCGGCTGATGAATCAAGCACTTCAACAGGAAAGTGAAGTAGGTCTAGGCTTTTCACATTCCAACAGATGAACGATACTTTGGTTGATTCTCTCTCTCTGTGATCAAGACTCAATCAGAGTTGGATTCCAGACTAACTCATGAAGTCAGCTGTCTGTTTAAGTGATTCAATTGCCCCATATCTGATTGAATACCTGTTAAAACGTTGCACTGTGTTCTGCGCCAGTGCATCCAATTTCAGCCAACATTTTATTCAGGTTAGGTTGATTTAGACATTGAGGAGTCAGATTCTTATAAAAATTATGTTTCCAGTTCGAGTGACACAGACAGTGAGAGCTAGAGTGATGAGGAGAATCTTGAGCCTTATAGAGCTAGAGCTAGATTGATAGAAAGAGATGGGGGGGGTGGGGGGGGGGGCGTATCCTGCAAGTAGCTGATAGGGGTACCCCTGTGTGAAACAAACATCCTGCTGGGTGGATAGGCACACAAAGGTGGAATATTGGTGCTAGATGAAAGGTAGACCTATTTTCTACAATGTCTCCAAGTTCCATCTTATTCTAACCACTTGTTTGTATGTAACTAACATTTTTCTATATCATGTTGGTTTTTTCTCTTTAATGCTCAGGAGCGAGCCCAGGTATATGGGACAGTTAGGTTCAGGGCCTCAGGTCTGGTAGGGTTAAAATCATGTCAAAACTTACTAATATAAAAAAATGTATTTGAAAGATTCTGCTACAAACCTTGTTTGCTAATAGCATCACAGGTACTGGTTGCTCATTGGATAAAACCACTTTAGAGTTGACATCCTCTAACCACTATAAAAAAATAGTTTCAAAAGAAATGAAAAAATACTTTCACATATTGTTTTCAACAATTGACTTCAGTATATATGGTGTTATATAAAAAAAATTTCTGATCTCAGGCTTTTGAATAGGAAAGAACAATATAGAGTTCTGCCACCTGCTGGCTCTTCATGACATATTGATAATCAGTGTGCTGAGCAACACCATCAAAGCTCATGTGCTACCACAGAGCACTGTTCTGTTTGTGATGGCTTGTAATGGTGTCACGGAGCTGAAAATGAACAAGAACCTTGAACATTTGTGTTTCAAATTCTGTGCTCAAATCTGTAAAAGTACTACCAAAATCCAGAATTTGCTTTGGCAAGCATTTGGTGAGTGCGTCTTACAAATTTGTGGATGGTATGGACATGTCAAATGTGGCCAACAATCACTTGAAGACAATGAACATTCTGGATGGCCTCGAATAAGCCACACATGAGAAAATGTTGAGAAAGTTCATACATTAATTTACATGGATCATAAAAAAAATGGAGGTGCATGTGGCTGTGCCACTTAAACCACTGTTCCGCTGGCTGAAAAGCTGACGTATGGTGTTCGAAGCCCGCGGTAGACAGAAAGGAATTTTTCTATCGGAGGTGAAATAAAAATCCTGAGTCGCATGCGTCGTGGTGACTGCTTGACCAAGCAGCCTTTATCCCTCTGGTTCTATCGTTGCCCTCCGACATACACCAGCAATGGTACTATGTGTTGTAAAGATAGTTTTTTTTTTTTAATCAAAATGCAATTTCAGATTTCAATTGAACATTTGGCATCAGTTATGGTTCAGGTCAGGCTGTGACTGAAAACTTGAATATGTGTTGAATTACTGTGAAACTTATGCTATGGCTCCTCATTTTGAAAACTTGAATATGTGTTGAATTACTGTGAAACTTATGCTATGGCTCCTCATGTTGAAAACTTGAATATGTGTTGAATTACTGTGAAACTTATGCTATGGCTCCTCATGTTGGAAACTTGAATATGTGTTGAATTACTGTGAAACTTATGCTATGGCTCCTCATGTTGGAAACTTGAATATGTGTTGAATTACTGTGAAACTTATGCTATGGCTCCTCATTTTGAAAACTTGAATATGTGTTGAATTACTGTGAAACTTATGCTATGGCTCCTCATGTTGGAACAAAAAAAAACCCATCAGATGTAGATTAGCAAGGAGTTCACAGACACCTTGAATGATGGATGACAAAGATTTTCTGTAACGTGTGATTACCAGGCATCAGTACCAGACATCATAACCAGTGAATCATTACCAGGCATCATTACCAGTGAATCATTACCAGGCATCATTACCAGTGAATCATTTCAGGGGAAGAAGCACGTTTACAGCAAATCAATGTATCCCTTTCCTACGGGCAATCTATTACCCCCCCCCCCCTCTCTCTCTCTTCCTTTTTTCATTCCCTTTCTCTCTCCTCTCCTTTCTTCCCTCCCCTGCTGAATTCCCCCCCCCCCCCACACACACACACACCTTGACGTGATATTCCCGGGAGATATTCAGGGTCTATATTATGGTACGTTGGCATCCTTCCACAGGAATCATGATCCCTATTTACCAACTTATATTTATAACCACAGCAGCACTGCTATTATTTGTCTGTTCTCCACTTACATTTATTATCCTTATCAATACATATTCTATCACTTTATAGTCCAGTTCTACCTGATTCTTCCCATTTTTTTTTTATTCCATTTTCATATAGCTGCATTATCAACCACATTACCTAGAAATGTGTCATTGATTATGGAAAAAATATGGTCACTAATACATATTTTTTATAGTCTACTTAAGTCTGGGGAATCTTTACTTTATTTTTTACCTTACTCATCTCATTGTGACAATTTCTAGAAATATGAAACTAATTGCAGGAGAAGAAGTATCCAATTTTCCTTCTGTTCTATGAATTACTCAACAAGGCCATCATACACCTTCAAAGTGGATTTTTGCTTTTCTTCACAACAATTTAAATTGACCTTTCTGCAAAGAAAAATTTATTTGCAGCCAGAGTTATCTTTCCTAAGTAATCACTCTTACCTACTTAATGAATTTTTGGTCCAAACTTACCTTTAAAACTGAGTCAAAAGTTGCTGGTCTAGAGAATAGAAAAGTAAAATAGTTATTCTAAATATTCATTTTAAAGAAGGGTAAATGTTCACAATTATTATCACGTCTGCTTCTCACTAACATACTCACACAATTTCTGTGTACTTTCTAAAATGCAGAAAATAGTACCACATTAATTAAGAACATAAATATAAAGTAAGGTTTATAAATAGAAATAACATTTTGAAATATAAATATAACACCAGGTTTATAAATAAACTATAAATTTTAAGAAGAAAAATTAAAATGAATCTCCCTCTCTCTCTCTCTCTCTCTCTCTCTCTCACGCATGCACACAAACAACATTGATCATGAACAACATACAGTTCAAGAATAATAAATTAATTCTTTACGTTTAACATGTATTCGATATACTGTGGTGGATGGATGTCCAAAAAAAAACCAATTGGCTGCAATCTACATAATGTGGCAAACTATATTTTTCATTTTAAAAAAATTATATCTAAGTTGTTAACCATTCAATAATTTGTACTTAAATATAGAGTAATTTTCGGAGCTCTCCTGTCACGTTGTTAGTAGGCAGTCATCTTGAAAAGTCGACAAGCTTAAAATTTGAATTATAAACATAATTTTTTGTTGTTGTTGTTAGCTCGGTCTTTTCCATTATTATATGGCCTTTGATGTCTTGACAGATGGTGGAGATCAAGCAATCATGATTTGTCAATAGTCCAGGTAATATATTGGTGTTTTATGCCAGATACTGTTTTACTTAGCACCTTCTCATGTGACTATCATTACTGGATAAAAAGGTCTGATTACAAAATGAACAGGATGCATTTGAGATGCCCAGTCTCATCTCCTTTCTCTTGTAACTTTTGTCTTCTGATTTTAACATCTTTTCTTTCTCAAATTTTGAGGTACCTTTTTTAAAATTAAAAAAAAATTTTATTTGTTTTTTTTTTTCCATGTGATGCAATCTGATACCAGATTTTTATAGTTTTGTTCCACTGAAAGAGAATTCTCCCAAGAAAGCCCTGCAGGAATGCTTATATCTCATTGGTCCGTCTTTTAGTCTTTTCTGACACTATGTTCTCCATTAAATATGTGTTAAGGAATATGGTTGTTGTCGATTTTTCTTACATGACCCAACCACCCTAATCTCTGACTACTAAGCATTGCCATGATAGATGGGAGCATGGCCCAATGCAAGTCATTAAAATTGGTTACTTTGTCCTGTTATTTAATGTTCATTATCTTGTGAAGGTAACACACATGAATGCTCTTCCACCACAATTTATCAGAAAATTGTTGTTGCTGTTTTCAGCTGTGATGAAACTCATCTGGATTAAATATGGATATGAAATGCATGAAGAGTTATCTGTTCTGTTCATGGAATCAGTTTCCCTGCGGTCAGGAATTCTCCTCCACTCCTGTCACAGCAACAGCTCCCACAAAAATGCGCTGGCAAATTTAGTTGAAAAGATCGACTAACGCACAGGTGATGATTCCAAACAACTCCCATTAAATAGAGTAAACAGTCACATCCCCATTCCAGTTTCCTCAAAAGCACACATTTAAAACAAACAAACCGAAACGGTTTAAGCAACTATGTTAGTCTCTGCAAAAACAGAGTGACATGCAACCATTTTACATTGTCAGTTATGGCATTTGAAATGTCAAACTCCAGTGCAAAAACCAAGTTGGCTGCATGGGTGAACATTTCAAACAACATCACTGAGAAGAGAGTGCCCATAGTCACTTGTAACCCCCAATTCCTTTGAATTAATATATTTTAAAAAAAGGCACCAAAAACTGTCAAAAAACCAAAAACCTGTTTTGGTGATGGTACTCTCTATAAATGGTCACTATTTTCCCAGAAGTTCAGTTATCTTTTAGTGTTGTGATGTGTACTCCCATATAAGGTCACTACTTTTAGAGAGAAAAAAGTAAATTACTTCTTTTTTCTTCTTATTTTGTCAATTTCTGTTATTTTCCTCAATCCAGTACATTTCATATACCAGCCTTTACACAGATATCTTGTACTATTTAAAATACAAAAAGCAGTCCTTTCTAAATATTTGGATATACAGTACATGTGTAAACAATGAAAAATTAGTAGATATATATTAACAACTTGTGTAACTGTCATCATGACAAAATGTAACTGTCATCATGACAAAATGTAACTGTCATCATGACAAAATGTAACTGTCATCATGACAAAATGTCACTGTCATCATGACAAAATGTAACTGTCATCATGACAAAATGTAAATGTCATCATGACAAAATGTAAATGTCATCATGACAAAATGTAACTGTCATCATGACAAAATGTAACTGTCATCATGATAACATTTGTGTTGGAAAATGGGCAAGTCTCAACTTGGCATTTTTAACTTTGTTCCAGGCATCACTAGGGTTAAAGACCCAAAAAAAATATAATCAAGACTAAACAATTTGCAATAAAATGTTAAAAACTACTTTATAAAATTAGAAAATCAAGTTTAGACTGCACAAAAACAACATACACAGGTGAAATAGAATATTGCATAACAAAATGAAAAAAAATAATAAACTATTTTCTGTAATAAACATACCTTGACAGATCAAAAACGATTATAGCAGCTATTCTGTGGAAATATACAATATCAATATGTTCAGCATGCAAACTCGGAAGAGCACATGGCAGACTAATAAATATATGCTAAACAAATAAAAGTTGTGATAATAAAGAAACAAAACACATAATGGCTGGATGTCTTCACCTAAAAATTTACAAATTATAAATACAAGTATTTTCATTTGACACTATTCCTTCATATCTTTTTGTTTTTCGCTTTTGTGAGTTTTTTCATATTTAGTTAATTGTTCTTCTTCTATCCTTCCTCCATTGCCGTTGGTGTCAAGGGGAGATACAATCTGCGATTCTTTGCTCTTCTGTTGGCCTCTTCTGGTGATATCCCTCCTAGTGATATCCCTCCTAGTGACTCTAGTATTCCCTTTATCCATCTCTTTCTCGGTCTTCCTCTTAATCTGGCATTTTCATAGCATTTGTTTATGGCTTCTCCATAAATTCTCAGTTAATTGCTAATTTAGATAATTGTTAATTTAGTTAATTGTTACTTTAGCTCATTGCTAATTTAGTTAATTGTTTTCTTTTTCTACTCCGGTGGGGAGCTTCAGCGGCTGGGGTTCATCCAAACTTTAAAAATGGGTACCATAGATTTTTCTGGAAAGTTAATGTTGTGGTGTAATAAAGCTCTGTTCTGTTCATGGAATCAGTATCACTGCAATCGAGAATTCCCGATATGTGATAAAGATATTACTGAAAAATGTGCCGCTGGTCATGAACAAATATGGTCTCTAACACCATATTGAAATCAAAACTCATCAGCACAAACACAAAACTTAAACTATTCAAATCAAATGTACTACCAACCCTTACATATGCGTGTGAAAGCTGGAAAACAACAAGAGACATAGAAACAAAGTTGAACGCATTCGAAAACAAATGTCTAAGGAAAATACTTGGTATAGCGTGGAACAAATTAAAAACAAACGAGGAAGTTAGAGAAATCTCCAATCAACCACTAATATCTTCAGTAATGAAGAAAAGACGATGGTCATATGTTGAACACGTGATGAGAAGAGATAATAACCGAATAGCAAAGAAAGCCCTCATGTGGGAAACAATAGGTAAGAGGAAAAGAGGAAGACCCAGAGAGACACTGAGAAGAACACTGATGAGAGAGGCAAGAGCAGCAGGAATCGGCTCCCTCAATGAGATAGAGCTGCTTGCACAGAACAGAGACAAATGGCGAGATTTGATAAAATATCTTTAAAAGAATTGAAAACTGCTAGAATAAAAAATTTAGATAAGAGAAGGAGTATTATGGTCTACGCCCTATGGGCTGGCTATGGCTCGAAAGGTCAATAGATTTGACTTGACCTGACTTAATCCCCTTGTTAGCTGTGAGCTATGAGCTCATTACAGCTTAACGCCTCTCGCATGAAGGCGCAGGTCCTTCTCAGTTGTACAGCTGCAGAGTACAGTGTGTTATTAATGGATGGAAGTAGTGGGAGTAACATGCTCCGCCGGTTTTGTAAATGGGGACAGTGTAGTAGCAGGTGATCTACTGTGTCAGATTGTTGGCGGCAGTGTCTGCATATTGGATCATGTTGTGTTTTTATTCTGCTCAGGTGTTGATTGGTAGGAGCATGGCCTGTTCTCAGCTGAAATATCAGGCTTTGATCCCTTCACCTCAGCTCCCGCACAGGGTCGAGGAGGTCTGGTTTTGTTTGATATCTGTAGAGTAGGCGTCCAGTCTTTGCTGAAGTCCACATATTCAACCATTCCTCGTGGTAGTTGTTTCTCAAAATTTGCTTGCATGTTTTGAGGCTAACTTGAACAGGAAGCTGTGGTAGAGATGCTCCCAGTTTAGCCAATAGATAGAACACCATATTCCATGAATGCCTAGACAACTATAGTCTCTAACACCATATTCCACAAATGCCTAGACAACTATAGTCTCTAACACCATATTTCACAAATGCCTAAACAATGTAGTCTCTAACACCATATTCCACAAATGCCTAGACAACTAACTATAGTCTCTAACACCATATTCCACAAATGCCTAGACAACTAACTATAGTCTCTAACACCATATTCCACAAATGCCTAGACAACTAGCTATAGTCTCTAACACTATATTCCACAAATGCCTAGACAACTAACTATAGTCTCTAACACCATATTCCACAAACACCTAGAAAGGTTTGGTGGGAATCTCTACCAGTCTACTCTGTCATTTAATGCTTTATATCATCTTTTCTTTTTTTCACTTTAGAATGATAGTTATATTTTCTCAACACTCCTATATGGTGCAGAAATATGGACACTAGACAAGAAAACAGAACAGAGAATTGAAGCCTTTGAAATGTGGATCTAAAGAAGAATAGGTAGAATTGGATGGAAAGAAAAGAAAACAAACGATGAAGTCTTAAAACAACTAAACATTAAAAGAGAACTACTGAGCACAATTCAAACAAGACAAATGCGATTTTTGGGACGTTAAAAGACACAATAGCCTACTAAAAGTAATCTTGGAGGGGAAAATACAAGGTAAAAGAGGCAGAGGCAGACCAAGACTAACATGGACGAGTAACATCAAAAGATGGACAAATCAGCCTATGACTACCTGCACCATAAAAGCAAGAGACAGAGCAGAATGGCGCTACATGGTAGCCAACCTTCGTTGCGGAGATGGAACTCAATGATGATGAGAATGATAGATTTTTTCTTCATCTTTGTGTTTGCCTGGTGACAAAAGGAATAGTTATACTTGTCATCTGCCCCTAAAGTAATGTTACATGGGTTGAAATGTGCTGTGTTGCAGTCAAACTGTGATGTTTACACCTTTCAGTCAAGGACATCTTCAGCATGTCATTTTTCAGTACTGGGTTGCTTCCCCTCTCGACTCCTACTCACTTGACCAGACCAGACTACAAAAAGTAGAATTCACCAATCCTAGTGCAGGCCATTAGCTATGAGTAGCTGCTAGCAGCATACAGCTCTCTTGTTGTTGGGGTGCCTTTGCACCCGAATGATACATTTTAAAACTGATCACTCATGCCATTTATAAAACAAAGAACTATTGTATTGTTAATACTCTGCATTGGTGTGTTTTTTTTTTCATTCGCCAGCTTTACCTCTACGAAGTCCTTAGAGACTAGGAACTGAGATTTGCGTATTAATCCATTTTTCCCTGGCAGCCGTGTGCACAGGGGTCCCTCGCCGCACAGGCAGATAACTCCGACTTTGGAGGTACTCATATTTTTTCCGTCGATGAGTAATTGACATTTCAAGCCAGGCCTCGCTGCTGAGACCAGAGGTGGTTGCCGGAGAGAGAAATCATAAATAAATATTCCAACTGATGAAGCCGGGATTTGAATCCACAACCTCTCTGTCTCGAGGCTGGCGTCTTGCCTCGAGACCAGCTAGTCTCCCTGCATTAGTGTTTGTGAAGTTCACAAAAATATATTGAAGCCTCTCATAGTTTGTGTCCTTATGTTTCATTCACATAAACATCGTTTTCTTCAAAATAATAAATTAATGATGTCTAGAAGCGGAGTAGGTGCCTCTTACAAACTCTGTATATAGACATCAATATAAAAGAAATCACTATAACAGAAATTGAATTAACAGTGAAACACATGGCTAATAATAAAGCCTCTGGCATAGATAAAATAACTGCAGACATGCTGAAAGCATTTAATAATCAAAACTTATTCCACGTAAGAAAGTTATTTAATAAAATTTGGGACGAAGACAAAATTCCTACAAACTGTAAGAAAGGGATCATTATCAAACTACCTAAAAAAAGGCAATCTCCAAGATCAATAACTGGAGAGGAATTATGCTTTTATCAGTTGCCTTGAAGGCTGTAGATAATATTATGTGTGAAGAACAAGCAGGATTCAGAAAGGGGAGAAGCTATCTAGACCAAATACTCCCTCTGAAGATAATTCTAGAACATACAGAAAAACAACAACCATTAATCTGCAATTTCAATGATTTTTTAAAAAGTATTTGACAGCTTACATAGATTGTCCTTGTGGGATATCTTGAAACATGACGGAATACCACCACAAATTATCAACATTATAAAAGACATAGATGATGGCTATACTTGGGCAGTTCGCGCAGAGGAGGGAGTGAGTAATTGGTCTGGAATTGAAACTGGAGTCAAACAGGGATGTATACTATCACCATTGCTATTTGGAATTACACTGATTGCATAATGAGTAAATATTGCAAAGGCAATAATGGCATTAAATGGTATGACAAGAATTACTTGGAAGATCTAGATTTTGTAGATGATACAGTGCTCCTAAGTGAAAATATCAACAACATACAAAATAAAACAAATGCCTCATTATCTGTGATTTAAAAATAGGACTTGAAATTAACAGGGATAAAACAAAAATAATGAAAAATAACAATACCCCAGAGGACAATATATATCTCAATCGCCAGGCATTAGAAAGAGTAGACCACTATATATATCTTGGTAGTAAAATAGATCAAGATGGTGAAACAAAGAAAGAGATCAGAAGCAGGATAGCAAAAGAAGCAACAAATTTTAAAAACCTGGACATAATATGGAAATAACAAAATTATGGCCTTTGGTATTTTAAGAGACAATTGGTAGCAAGAAATTATGATAAGTCAGAAGTTTGGTAAAAATATTAGTGTCTTATGCTGGATGCTGCTTTACTGAACAGCTTCTCTTGTGGCTGAAACTGCTAATATTGTACAGACAAATCCATCTGCAGAATGAACAGGATGTATTTGTGGTGCTTGGCCTCGTCTTCTTTTTCGTTGTGCCTTTGTCTTCTGAATCTGATATCAGCGCTGCCTCAAAAGTTGCTGTGCCATTTTTATTTTTGTTCTCCATGTGCTATGATCTGCAGCCAAGTTTACCCAGTTTCTTTCACTGATAGAGAATTCACTCAAAGAAGCCCTGCAAACATCCTTATATCTCAGCATTGGTCTTGGTCTGCTGTCTGGTCTCTTTCCATCCTTAAGTTCACCGTACAATATTTGTTTGGGAATACAAATGTTTGCCATTCTTCTTACATGACCCAGCCACCTTAGTCTCTGACTCCTAAATGTTGCCATGATGGGTGGCAGCTTGGCTTGTTATAAGACATTAGAGTTGGTTACTTTGTCCTGCCATTTGATGTTCATAATCTTTCAAAGGCAATGCACATGACAGCTATTTAACCTTTTCTCCTGCCCTGCACAGGTAGTCCCAGTTTCTGATCCATATAAAAGTGTACTAAGCACACAACTTTGGTAAATTTGAATCTTAGTCCTGAGTCTTAATTTGGTGTTGGCCTATGCTCTATCTTTAAATTTACCAAATTTAGAAGCTGCCTTTCATATTGGGGCATTTATTTCTTCTTCAAGGGAGACAGTAGTTGTGACCATAAAACCTAGAGAGGTGAATTTTCTCACAGATTCAAGGGCTGTGTTATTTAATGATATAGCTGTGGGACTGCTACACCATCAGAATAAAAAATACTTTGCAAGAAAACCTAGATTATTCAACGCAAACGTATTACCAACACTTACCTATGCACATGAAAGCTGGAAAACATCAAAAGAGATTGAGAAAAAACTAAATGCTTTTGAAGACAGATGCCTTAGAAAAACACTATGTGTACAATGGAATGAATTCAAGAGTAATATTGAAATAAGAGAAATGGCCATGCTACCAATGATCTTATCTACAACTATGGAAAGAAGATGAACATATGTCGGACATGAGCTGAGAAGAGACAACAAGAGAATTCCAAAACAAGCACTTATGTAGGAACATCAGGATACAGAAAAAGAGGAAGACCTACAGAGACTCTATAATGAACACTTATCAGAGAAGCAAAATTGGCAAGCATAGCCTCATTTGATAAGACCGAACATCTCACCAAGAATATAGATGGGTGGCAAAAAACACTATAAGCCCTATTTGACATCTAATGGGCTTTCCGGTGTGTGACTGTGCTGGCAACACGATACAATTTTCGATGGAAGTCAAATTTAAGATATAAGTGAATTTCAGTGCCCATAGCAAAAGAAATTAAAGCGTTCTTGTGTTATTTCAAACGGATTTATTTGTGATTTATTCTTATAGTTTGTGCAAATACATGTAACAACAAAGGAAAGTCACTAATTCAGACAGTTCGAGCAGCTCAAGAACGTCAAATGATATAAACCACGACACCTTTTAGGTATCAGTGAAAAGAGAAAAGAAGAAGAAAGAAAACATCTAATGGCATGGGAAAGGTCAAGAATAAATTATCATTGGCTAACATTTTCATTCTAATGTCCCTGTAAAAAGTTATGCATGTTATCTTCTCAGTAACTTTACTGTAGTTACCTAATAAATATCAGCTACCATTTAGTCCAAATTTAACATAACTCTTTGAATTAAACTAGATTAACTTCTTCAAAATGTTCAATATTTAGAAAGCTAAAACATAATGCATACTTACGCATATTTATAGTACACTCTGGTCATGTGACCAAATCTTTCATGCCCTGCAATATCCCTGAAAATTAAAATGCTCCATTTATATTTATTTTAATTAAATTATATAAATGTAAAGTTATTCAACATAAATTCACTGTCTAAAGGAAAGGGTAGACCTCATTGTTGTTCACCCTCGAATGGATGTTAAATAGGAGTAGATGTATTGTGGTTTGTTGTAAAGTTGTGATATTTGTGAACATTGGGAGAATGAATAGACAGCCGATCCCCCAATCCCTACTCATTTCGCTAGACTAGACTACTTAGTCTGTTTCTAGGGCACCCCAAAAAGCTTGATTAGTATCTAGATGTATATTTTCTATATTTTCCTGTACATGAGCAGTTAATATACATTTTTTAAAAATAAAACAATAGATAAAATATATATATATATATATATATATATATATATATATATATATATATATATATATATTTTAAAAAAGTAAAGAGCCCCGTCACACCAACTGGCGTATAGGGAATATAGTGTTAGTGACCATAAATTTTACAGACCTTCAGCACATGATTTTTGGGGTAATGTGGTCGGTATTACGCCCGTGCCACTTTACTTTCCCAGAAAAAATCCAGTACCCATTTAAGGCTGGGTGAACCAGAAGCTGTCGGTTGGGATCGAACCCTACCTCTTGTCCTTTGTAGTCAATTTCACTAACCACTGAGCTATTGCGGCTATATATATATATATATATATATATATATATATATATATATATATATACACATATATATATTAGTGTGTCTTATGTTGGATGCTGCTTTGGTGAACAGTTTCTACTGTGGCTGAATCTGCCAATATTGGATAGACAGATCCAGCCACAGAACAAACAAAATGTATTCATGGTGCCTGGCCTAATCTTTTTCTCCTGCGCCTTTTGAATTCTGAATTTGATATCAGCACTGCTTGAAAAGTTGCTGTTCCATTTTTTATTTTTGTTCTTCATGTGCCATGATCTGCAGCCAGATTGTCCTAGTTTCTTTCACTGATAGAGAATTAACTCAAGAACTGGACTTCTGGTCAATATGGTGGATAGGCGACAGGAACCTTTGAGGCTATGTCTGAAAAGTGTTCCTTGTTGCAGTTTCCTCATATTCCAAGTTCAGCTTGCTGCCGGAGCTACTGAGTTTAGTGCTCTGTGCACATTGTGAGCTGTGTTTTTCATCCGGATCATGTTTTGATGTTTTGATTGCTTACAATGAATGATGACATCGTATGACGAAAGACAGTTCAGCTGTGTTCACTTTCTATGCCGCTTGGCCTTATGTCTTTTGGCGTGTGCTGTAGCTGTTATGACCGGGACTGCAGCTGCCTTTCTTTGTTTGTTTGGATCCTTCAATGATATGAGTTTTAATTTGGATGATTCCACTGGCATGGGCAGCTGAGGAATTATGGATTTTAATTCATTTGCAGTGATATCAGGGCCTTCGACTAACCATAACCATAACTCAAGGAAGCCCTACAATCATCCTTATATCTTAGCACTGGTCTGCCCTTTGGTCTTTTTCCATCCTTTAGTTCACCGTACAATATTTGTTTGGGAATACAATTTTTTTTGTCATTCTTCTTACATGACCCAGCCACCTTAGGCTATGACTCCTAAGTGTTGACATGATGGATGAGAGTTTGGCTCATTGTAAGACATTAGAGTTGGTTACTTTGTCCTGCCATTTGATGTCCATAATCTTTTGAAGGCAATGCGTATGATATTAGTTTAACATTTTCTCTTGCCCTGCATTGGTAGTCCAAGATTCTTATCTGTATAGAAGTGTACTAAGCACACAACTTTGGTAAATTTGAATTTTAGTCCTGAGTGTTAAATTGGTGTTAGCCAATGCTCTATCTTTAAGTTTACCAAATGTGGAAGCTGCCTTTCTGATTTGGGAACTTATTTCTTCTTCAAGGGAGACATTGGTTGTGACCATAGATAGGTGAACTTTCTCACAGATTCAAGGAGTATGTTAATTTATGAAAAAACTGCGGGAATGGCTACACCTTGTTGAAGCATAGCAGTCTTTTGTATACTTATTGACAGGGAGAATGAATCACATGATTTAGCTAGATTGTCAATCATTTAAATCTTAAAATTGAAACTCAACTTTGGTACTGAACATAAGGACCTCATCCCTTCTTCGGAATGCTTCAAAGATGAGTTAAGAGAGGGGAATAGCGTGTTTTGGGCAAAGCACTATCTCCATTTTATTGGCCCAGGCATAGCAAGTAAACAGAAATGTCAGTTCCATCCTCGTTAGAACACACAGTACAGTACAGAGCCCCTGTCACATCAAGTGGCATATAGGGAATATGGTGTTAGTGACCATCAATTTTACAGACCTTCAGCACATGGTTTCTGGGTAATGTGGTCGGTATTACGCTCGTGCCGCTTTACTTTCCCAGAAAAAAATCTGGTATCCATTTAAGGCTGGGTGAACCCTGAAGCCATCGGTTGGGATCGAACCTTACCTCCTGTCCTTTGCAGTCCAGTTCACTAACCACTGAGCTATTGCGGCTCCCTATATATATATATATATATATATATATATATATATATATATATATATATATCTATCTATCTATTGTCCTTTCGAGCCGAAGACGGCACATAGGGCTGAACCACAATCTCAAAAACAGAAACCTTGCGTGTCAAAGTGGCACATATTGCAGAGATCACTGCTCTAAAATATATGGCGCTGTTTCCATAAAAATACTTTTTACAATGACAGCTTGTCAAGCCATCGATCAACCTCCTTAGTCGCCTCTTACGACATGCCTGGAAGGTCACAGTGTCACTATTCTTTACTTCCCTCATAATGAGGCCCTGGTAACACACAGGATATATATATGTATATATATATATATATATATATATATATATATATATATATGACCAATATTTATATCTTAGTATGAATCTCTGTTACTCACCACAGCTGAAGATTGACCTTCGTGTTGCTGTCCCAGTCTAAACTCTTTAATGCAAAGTCCACACCAATAGTCAGCTTATAGTTCGGTGAGAAGTTGCCTACCAGGAATTAGTATTAAAAGTGTCAGACCCATAAAATGGTTAGATACTGGTTCAATCAAAGAATAAATAATCACTGTAAATTAAGACAATTTTACAACAACATAATGAGTTTAATTTTTATTTGGTTATTTGTAAAAAAACTGTCATCCTCAAGGGCAGTCATTCAAGTGATATCAAGCCCAAAACAGAACAGACTAATCCAGGGAATAAAGAACAACATATATATGCTGCTAGAAAAGATATAACTAGTCTTGCAGTGGATACCAGCACACTGTGATACCCGTGGTAAGAAGAAAGCAGACAAACTTGCAAAAGAGGTGGGAACCTTTAACAGTCCAACAAACTCCAGGGCATCAAAGAAGTAAAGACAATCCTGAAACAAGCTAGGAAAAAAGAATGGAGCGAGTTATATAGAAAAACAAAGCCAGAACATGACAGCTTAAACAAACTCAGAAGACCATGATGACTCACCCCGCCCCCGTGGCCTCAGAGCACACCTACACAAGATGGGAGTCAGTGACTTTGCAACATGTGATTGTGGAGCATCGAAATAAACTCTAGAGCATATCCTACAGGACTGCAAGGCTAAGAACACAAATATGGTCTGCAGAAAGAACCTTGCATGACAAACTATAGAGAACCAGTGGAAACATGAAATGCATCATTTTGTTCATAACCAATGCTGATCTAAACACCTGCTTCTTCATCTTAATGTTCACGCTTTAAGTGGGCTCTGATCCATTGTGTCGCTAATTTTTTGTCTAAGCCGCAATATTTTCATCTTTAGACCCAACACATCTATCTTCGACATGGGTAAATTTGCTTAGCAATTTTTGTCTGGGCTGCAGCCATTTTTGGCCTACGCTTTTTTACCTTTAACTGCCAAGGGTTCTTTAATGCACATGAGTGCACAAGGGACCGCCTGTTTTCACAGTTTTTCGAGTAGGCTAGATATCAGATCTCACTATCCAGACACTTGGGGAAGGTAAACCCATGAAGAAACAAAAACTGTGACCTTCCTATTCAGAGACTGACGTCTTACCTCTAGACAACCCAGCTCCCATCTAAATGCAGCTGTAACTGATCACTGAAGAAGAAATTGGTTAATAATGATGAGAACTGAAATAGAGGCAGGGCGCCTAACAACAGCAGAGCTAAAAGCTGTCAGTGACCCACAGCTGATCAGGGATCGCACCAGAATTAGAGAACCAGAACCATCCAGACCCTAATCCACCTCTTCGCGGTGTGTCTAGAAACAAACTAACCTATCTAGACTGACCAAGCAGGTAGGGATCGAAGAGAGAAGATAACTCTTGTACTCAAAAATAACATTCTGAAATCGCATGTGTTGTGCCAAAAGGTGCAAATATTATAGTTTTGTTTGTCTGTTAATTTTTCCGAGTGCTAACACATACTTATTTTGTTCTATTATTCCCTTGCAAATATTATAGTTTTATTGCAAACTGCAACGCAACATTTAGATGCAACTTTATATATTTGGTAATCATAAAAGAATTTTAATGCCATGAAAAATATACTAACATCAAAACAAATAACACTAGGGCTAAAACTAAGAATAGCAAAATGTTACATCATCGAGTGCCTTCTCCGCAACGAAGGCTGGCTACCATGGAGCGCCATTCTGCTCTGTCTCTTGCTTTAATGGTGCAGGTTGTTATATGCTGATTTATCCATCTTTTGATGTTACTCGTCAATGTTATTCTTGGTCTGCTCCTGCCTCTTTTACCTTGTATTTTCCCCTCCAGGATTACTTTTAGTAGGCTGTTGTGTCTTTTAACATGGCCCAAAAATCGGATTTGTCTTGTTTGAATTGTGCTTAGTAGTTCTCTTTTCATTTTTATTTGTTTTAAGACTTCATCATTTGTTTTCTTTTCCTTTCATCCAATTCTACCTATTCTTCTATATATCCACATTTCAAAGGCTTCAATTCTCTGTTCTGTTTTCTTGTCTAATGTCCATGCTTCTGCACCACAAAGGAATATTGAGAAGATGTAACATTTTGCTATTCTTAGTTTTAGCCCTGGTGTTATTTGTTTTGATGTTAGTATGTTCTTCATGACATTAAAATTACTTTTTGCCATTACTATTCTTTTGTTTATTTCAGTTGTACATTTTCCATCAATGGTTATAGTATGTCCAAGGTAGTTGTAGTTCTGAACTGTCTCCAGGTCTATTCCTTCAATTTTGATATCCACTTGTGGGTTTTGAGTATCTTCTTTGTTTATGATCATAGTTTTAGTCTTTTTGATATTCATATGTAGTCCATATTTTTTGCTTGCCATGTTTATTTCATTAAGTAATTGTTGTAGATCTTTAGGATTTTCTGCTAGTAGTACAGTATTGTCAGCATATCTTAGGTTATTGATTATCTTTCCATTAACTTGTAGGCCTGGCATCTCTATGATGTTTTTAAAGATTTGCTCAGTGTATAGATTGAAGATTGTTCTTTTCTCTTTTGGGTAAAGTGTCGCAGGTTTCTTGTATGCTTTTCTTTATGCATTGCCATTTGTTTGTTACTTTTTCATCAGGATTTTCTCTTCTGTATTGTTTGATTCCTTCTTCTAGCAGCTTCTGGTATATGTTCTTTTCTTGCATTGTATAGGTATCTTTAATATCTTTTAGATTTAAAGCTGTTATATCTAGTGGATTTATTGATGAATTAGACTTTTGCTTGTTTCTCTTTAGTTTGATTTTCATTTGAATCATTACAGGATTGTGATGTGAATTAATATCTGCTCCTGGGTAGGTTTTGGCTTTCTTTACGCTGTTACGGAACCTTTCTTTTATCATTATATAATCTATTTGATTCCTCTTCTTATCTCCAGGGCTTTTCCATGTGTATAGTTTCCTTTTCTCTTTCTCAAAGTAGGTGTTACATATTATCAGCCTGTTTTCTTCACAGAATTGTATAAATCTTTCTCCTCTGTCATTTCTTTTTCCTAAACCATGATTTCCTATAATTGTCTTATATCTACCTTTCCTACTTTAGCGTTCATGTCACCCATTACAATCAAGATGTCTGAAGATTTCACTTGCTTCATAACTTTATTTAGGTCTTCATAGTATGCCTCTATTTGTTCATCTGTGTAGTCTTGAGTAGGTGCATATGTCTGTATTATTGCTATGTCGAATGGTTTTGCTTTCAACTTGAGTAGTATAATTCTATCACTGTATGTCCAGTGGTTACTTATATATTTTTGTAGCTCTCCTTTTATCAGTACTCCTACCCCCCTTTGATGTTCTGTTGTATTTCCTGAGTATATAAATGTATATTTTTCATCTTCTATGTACCCACATTCTTTCCATCTAGTCTCTGATATGCCTAAAATATCTATATTTATTTGTTCTGCTTCTTGAATCAGATTTTCCAATTTCCCTTCTTGATATAGAGTATTAACATTTCAAGTACTTATTTTAAGATCTTTCCTCCGACATAAGTTCAAATTCCTCTCCATGGCTTCCTCTGGACTAGTATGTAATGAGGCTCCAATCTCTTACACGGTGGTCTGCCATATTCGCCTTTCGTGTTCTGAATATACCTCATGTGTACCACACACTTTGCTATTTTCGCTTTCTGGCCAGTTGATCATTTCTGATTCCTCCACCCCATCCACCGTCACAGACCTTTCACATATGGGTTGAACATACCCTGTTTGCCGGCAACATTTTTGTCGAACCATGTGCTTGCCTATTGAACCGCGAACACACGACACAAAGAAGAATAAATCATATTCCACTTAAATATCGGTAATCACAGTTCATCCACATGTCCCAGGTAAAACATACACCAAACGGGGAATAGCAACACATAATTTCACAACTAGACTGTCGCATAAATCATTTAAATATATCAGCAATTGCAGAATTATGAAAACGACTACACGCAGCTGCCATGACACCATGTCAAAATGTTACATCTTCTCAATATTCCTGTATAATGCAGAAACATGGACATTAGACAAGAAAACAGAACAGAAAATTGAAGCCTTTGAAATGTGGATTTATAGAAGAATAGGTAGAATTGGGTAAAAAGAAAAGAAAACAAATGATGAAGTTTCAAAACAACTAAAAATGAAAAGAGAACTACTAAACACAATTAGAAAAAGACAAATGAAATTTTTGGGGTATGTTAAAAGATACAACAGCCTAATAAAAGTAATATTGGAAGGGAAAATACAAGGCAAAAGAGGCAGAGGCAGACCAAGACTAACATGGACGAGTAATATCAAAATATGGACAAGTCAACCTATGACAATCTGTACCATAAGAGCAAGAGACAGAATGGAATGGCGCTCCATAGTAGCCAAACTTTGATGCGGAGACGGCACTCAATGATGATGATGAAGCATAAAGGTAAAGTACGAGACTTAAATCGGCGTCTTAGCACGCAGGTTATTTTCCCCATATGTGCATGGCCACCTAACTAGAAGTGTTCAGAGACTCCTGTCTAGTGTTGTCAAGCAGCGCAACTCACAAGCGAGGTCCCATTACTCACCTTCCCAGAGTGTTATCCTGGTACCCATTTCTGCCATTGGTGAAGTTGACCGTGGGGGTATTTTTTCTAATCATGAGTACAATTCCGAAACTGCTTCCAGCGAGAATCAAACTAGGGTTGTCTGAACATCGGTAGCTAATGGGGTGGTTTTCCCAACTAAGCTACCGAAGCCCCCTTGGTAAGCATATGCAAATGGAGTCTTAAACTTTTTTTCCATTCTTATTTGTACACTCGTTCTGCATTAAATCATTAAAGTCTCACAATCTGAGGACAAAAGTCAATCCAGAAGACTTAATTGGGAAAAGTAGATGTATTTACAATCAACACCTTACAGGAACGATCAGTCTCCAAATGCTTCTAGGAATGTTGGGACAGGCAGTGGAGTGGATAAGGAATCAATGAAACTGATTCCAAGAATAGAAATGTCTGAGGACAAAAGATTCATCAACCAATAGTAGCATCCATCTTTAGGCAAGCAGCCATTACTTCCAGTAGTTTTTCTCTTTCCATGTTCATGGTCCCCACTCCTGGTTCTTTATGTACAGCACATGTAGTACTTTGGTAATAAATCCATATCAGTCCATATAAATATATAAATGATAAATAATGTGTCGGAATTGGTATGTAAAAGATGTACCAGGACAGATACTGTGAAACGATGTCAATCTTATTAATGATTTCCAGTGCACATATACAGAAAGTGAGGTACTAGCATAAAGCTTACCTTCTGTATATCGGCGAATTAAAGATGTCTTCCCTGTAATGACAAAAAATATAAAACATATAAATACTTTACACATGTTTGTTCATATAGACATACATATAGACAAAGACACTGTTTATTTAATTGAGAAAAAATTTGATATTTATCTGTAACTTATATTACATTTTATGTTTGTGCTACCCTGTAACTGACATAAAACACAAAGTTAGAAGTATAAGAAATAACTATATTGCCTAAAAAGGAATCATTGTTAAGATTCCAAAAAGAGCAATCTCAGAGATTGTAACAACTGGAGAGGCGTGACACTTTTGTCAGTTGCCTCAAACTTATTCTGCAAAATCATAATGAATAGAATAAAGGATTCAATATAAACAGTATTGCGTGAAGAACAGGCTGGGTTTAGAAAAGGGAGAAGCTGCCTTGACCATATTTTTACTCTACGACTTATATTGGAGGAACACATTGAAAAGCCTTTTGTACTTAACTTCATCGACTTCAAAAAAGCATTTGACAGCATTCATAGAGATTCTTTATGGAAAATTCTGAGGCAATATGGCTTACCATTAAAAAATCATAAATATTATCAAAGACATGTATGTTGGCTACACATGTGCAGTTCGTATAGAGAAAGGACTGAGCAAATGTTTTCCAATAGAAACTGGCTTTAAACAAGGATGTATTTTATCGCCCTTGTTATTTGGATTTGTTATGGACTTCATGATGAAGAAATGCTGCACTGGTAACAAAGGCATCGAATGGATGCAAGGAGACCATTTGGAGGACCTCGACTTTGCTGATGACATAGTTCTCATCAGCAGTCAGATAAAAACGATGCAGGAAAACACAAATGAACTATCATCAATAGCCAGCAATATTGAGCTTGAGATCAATCATGAAAAGGCTAAAGTCATGAAAAGCTTAATTCCAACAGATAACAAAATATACATGGAAAACAAACCAGTGGAAGAGATTGACCACTTTATCTATCTTGGAAATTACATTGATTGGGAAGGGGATACAAGTAAAGAATTAGAATCAGAATAGCTAAGACAGCAATGTCTTTCAGAAGCCTTAAACAGTTGTGGAAATCAAAACTCATCAGCACAAACACAAAACTTTTCAAATCAAACATACTGTCTACCCTTACATCTGCATGTGAAAGCTGGAAAACAACAAGAGACATAGAAACAAAGTTGAACGCATTTGAAAACAAATGTCTAAGGAAAATACTTGGTATATATTGGTGGAACAAATTCAAAACAAATGAGAAAATTAGAGAAATCCCCAATCAACCACTAATATCTTCAGTAATCAAGAAAAGATGATGGTCATATGTTGGACATGTGATGAGGAGAGATAATAACCAAATAACAAAGCAAGCCCTCATGTGGGAAACAACAGGTAAGAGGAAAAAAGGCCTACCCAGAAAGACACTGAGAAGAACATGATCAGAGAGGTAAGAGCAGCAGGAATCAGCTCCCTCAATGAGATAGAGTTGCTTGCACAGAACAGAGACAAATGGTGAGATGTGATAAAAGATCTTTACAAGGATTGAAAACTACTAGAATAAAAATTTAGATAAGAGAAAGAGTATCTGGGTCTATGCCCTATAGGCCGGCTATGGCTTGAAAGGTCAATAGATAGATAAATAAAACAGAAAGTTAGGAAAATTAGAAATAACTATACTGCATAAAGCACAACTCTGGGGTGGTGTGAGATGTGAGGAGTTAGAAATTATTGGACTGCTATAAAACACAAGCTAAACTTCAACAACAAAGAAAAATGGTTGTATGAAGCTCAGGAATTGATGATAAACTTCACTGTCAAAAGACTAACCAATTGAAGGATATGGTCCAACTGATATATGTGTGTATGCATGATCTGGCCTGAAGTATATAAGGTCTTGGCATCTTGACAGACAGTTGGTAGCAAGCATTCATATTTGTCAGTAGTTATAATATTATTATATGTTATAATAGTAGGTAATATATTAGTGTCTTATGCTGGATGGGGAGCCGCGATAGCTCAATGGTTAGTGAACTGGACTACAAAGGACAAAATGTAGGTTCGATCCCAACCGACGGCTTCAGGTTCACCCAGTCATTAATGGGTACCAGATTTTTTTCTGGGAAAGTAAAGCGGCATGGGCGTAATACCGACCACATTACTCAAAAAATCATGTGCCGAGGGTCTGTAAAATTTATGGTCACTAACACCATATTCCCTATACGCCACTTGGCTTTACTGGGGTACTTTTTTTTTTACTTATGCTGGATGCTGTTTTTTTTAATCAGCTTCTCTCGTGGCTTAATTTACCAAAATTGGACAAAGGAATCTGGACTGAAGAATGAACAGGACACATCTGTGGTGCCTGGCCTCATCTCCTTCTCATGCATCTTTTGTCTTCTAAAATTGACATCATTCCTTATCCTCGAATGTTGCTGTGCCATTTTGTTTATTTTAACACACTTAACAAAGATTTGCTCATCACAGCTGAGATTGACAGATCAAGTAGTATTGTAGTTCACATTTCAGATCTATAACCCCCAGAGATGGTGTTTTATGTTGATCTGTGAAATGGTAGACAATTACCTGGTGGGCAGTAGTCCCATTGAGCCACTTAATACCGTTTTACGACTTTTTGCCAATACAGCACTCCATCATTATCATTATGTAATCAAAATCAAAGGAATGCCCCAAACTCAAACAGCAAAGATGATGCATCCCTGTTTACTCGAGTTTTGATTTGGAACCACTCACTTAATCTTTCCATCTTTGAAAGCACTTGCAGTGACTATACTAAGCAACAAATCATTATTATAATTTGAATACTATACAATTCAGCAGACAGCAGCCACTCTTCTGATGACTTAACACTGACACAAAGTTGACAAAGAAGTTCATTCACGCGATCGAAACTAAACTAATGTTAATTCTTTATTGATTAAATTTAATCACATTCACATCAGTGAGTTCAGTTATTATATTTATATTTTATTTTATTTATGACTGATTTGATTTATGATCAGCACAACATCACGACTGTAAATAATCATAATCTACAAATTTTTAATTCAAAGTGATAACTGATTGACTGATAAGTAAGTAAGTATTATAAAATATAAAAAAAAAGTTCAATTAAAAAACAAAAAACCAAAAACCGTCCTCCTGCCAGAACATAATCATAACTTGGCGTTTGTCGGCACCAATGGACGAACAGCAAAATGACAATCACTTACCAACGCCGAACTCCCCAATGACAAGAACTTTGTATAAATGTTCACTAACTGTATTACTACTATTATTCGAAGTACTGGATATTGGAGTTGTAGGAGCTCCACTATCAGCCATTTTGTGAATGTAAACAGTGTCATGTGACACGTTTGTCATGTGATTCTATCGCTTTATACACCGTATTGAGCTGGGCGTTATACTGTATTGACTGCTATTCCATATGTTTAATAGAGTATACAATGTATTGACAGCTATTGCATATGTTTGATTGAGTAGACAACGTATTGACAGCTATTGCATGTGTTTGATAGAGTATACAATGTGTTGACAGCTATTGCATATGTTGATTGAGTACACAACGTATTGACAGCTATTGCATGTGTTTGATAGAGTATACAATGTGTTGACAGCTATTGCATATGTTTGATTGAGTAGACAACGTATTGACAGCTATTGCATGTGTTTGATTGAGTAGACAACGTATTGACAGCTATTGCATGTGTTTGATTGAGTAGACAACGTTTTGACAGCTATTGCATATGTTTGATTGAGTAGACAATATATTGACAGCTATTGCATGTGTTTGATTGAGTAGACAATGCATTGACAGCTATTGCATATGTTTGATTGAGTAGACAATGCATTGACAGCTATTGCATATGTTTGATTGAGTAGACAACGTATTGACAGTTATTGCATGTGTTTGATTGAGTAGACAACGTTTTGACAGCTATTGCATATGTTTGATTGAGTAGACAATGTATTGACAGCTATTGCATATGTTTGATTGAGTAGACAACGTATTGACAGCTATTGCATATGTTTGATTGAGTAGACAACGTATTGACAGCTATTGCATGTGTTTGATTGAGTAGACAACGTATTGACAGCTATTGCATATGTTTGATTGAGTAGACAACGTTTTGACAGCTATTGCATATGTTTGATTGAGTAGACAATGTATTGACAGCTATGCATATGTTTGATTGAGTAGACAATGCATTGACAGCTATTGCATATGTTTGATTGAGTAGACAATGTACTAACAGCTATTGCATATGTTTGATATAGTAGACAATGTACTAACAGCTATTGCATATGTTTGATATATGTAGTAGACAATGTACTAACAGCTATTCCATATGTTTGATAGAGTAGACAATGTACTAACAGCTATTCCATATGTTTGATTGAGTAGACAATGTACTAACAGCTATTCCATATGTTTGATAGAGTAGACAATGTACTAACAGCTATTCCATATGTTTGATTGAGTAGACAATGTACTAACAGCTATTCCATATGTTTGATAGAGTAGACAATGTACTAACAGCTATTCCATATGTTTGATTGAGTAGACAATGTACTAACAGCTATTCCATATGTTTGATAGAGTAGACAATGTACTAACAGCTATTCCATATGTTTGATTGAGTAGACAATGTACTAACAGCTATTCCATATGTTTGATAGAGTACAAAATGTATTGACAGCTATTCTATTATTTTTTTTTCCAACCCCGAGTACAATTCACACTGCTTCCAGCGGGAATCGAACACGGGTTGTCTGAACGTCGGTCGTGGTCGTGATTACAAAATTTACAGGTAAATTTTGTAATTTAAAACTAATATGTGTTATGAAAGAGAAAGAGCGTTCGTCGGTGCTATATAGAGCCAATTCTGACATATGGAAGCGGATCCTGGACAGAAAACAAACAAATAAAAAGACAATTAGAGGTCATTTAGAGGAATTTATCAGACAAATGTTGTAAGTTCTTTGGACAGCTAAAGAGATGAACCAAGACTTTCTCATAGACACCAACACACAATAGGAGCTAATAAAAAGCAGCAGAAAGAAACAATCGACATTTTTTTCGGCACATCATCAGAAGAAGAAAGCTTGAGTACTTGATCACAACTTGCAAAATATAGGGAAGAGAGATCACTGACGACAAAGAGAGAAGATACTAGATATCTTGTTTTCGTGGATGGTAAACAGTCGACAATAGAATTGATACGATGCACTGTGGATAGAAGATAGTGGAAGGACATGATCGCCTACGCCAACCGTATGTCAAAGATATGTTTTCCTAGTTGAGAGAACCACCCGACTGTGCTACCGACGTTCGGACAACCCGTGTTCGATTCCCGAGCAGTGTGAGTGGTACTAGTGGCTGGAAAAAAAACCCAAGGTTGACCCAGCCGTTGGCAGAAATGGGTACCAGGGTATTACCCTGGGAAGGTGAGGAATATCGCCTCGCATCGTGAGTTTCGATGCTTGAAGCGACACTATCCAGAAATCTTCAAACATTTCTGGATAGGCGGTTGAGCACATATGGGTGGAAACTCGCGCGCTAAGACGCCGGTTCAAGTCTCGTACTTTACCTTTACTATAATTAATGCACAAATTAGTATTTGAAAATGAAAAAAAAAAAAGATTTGATATGATATGATGTATTATTTACTCTAAAAGAAATCTCAATTGGGCTAACCCCATTGTTAGCATTTCTGATCTATGTGCAGCTAATTATTTATTTAAATTCATCAGGTCGCATGCCCTATACAGAACGCTGCATTCCCCGCAGATCGTCTGAAAGAATATTGCCTCTAACCAGATCTCTCACTTCTGTTGTCATGTTTCCCATTGGTCTGCCCCTGACCTATAGCTCTTTCGTATCAATGTTCTCAGGATGCATATTGCATTACTGGTGCCCTTTCCTTTCACAAATCCACATTGTACCTCACATATTTCTGCTTTTATTTTATTCCTTACACGTCTCATTCTTGGTAATATTTTGGTTGTATGGCTCATGAAACTAATAGTGCGATGATCTTCACCATCAGTGGCGCCTGACTTCTTCGCTTTGGCTATAAAGATAGATTTTAGTAAATCTTCGGGTATGTGTTTAATTTACTTATATATAATATTAACAGTAAATTATGTAATTTACAAATAATAAGTGTTTTGAAAGAGAAAGAGCGTTCGTCGGTGATATATAGAGCCAATTCTGACATGGAAGCGAGACCCCTAAAGTGGAGGCGAAGGCGTGCCTCCCAGCACCAGAGCTGGAAGTTGTCAACGATCCACAGCTGATGGCTTGCGCCAGGATCGGTGAACTAGAACCATCCAGATCCTGCTCCACCTCTCCGTAGTGCCTCTAGTAACAGACTAATCTGTCTAGTCTGCCAAGCGAGTAGGGATCGAAGAGGGAAGACAACTCGGTACTCAAAAATGTCACGCTGAAGTCGGATGTGTTGGGCTGAAAGGCGCAAATATCACAGTTACACTGTAAACCACAACACAACGCAGACACGCCTACTTAACGTCCTTTTAAGGGCGGATGATGACGAGGTACACTCCTTAAGTCATCGGGCGAACGTAAGCAAGCAGACCCCTAAAGTCTTATCATCATTAACATTAAGTACCGGGCCTGCTGGCGTAGGTGATCATGCCTCTCCACAACTTTCGATCTCGACAGTTATTTATCATTTCTGTTGTTGACCTTCTGCCAAGCCATTCTCTTAAGCTGTCTGGTATTTTTTCTCTTTGCTTCCCTCTATCTCTTCGTCCTTCAATTTTTGCAACTGGAGACATATCTATCAAAATAACCAGAAAAGTTCTGAACCAACTTGGAGATAGTGGCCATAAACCAGTCAAACTTTCAGTGGCTCTTGCTCACAAACAGGAGTTGCAAATACCTCTTCCCCACTGGAACTATAAGAGAGCAGATTTGGCAAAGTTTGCAAGGCTCATTGATGCATACACTGCGCCTATCAATACACACGAAAAGAAGGTCAATAATATGATAGAGCGGTTAACAAATGGAATCCTGAGAGATGCTAAAGAATCCATTCCTAGAGGGGCAAGAAGAAGCTACAAGCTATATTGGAGCAAGGAAATACAAAGACTAGAAGAGGAACTGGACTCTGTCAGAGAACCAACTGAAACATCACACAGCACAGAGAGGAACATTGCCTACAAAGCAGCCTCGGCCAAATACAGACGTGAGGTCATGATATCAGCAAGACAGAGCTGGATAGGCAAAACAGAGAGCCTTAATCTAGACAAAAATGGTCATAAACTATGGAAACTTGCGAAAGCTCTGAGCGACGAAAACAACTGCCGACCTCCAATATCATTAGCACACAATCAGAACATCCTCACAGGCAAATGGGCAGCAAATCTACTGATTGAGACTTACAAAAACATCAGTAGAATAAACATTCCATTAGACAAACAGAAAGCTGCAAGACTGGAAAAGCAAGATGCAAAACAAATGCCTTTAGCACCAGAAGAGCATCAGACGACCATCTTTACCCCAACTGAATTAGATGTTGCCCTCAAAGGATTGAAGCTCAAAAGTCCCCTGGTAAAGATGGAATCTCCAACGAAATGCTCCTAAATCTGGGGCAGAAAGCCAAGAGCCAGCTTCTAAGGATAATAAATGCTAACTGGAAGAGAGGTCATGTGCCTGGACAGAAGCTATTATGGTGCACATCCTCAAGCGTGGAAAAGACCCACTAGACCCAAGTAGCTATAGACCAATTAGCTTACTGATCTGCCTGAGTAAACTCATGGAAAGACTGGTTAACAGAAGACTTATGTGGCATTTGGAGACAAAACAACAAATCGTACTACAACAAAGTGGCTTCCGTCAGCACAGATCAACTGAAGACCTGGTCACCTACATTGCACAGGAAATAGAGGATGCTCTACAAGAAAAGAAACACACACTGGCAGTGTGGGTCGACATGGAGAAGGCTTTTGATAGGGTTTGGCGAGAGGGTTTAAAGAACAAGCTTTTTAGACTTGGCATCCAGGGTCGTTTATTCAATTGGGTCTCTCAATACCTTCAGGATAGAACGGCCAGAGTACAAGTTCAAGGTCAACTAAGTAAGAAGGTCTATATCGAACAAGGTGTCCCACAAGGCGGAGTCTTGTCCCCAACACTCTTTTTAATTTTCATAAATGACATCGTAATGGACATTCCACCCAGAATACACTCAGCAATATACGCAGACGATCTGGCGTTATGGGCTCGCGAGGAAAGTAAGTCGGTGGCTGGACCCAGGATGCAAGATGCCCTAGGTGAACTTGAAAAGTGGACGAACACCTGGTTCTTACCAATCAACGAAAAAAAAAACTACATATACAATTTTCAGCCTATCAAGAAACACACTCTCTGCAAACTTGAAGATAAAAGACCATACACTCCCTATTGACCAAAACCCAACATATCTTGGCGTCACCCTGAATGACTTGGAAAAATCCGATAGACAGAGCAAGCAAAAAAGCCAGAAAACGAACAAATATTATGAAGAAATTGGCAGGAACGGACTGGGAGGGAGGTGGGGGGGGGGGGGGGGAGACAGCAATATTTTGAAAAGACTATACCTAGGAAGAGTTAGACCAGTTCTAGAGTATGGAGTCACAGCCTGGGCTATGGCTTCCAAATTACACCTTAGCAAAATTAACAGAACACAGAACCAAGCTGCCCGTATCATCACTGGTGCTATGAAATCTACACCTATCAAGACTCTAGAAACAGTAACAGGTTTACAACCCTTAGATGACAGACGGGTCACTAAAGTATTGCAACAAGCGGAGAAATATAGAAGGCTCCTTAGCCACTTCATGCACCAAAGAATAACTGGTTCCGGAATTGTACGACTAAAGAGGAGCAGTGTCGCTGCAATTGCCAATGAACTAACTACTGGAGACCCAATACTTTCCCAAACAATATCGAAACCCTTGGGCCCATCTGATATGTCTCCTCATTGTAAACATAAAATACCAGAACTTAAGGAAAATATAACAGGAATCATGAAAAAAAGGCACCAAATCAGACACAGAAAGAAAACACGTAGCAGAAAAACACATACACGATACATACCCACATGACTCTTGGTCCCACATATACACAGATGGCTCTGCTACAAATGCCACCAGAAATGGAGGGGGAGGTGTGTTCTTGACGCTGAATAATCAGGACGAGATCACCAAGTCAATAGTTACCGGAACATTCTCAAACAACTTTAAAGCAGAAATGAGGCCCGCAGAGATGCTGCAACACTGGCTACTCAACACAAAAATAACATGCACAATAAATTGGTGATTCTGACTGATGCACTGTCAGTATAATCAGCTCTAAAAAGCCCAAAGAACAATGAACTAGATGACTGAGAACAACCCTGGATCAACTATGCAATAACTTCCAGAGAGTAGTCATTCAATGGATACCTTCACACTGTAATATACACGGGAACGAACGCGCAGACAAATTAGCTAAAGAGGGAGGGAGACTACCACAAGAGAACCATCCGCTCAGTTATGATGAAGCCAAATCCATCCTCAAGAGTCAGTTCCATGAACAATGGAAACGAGAACACCAAAAGCATAACGAGAGTGACGGATACCACCAACTATCAAGGAGGGATCAAGTCATCATTCGTCGCCTACGCAATGGCCACAATAGAATGATAAATCACATGTTCACCAAATTCAAAATAGGTACAACCAGCCAATGCCACTGTACACTGGACAATATGACTACAAAACATGTTCTACAGGATTGCCCCAGTACACAGACCTGAATAATGTCCACACCTATAATTGGTCAGGATTGTGTAGCAGCAGCAGCAGCTTTATAGCGAACACAGAAAACATCATAGGATTGTGCTGTTCTGAAACAGCTATGCCATGCTACCCTAGAATTGCCTATAATGGGATTACTGTGACCACAAACCACTCTCCATGTGTGTGCCACATATTTACACCTCAGAAAGAAATACTGAATATAACAACATCATATGCCGTCTGTGATATTAATGACCACAAACCAGGGGCCTCCTGTATGATTGATACAACTGTTGCACCAAGCACTTCATCAGCAGAGTCAGATCTATGGAATGTTAATCTGACATTGTTCTTGAATGATGTCCAAGTTAATGAGACATCAGAATCGTATGGCAGCAGCTACAAGAAGGGAGCAGAGAAGATCAAGTTCTGCTGCTATAAAGGAGACTTGCCTTGCTATCCCAGAATTGCCTTAAATGGGATCACTGTAGTTGAAAACTTCTCCTCTTGTGTAAACTACACATTCACATCCAAGAGTGAATCAGTGAAGGTCACAAAATCATATTCTCTCTGTGGTTTTACTAATTACAGGTCAGGTGGCTTCTGTTGGATTGGAAATGATAACTTACCACCACTGTGTGTCTATATGTTTGGAATTGGAGTCATCAATGATGGCCTAACATCATCGAGCGCTACGACGATCATCGTTTGCGGGAGGACGCGAACTCCCATGGTATATGGTGGATAGGCGGCGGGAACCATTGAAGGCTATGTCTGAAAAGTGTTCCTTGTTGCAGTTTCCTCATATTCCAAGTCCGGCTTGTTGCAGGCGCTACTGAGTTAAGTGCTCTGTGCACACACCGTGAGCTGTGTGTCTCATCCGTTTTGATCCTGCTTCGATATCCCGCTTGTTTACGATGAATGATGATATCGTATGACAGGGAACAGTTGGCTGTGTTCACTTTCTGCGCGGTTTCGCCTTATGTCTTTTGGTGTGTGCTGAGACTGATACGATGGGGACTACAGTTACCTTTCTTTGTTTGGGAAATGTGTTAGTAATTCGGATGATTCCACTGGCACGGGCGGTTGAGCAATTATGGATTTTAATTCGTTTGCAGTGATGCCGAGGCCTTCCATAACCAATAACCAATAACACAGACATGAGAAGAGCAATGTGGTCCACGCCACCTTCCTGGAAGAGAAACTATATGGGACAATCGAATCGCTTAAACAGGCAGCTGACTTCATGAGAGTCTGGAATCCTATTCTGATTGAGTCTTGATCGTAGAGAGAGAGAGAGAGAGAGTCCCTCAATTTTTCCAGTTGTTCTCTTCTCATTACATGGCCAAAAATGATGATGTTTCTTCCTAATATTGGAAATTAGCTCTTTTTTTTTGCTTTGACCTCTCTCAGAACATTTTCATTACTCTTCTTAGCTGTCCATTGTATTCTCATATTCTTATGTAAAACCACATTTCTACAGACTCCAGTGATTTTCTTGTCTGTTGTACTATTGTCCATGATACCCATCCATATGTTAAGACTGGCTCTAGATAACATTTAAGAACTCTTTTCTTGTTTCTATGTCAAAAATGGATTGCATAGTATCTTTCTAAAGTGTTATATATATATATATATATATATATATATATATATATATATATATATAATCATTCACTGACTACCTGTTTTTGTTCTAGAACGTTCTCAAACTAATTACTGATGGTTTACAAATAGAGATGTTACAACTATAAATACGTTGTGTAAATACAATTATAATTGTCTCCTTTTTTACATACACAACATATGGGCAAATCTTGTTGCTCCATAATAACTTTCATTGGTTCTTGGACTCTAGGTCAAGGTTCTACACTTAACTCTTCCACAAACCTTGACCTATTATTCTCAATTATTTTTACAGTTCACGGACTCTGTACTATTTAAAATTGACTACCGGTTTAAGTAGGAGTCGCGATAGCTCAGTGGTCAGTCAACTTGACTACAAAGGACAAGAGGTAGGGTTCGAGCTCAACCGGCGGCTCCGGTTTCACCCAGCCTTTAATGGGTACCTGATTTTTTTTCTGGGAAAGTAAAGCGGCACGGGCGTAATACCGACCACACTACCCCACAAATCATGTGCCGAAGGTCTGTAAAAATTATGGTCACTAACACGGCGTGATGGGGCTCTACTTTTTTTTTAAAACCGGTCAAAATTTATGAAGCGCTATCATTTTCTGGAATTCTGTATATCTCTCCTATTGCAGTCTCTCTATATCCTTCATTATCTAACACTGTTACACATCATGCTAATTTATATTAGCTAGAATTGCACAGCCATAGAGGTGAAAAGAGATCTATACCTATGTTTCATAGATTATATCAAAAAAGCATTTGACAAAGTAAAGCACCAAGAAATAATCACAATTTTAGAAAGCATAAACGTTGACAGCAAAGATCTAAGAATAATAAAGAACATGTACTGGCAACAAACAGCGGCCATAAGAACTGGAAATCAGTTGGGAATGTTTCAACAAATAAAACAGGGTGTTAGACAAGGTTATGTGCTGTCACCAGATTTGTTTAATATGTATAGTGAGATTATTTTAAGAACCATAAGGGGCATGCTTGGAATAACAATTGGAGGTCATAACATAAATAATCTAAGGTATGGTGACGATATAGTCTTAATCACTAAGAGTGAAAATGAGTTACAAGAAATGTTAGACATTATCGTGAAAGAAAGCAAAAATAAGGAACTCAGATTTAGTAGCAAAAAGACAGAAATAATGGTAACAGAACATTGAAGCCTTTGAAATGTGGATTTATAGAAGAATAGGTAGAATTGGATGGAAAGAAAAGAAAACAAACGATGAAGTTTTAAAACAACTAAAAATGAAAAGAGAACTACTAAACACAATTCTATCTATCTATCTATCTATTGACCTTTCGAGCCGTAACCGGCCCATAGGGCGTAGACCAAGATACACCTTCTCCTATATGAATTTTTGTTCTAGCAGTTTTCTTTTAAAGATATTTTATCAAATCTCGCCATCTGTCTCTGTTCTGTGCAAGCAGTTCTATCTCATTGAGGGAGCCGATTCCTGCTGCTCTTGCCTCTCTCATCAATGTTCTTCTCAGTGTCTCCCTGGGTCTTCCTCTTTTTCTTTTACCTGTTGTTTCCCATATGAGGGCTTGAGGAAACACAATTAGAACAAGACAAATGAATTTTTGGGGCATGTTAAAAGACACAACAGCCTAATAAAAGTAATATTGGGAGGGAAAATGCAAGGTAAAAGAGGTAGACCAAGACTAACATAGACGAGCAACATCAAAGAATAGACAATTCAACCTATGAGAATCTGCACCATCAAAGCAAGAGACAGAGTGGAATGGCTCTCCGTGGTAGCCAACCTTCGATGCAGAGACGGTACTCAATGATGATGAATGGTAATAACAAAGAAAAAGACATCACCTCAGTGCATAATAAATTCAAGTGGAACAATATTAAAACAGGTAAATGAGTTTAAATATTGGGAACTTTGTTAAACTCAGATGGAAGATGTACAACAGAAGTGAGATGCAGAATGGCTCAGGCAAAAGCTGCTTTCCAAAAAATGGGGAAGATAATATGTAATCCATTTTTGACAATAGAAACAAGAAAAAGAGTTCTTAAATGTTATGTAGAGCCAGTCTTAACATATGGATGTGAATCATGGACAATAGGACAACAGACAAGAAAATCACTGGAAGCTGTAGAAATGTGGTTTTACAGAAGAATGTTGAGAATACCACGGACAGCTAAGAAGAGTAATGAAGAAGTTCTAAAAGAGGCCAAAGCATAAAAAGAGCTAATCTCCAATATTAGGAAGAAACAATTATCAATTTTTGGCAGTGTAATGAGAAAGGGACAGCTGAAATATATTGTAACAACTGGACAAATTGAGGAACGAAGAGATAGAGGGAAGCAAAGAGAAAAAATACCAAACAGCTTAAGAGAATGGCTTGACAGAAGGTCAACAATAGAAATGATAAATAACTGTTGAGATCGATTGTTGTGGAGAGACATAATCACCTATGCCAGCAGGCACGGTACCCGATGATGATGAAATGCACAGGCAATGGAGGTCTGAACAAGTCTAAATAATATAGAATAATATATAATATAGAATAATATATCGACAAGCAAAACCATCTCTCTAAGAACAAAGATCAGATTATTATAAACATTAGGTTAACTGTGTTCTTCTATGCCTGTAAAACATGGACCTCATTGCAGAAAGAAGAATCCTGGCTCAGGACATGAAATAGTACAGAAAGATCTTGTATAGAAATATATCACCAATGAACAAGAGCACAACAAAATCAAACCATCCACATGACAACAGAAAGATCTTCTATAGAAATATATCACCAATGAAGAAGAACACAACAAAATCAAACCATCCACAGAAAGATCTTGTATAGAAATATATCACCAATGAACAAGAGCACAACAAAATCAAACCATCCACAGAAATATCTTGTATAGAAATATATCACCAATGAACAAGAGCACAACAAAATCAAACCATCCACAGAAATATCTTGTATAGAAATATATCACCAATGAAGAAGAACACAACAAAATCAAACGTTCCACAGGACCAAAAAAATTAAAGACTTACTGTAAATGGGAAAGTGGTGGGAAGACAAGAGAATAGACAAGATTAACCTTCATCACATCTCAGGAAAACAGCTCTTCAATTAAAAAAAACAACATCTTAGCTATTATGGAATATAATTCTTTATTACGTTATATATTTAGGTAGGTATAAATATTATATATATATATATATATATATGCTAACATATCATGGCCAGGCAATCAACATGGAATATTATGGCAAAGGATTTGGTATACCAACCACAATCATGGAGCTGAATAAGAAGCACTTCAACGTCACTGAAAACAAAACAAGTGGCATTCGGTACCATCACTTTTCCTTCTTTTTTAAACATAGTTTATGTTGTAAGGGCTAAAAATGGATCATTCTTGTACAGGTCTTCCATACAGCAACTATAACAAGATTGCTTTCAACCAGTCATGATCTGTACAGTTCACATCTTCCACATATATAAATATATATATAAATAACAGTATTTGCAAGAATCCAGTTTATGACTGATAAGACTTGATAATTTATAAGTATATGATATATTGCACTAGGCATTGTATTGTTAATATTGTGTAAATGTACACATCTGTACAAGATTAAATTTACACCTTACACTTTGATGGTCATTTGCTGACCAGTTCAATAAAGTATAATGAAAGAAAGAGCATTGATAAATTGTATGAAGACATAACATAAGGAAGATTGTACACATGAAAGATAAGAGCATTGATAAGATGTATCAGAAGATATACGGAAGATTGTACACATGGGGTGCATTGAAGATTGGGATATAGATAATAATTACAGCGAAGGTCAAGAGAGGGTGAGAGAGGTGATGGGACTAGAGTTGGAAGTGAATGTGATGTGATCATAACAGATGATCCACAGTGTGTATGTGTGTGTGTGTGAGAGAGAGAAAGGGTTCACAGAAACAGTGAAGCGATGAGCTTGACAATGTGTGAGAGAGAGAGAGAGAAAGAAAGGGCTCACACAAACAGTGAAGTGATGAACTTGATAATGAGAGAGAGAGAGAGAGTATGACTCACAGTGAAGAGATGAGCCTGATTGTTAAATAATTATAAAAATAAAGAGAATGTGTGAAGAGATAGAGCTGAAGTATGAACAAATATGAGTGTGCCAACTAGTACAGGTTGCTCATTATTTCTGTACAGGTTTCTCTTTGTTAACAATTTAATACAGCTGTACATATGTTTTTGTATACGTTTTCCATCATATTTTTTAGAAGTGAAATTTAATACATCACTCCTTTACGACATTATATGCTAAGCATCATACATACATACATGTACATACATACATATATATATATATATATATATATATATATATATATATATATATTTGTGTGTGTAACATACAAATATATAGACACACAAAGGCAAATGATTGATTACATAAGAACAGCTTAGACAAAAGTTGTATCATGAGATTCAGCAAAATGATATAAGCAGGATACAAAGTTTTGTATCCCAGCTCACCTGTGATATCTTGCACCCACCTTCTTCTGAGTCTTCCACTTTTACTTTGAATTATTCTTGATCCTTCCAGTGCCATTAGATGGCACATAGGGCTCGTAGAATCTCCTGCCAATTGTCTCTATTCTTGATCCTTCCAGTGCCATTAGATGGCACATAGGGCTCGTAGAGTCTCCTGCCAATTGTCTCTATTCTTGATCCTTCCAGTGCCATTAGATGGCACATAGGGCTCGTATAGTCTCTGCCAATTGTCTCTATTCTTGATCCTTCCAGTGCCATTAGATGGCACATAGGGCTCGTAGAGTCTCCTGCCAATTGTCTCTATTCTTGATCCTTCCAGTGCCATTAGATGGCACATAGGGCTCGTAAAGTCTCTTACCAATTGTCTCTATTCTTGATCCTTCCAGTGCCATTAGATGGCACATAGGGCTCGTAGAGTCTCCTGCCAATTGTCTCTATTCTTGATCCTTCCAGTGCCATTAGATGGCACATAGGGCTCGTATAGTCTCTTACCAATTGTCTCTATTCTTGATCCTTCCAGTGCCATTAGATGGCACATAGGGCTCGTAGAGTCTCCTGCCAATTGTCTCTTCTTGATCCTTCCAGTGCCATTAGATGGCACATAGGGCTCGTAGAGTCTCCTGCCAATTGTCTCTATTCTTGATCCTTCCAGTGCCATTAGATGGCACATAGGGCTCGTAGAGTCTCCTGCCAATTGTCTCTATTCTTGATCCTTCCAATGCCATTAGATGGCACATAGGGCTCGTATAGTCTCTTACCAATTGTCTCTATTCTTGATCCTTCTAGTGCCATTAGATGGCACATAGGGCTCGTAGAGTCTCCTGCCAATTGTCTCTATTCTTGATCCTTCCAGTGCCATTAGATGGCACATAGGGCTCGTAGAGTCTCCTGCCAATTGTCTCTATTCTTGATCCTCCAGTGCCATTAGATGGCACATAGGGCTCGTAGAGTCTCCTGCCAATTGTCTCTATTCTTGATCCTTCCAGTACCATTAGATGGCACATAGGGCTCATAGAGTCTCCTGCCAATTGTCTCTTCTTGATAACTCCAGTGCTGTTAGATGGCACATAGGGCTCATAGAGTCTCCTGCCAATTGTCTCTATTCTTGATCCTTCCACTGCCGTTAGATGGCACATAAGGCTCGTAGAGAATCTTACCAATTGTCTCTATTCTTGATCGTTCCAGTGCCGCTAGATGGCACATAGAGTCTCCTGCCAATTGTCTCTATTCTTGATCCTTCCAGCACCGTTAGATGGCACATAGGGTACGTAGAGTCTCCTGCCAATTGTCTCCATTCTTGATCCTTCCAGTGCTGTTAAATGGCACATAGGGCTCGTAGAGTCTCCTGCCAATTGTCTCTATTCTTGATCCTTCTAGTGCCGTTAGATGGCACATAGATATTGTAGAGTCTCCTGCCAATTGTCTCTATTCTTGATCCTTCCACTGCCGTTAGATGGCACATAAGGCTCGTAGAGAATCTTACCAATTGTCTCTATTCTTGATCGTTCCAGTGCCGCTAGATGGCACATAGGGCACGTAGAGTCTCCTGCCAATTGTCTCTATTCTTGATCCTTCCAGCACCGTTAGATGGCAGATAGGGCTCATAGAGTCCCCTGCCAATTGTCTCCATTCTTGATCCTTCCAGCACCGTTAGATGGCACGTAGTCTCCTGCCAATTGTCTCTATTCTTGATCCTTCCAGCACCGTTAGATGGCACGTAGTCTCCTGCCAATTGTCTCTATTCTTGATCCTCCAGTGCTGTTAGATTGCATCTAGGGCTCGTAGAGTCTTCTGTCAATTGTCTCTTTTCTTGATCCTTCCAGCGCCGTTAGATGGCAAATAGGGCTCGTAATCTCCTACCAACTGTCTCTAGGCCTGTCAACCTCGACTCTTGTTTTTTTCAGTACTTCTTGAGGTTGTCCTCTTTTCCTCTGACCTGATGTTTTTTTCATTTGAGTTACAAATTTTCTCTTCTTGACCAGATGGGTCCGGGTTCGATCCCCCAGCAGTGGTGGATTTTTTTTTTTCAGACTGACAAGGCTCCACGGTTCACCCAGCCTCTAAAAATGAGTACCAGAGATTTTTCTGGGTAGTAAAAGCTGCCTGGCGTGATGCCGGCCACATCACCTAAAAATGTGCCATAGTTCTAGAAAAATATGATCACTAACACCATATTCTCCATACGCCTAGCAAGGCGTGGAGGGAACCTTTACTTTCATAATTCTCGGGTCATTTCTTCTGAAGCTCAGGTCTGGAATGTCCATCCTCTTTTTCTTAATAGCTGATGAGAAAAATGGTTGCATGGCCATTACTCTTATTTCAGTGTTAGTCTTGAATTCATTCCATTTAATGCAAAAGTATCACTTTGAACTATGCCCTCCACACAATTACTTTCTCTAGACCATTATGTCATTCTACGTGACTAAAATATTTTATTTTTCCTGTTCTTGTTATTTATCAACCAGTTTTCTGGAATTTTAAGTTCTTGCCAAATTGGTATGTGTGTTCTTTTCTCCCTCCATGGTATTCTGAGCATTCTTCTGTAGCATTTACAGTCACATGCATTGATGTATTTCTCAGTAGATCTGTAGATTGTTCATGTTTCACAACCATAACTTGTTATGGGAAAAATCCAGGCTCTTAAAAACCTAAATTTTGTTGCTATATTATATGGCCTTTGGTGTCATGAGAGACGGTTGGTAGCAAGCAATCATGATAAGTCAGTGGTTTGGTAAAATATTAGTGTCTCATACTGGGTGCTGCTTTACTGAACATCTCTTGTGGCTGAATTTGCCAATCCTGGACAGACCGATCCATCCACAGAACGAACAAGGTTTATTTGCGGTACCTGGCCTTGTCTCTTTTCTCGTGCACCTTTTGTCTTCTGAATTTCATATCAACACTGTCTCGAAAGTTGCTGTACCATTTTTTATTTTTGCTCTCCATATGCTACGATCCGCAGCCACATTTTCCCAGTTTCTTTCACTTATAGAAAATTCCATCAAGGAAGCCCTGCAAACATCCTTATATCTCAGCACTGGTCTGCCCTTTGCTATTTTAGTTCTTTGTCAAATGATATGCAATTGTTTTAATTTAACCATAGCTATGTTCAGCCTTCTTTTGATGTCATTGAGAGTATTTTCATCCATTTGAAGATATTAACTAAACAAATAAAAAAGCCCCAAAATGTTGCGTAAAATTAATTTAGAAATCTGGTCTAGATATATCCGATTTTTACATTGCATGCACTTTGTTTTATATTTTGCATTTTTTTTTAACTTCAGAGAACTGGCAAATATTAAAAGAGTAAGCCTATCTTGAACAACACAACAGTGTGCTTGATATGACAAATATGGCATTTTCTTCTACACCAGAACCAAATATGGGCACAACTGGAAGTTAGTCTCCACAGAAATGAGAATGTTTGAGCAGCTAGAGTGATTAGACGAAACAAACAACAGAAATGAGATAAGAAAAGCAGCTGGCAAAGACCTCTTCTTGAAGTATACGCAGAGGCAGCAAATAGAAGGGTCTGCCCACCTGGTGAGAATACCTTATGACTTCACCCCAACATACAAGGTGAAGAAAACCGACACAAAATATAATTCACAGTGAACTTTGATTAACTATAACATTACATAAGAAGTATATTACAATAAATCTTAGCTCTAAATTTATGTATGAGTGTAATACAATTACATCAACAAGAGCTGACATTCATTCATAAAAGTGATGAATATGCACCAACTACACGTGTACAGCAGCATCAAGTAGCGAGCTAAGAGAACAAGCAACACTTGTGATGTGAGAACATGAAACAAACACTTCAATAACTTATTTATTAACAAATATTTGCTCAATGCAGACATACATTTGGGGGGAGGGGGGGAGTAGGAAGATATCGGACTCCACAGCAAACAAAAAACTGAAAACAAGCAAAATTATATCTACAACCATAACAGGTCAAACTTCAAGGTTTGTGACACAAGAATAATACAATAACAAGAGGAAAACTTACAACAGACAAATTTCTTTTAAAGTACAGGCCACATTGTGTGGCATACACCAGACAAGATTTCTTTTAAAGTACAGGCCTCATTATGTGGCATACTACCAGACAAGATTTCTTTTAAAGTACAGGCCTCATAATGTGGCATACTACCAGACAAGATTTCTTTTAAAGTACAGGCCTCATTATGTGGCATACTACCAGACAAGATTTCTTTTAAAGTACAGGCCTCATTATGTGGCATACTACCAGACAAGATTTCTTGTAAAGTACAGGCCAAATTATGTGGCATGCTACCAGACAAGATTTGTAAAGTACAGGCCACATTATGTGGCATACAACCAGACAAGATTTCTTGTGAAGTACAGGCCACATTATGTGGCATACTACCAGACAAGATTTCTTGTAAAGTACAGGCCACATTATGTAGCATACAACCAGACAAGATTTCTTGTAAAGTGCAGGCCACATTATGTGGCATACAACCAGACAAGATTTCTTGTAAAGTTCAGGTCACATTATGTGGCATACTACCAGACAAGATTTCTTGTAAAGTTCAGGTCACATTATGTGGTATACAACCACAAGATTTCTTGTACAGTACAGGTCACATTATGTGGCATACAACCACAAGATTTCTTGTAAAGTACAGGTCACATTATGTGGCATACAACCACAAGATTTCTTGTAAAGTACAGGTCACATTATGTGGCATACAACCACAAGATTTCTTGTAAAGTACAGGTCACATTATGTGGCATACAACCAGACAAGATTTCTTGTAAAGTACAGGTCACATTATGTGGCATACTACCAGACAAGATTTCTTGTAAAGTACAGGCCACATTATGTAGCATACAACCAGACAAGATTTCTTGTAAAGTGCAGGCCACATTATGTGGCATACAACCAGACAAGATTTCTTGTAAAGTTCAGGTCACATTATGTGGCATACAACCACAAGATTTCTTGTAAAGTACAGGTCACATTATGTGGCATACAACCACAAGATTTCTTGTACAGTACAGGTCACATTATGTGGCATACAACCACAAGATTTCTTGTAAAGTACAGGTCACATTATGTGGCATACAACCATCATGCTACTGAAGTTATCTTCTACATTCTTTCTTTCGATATTCACCTGATGTCTACTAAAGGAATGAACACTCCTCATCTACTTGCTGGGAGCCGCGATAGCTCAGTGGTTAGTGAACTGCACTACAAAGGACAAGGGGTAGGGTTCGTTCCCAAACGACGGCTTCCGGTTCACCCAGCCTTTAATGGGTACCGGATTTTTTTCTGGGAAAGTGAAGCGGCACAGGCGTAATACCGACCACATTACCCTAAAAATCATGTGCGAAGGTCTGTAAAATTTATGGTCACTAACACCATATTCCCTATACGCCACTTGGCGTAACGGGGGTACTTTACTTTTTTTTTTACTCCTCATCCACTCTTAAAAGGATGTTAAGCTGGCATAGATGTGTTGTGGTTTACAGCTAGGCTGTTACAGGCATCTTTCAGTTCAGCATATATGACTTCATCATGGCATTTTTAAGTACTGAGTTGTCATCTTTCTTTGACCTCTACTCACTTGGTCAAGCTGAGTTGCCCTCTTTCTTTGACCTCTACTCACTTTGTCAAGCTGAGTTGCCTTCCTTCTTTGACCTCTACTCACTTGGTCAAGCTGAGTTGCCTTCCTTCTTTGACCTCTACTCACTTGGTCAAGCTGAGTTGCCTTCCTTCTTTGACCTCTACTCACTTGGTCAAGCTGAGTTGCCTTCCTTCTTTGACCTCTACTCACTTGGTCAAGCTGAGTTGCCTTCCTTCTTTGACCTCTACTCACTTGGTCAAGCTGAGTTGTTGCCCTCTTTCTTTGACCTCTACTCACTTGGTCAAGCTGAGTTGCCTTCCTTCTTTGACCTCTACTCACTTGGTCAAGCTGAGTTGCCCTCTTTCTTTGACCTCTACTCACTTGGTCAAGCTGAGTTGCCTCCTTCTTTGACCTCTACTCACTTGGTCAAGCTGAGTTGCCTTCCTTCTTTGACCTCTACTCACTTGGTCAAGCTGAGTTGCCTTCCTTCTTTGACCTCTACTCACTTGGTCAAGCTGAGTTGCCTTCCTTCTTTGACCTCTACTCACTTGGTCAAGCTGAGTTGCCTTCCTTCTTTGACCTCTATTCACTTGGTCAGACTAGACAGTCTGTTTTCAAAAACACTGCTGGGAGGTGGAGCAAGGTATTGATAATCTTTGTTCTTCACTGATGCTGATGCAAGCAGTCAGTTCCTAGAAGGGTATCTTAGTCCCCTGACCAATATATAATGTGACAAGACTAAACACCAGTCATTTCTAAATATCTCTAAAATGCCAATATTTTCCATTACCATCAACACACTTTTCAATGATGATCTTAGTATCATATCAGTCTGCCCTTACACTCAGCAAGTGAGTATTGTACGGTCAATGACCCACAGTTGGTTGCTTTCTAGAATAAGCATATAACAGAGCTGACCTTCACCCTGTTTGACCTGAAAGCGAAGCTCCTGGAAACAGACTATCTAGCCACGACTAGCAAACAGAGATTGAAGAGGGAAGGGAAATTGGTACTCAAAAATGCTGTGCTGAAGCTGGGTATATGGTTATGGTTAGTGAAGGTCCCTGTATCACTGCAAAAGAATGAAAATCCATAATTGCTCAACCGTCCCGTCCGTGCCAGTGGAATTATCAGAATTAAAACATATCTCATTGAAGGATCAAACAAAAAGAAAGGCAGCTGCAGTGCACATGCCGAAAGACATAGGCCAAGCGGCACCAAAAGTGAACGCAGCTCAACTGTCCTCCATCATACGATATCATCATTCATCATAAGCAACTGGAATATCAAAACACAGCTCGCAGTGTGCACAGAGCACTGAACTCAGTAGCTCTGGCAGCAAACTGACCTTGGAATATGAGGAAACTGCAACAAGGAACACTTTTGATAGAGCCACAATGGTTCCTGCCACCTATCTGCCATATTGACCAGAAGTCTGGATATTTGGGGATGAAAGATGCAGACATCATGGTCTAGCTGTAAACCACAACACCATCTATGTTCACCAACTTAACATCTATTTAAGGACATATGACTGTTCAGTCCTTTAGCAGTCACTGGTGAATGCCAGAAAAATAATTCCGGCACCCAGTTTAGAAGTTGTTTGATCCTATAAGGCATGTCAGCCCCCCCCCCAATTATTAATATTTTAAAAAATTTTGTTTAACAAAGTTAGGGAATTAAACCAGTATCCACCTGAGTGTAGATGAGCAAAAATAAGATAAGGTTGTTTAAAAATAAGATACAGTTGTTAGTAAGTAATGTAAAAAGTAAAATACCCCCGTCACGCCAAGTGGCGTATAAGGAAATATGGTGTTAGTGACCCTATATTTTACAGACCTTCAGCACATGATTTTTGGGGTAATGTGGTCGGTATTACGCTCGTGTTGCTTTACTTTCCCAGAAAAAAATCCAGTACCCATTTAAGGTTGGGTGAACCTGGAAGCTGTCGTACCCCTTGTCCTTTGTAGTCCAGTTCACTAACCACTGAGCTATCGCAGCTCCCAAAGTTGTTAGCAAATCTTTAGTTTTTTACTTTTTTTTTTCTTCATCTTGGGAACATGATGCCCCATACAAGACGACTCATACAAATATTTATATTTCTGTTCAATATTTTTTAAAGTTCAACTACTCCATAATATTTTGAAATTTAATGACTTAATTTCTATCTTTCTCAGCACAATTTTAGTCATAACTTCTTTCCTTGTGAATTGTATCATATTTTATGTTTATCTTCTTTAATCTTCGGTTATAATTTGCTTTTTTTAAAATTATCTCCAGCTATTTGAAAATCTCTCTTGATGAAGACAACAATCTGCACATAAAAGCCTTGATTCAAACCACAGATGTCAGCAAACATACAAAATGTTTAACTGCACAACTCTATACCATTTTCCATATTAAACATCTGCCGAATCATAAAGAACATGCCGAACATAAGTGAGACAATATGAAAACCAAGAATAACAGCAAAGTATTATATAAAAATGGTCAGAAAAAGCACACATCAACAAGAGACATGACAAGGTAACAACAACAAAAGACAGATTCAACAAGGATGTAAACACTTTTCAACCAACACAATTATTTTATCTTATCATAAGTCGATGGCTCAGTTGTTAGTGAACTGGATTACAAAGGACAAGAGGTCGGGTTTGATCCTGACCGACAGCTGCCAGGTTCACTCAGCCTAAAGTGGGTACCGGATTTTTTCTGGGAAAGTAAAGCGGCACGGGCGTAATACCGATCACACTACCCCAAAAATCATGTGCCGAAGGTCTGTAAAAATTATGGTCACTAACACCATATTCCCTATACGCCACTTGACATGACTGGGCTCTTTACTTTTCTTTTTTTACTTTATCATGTCCCTGGACATGCGGGAGTACGGGGAAATGAGAGAGCGGACAGGTTGGCTAGCTGCGCTGTCGTTAAGGACGGGCAACCGATGGATCGGGCGGACATCATCAATGCACTCCGAGATGTGGGAAGAGCACAGGACTTCGACAAACACAGATCAACGTCACTTCTTCGGATGATGGAAATGGAGTTAAGATGGGCACAGCCAGAAATGAGAAACTTGGTGGCCGTGTAAGAAGACTTATCAACCAACATAGAACTGGAGTCGTCAGTCGCTGGACACTGAGGGAATTGCTGAGGAGGGGATCTGAGCACCTATGGACATGTTCGGAGTGCAATGATGATGACCCGCAAATAACTCAATAATAATAATAAGTAGTGTGCATTACTGCAGATTTCTATTCTGGACCAAATGCTATAGTTGCTACTTTATGTCAATTTATTTTCTTTAAACACACCTGTGGCTCTCTAGATGCCTAAACCCATCTTATATGTTTATAAACAGACCCATAACATCTCTAAATACATATAAATACAGCTCATAGAGTATGGCCCACAAAATATATTCATAGTACAAACATCCAATCATATACACTCAAAAATACAACACATTCATATATGTGCATAAAAAGATACAACAGATCTCTGCATTTGAAACATATGACTGGCTTTTTTCAAATGTAATCCCATTCTTTTTTTTCTATATACAAATAAACATATATCTTTGATTTATATATACAAAAACAGAATATAGTTACTGACACTATAGACCTCATCTATAAGCATACTCAGATACATTGCTCTGTACTTATGATTACTGCTCTTCATCACGAATGCTCAAAAAAATGCACCAATTACTTACACAACACAATGTCAAATGCCATTTGTCAATGCTATAAATTACTTATGAGGTCACAAATTTGAAGCTGTGATTACATAAAATGAGGAACCTTTCATTATTGTGGTTTTATGTAATATAAGTACAATCAACTTTACTATCACTAAACATGGAATCTATAACAAATACATTTCAAATCAAACTTAACATTTACAACAAATACATTTCAAATCAAACTTAACATTTACAACAAATACATTTCAAATCAAACTTAACATCTCTTATTCTTTTAATAATTTCTTTTCAACCATAAACTTAAATGTCTCTTATTTGCAGCCAAAAACTTACCAGCAAATAGTTCTGAGGGCTGCTTACTGGCCACTTTGTTCTGATGAGCTTAATGCCATTTGTTCTTGGTAATAAACTAAACAGTCATTTTCTGCTGTAAACTTATGTCGGTTATAAAATTAACAATCACTTTGTTAAGTAAATCTTCAATTAACTCTTTTCATCTCAAGAAAGGCACTTATCAGATATATTACAGTAACCTGTTCAAGCTAATGAACATATAACAAGTGACAAGTGATATTTTTAGATTTATTATTTTAATTAACTTGTTTTCTCTTATTTTTCTATAAAAACTATATATGTATAAAATATGATATTGCAATATTATCTTAAAAATAAAGCACTAGAAATCACTTGGTCATAGTAGTAAAAATATTTCATCAATTTTTAACCAGAAATCGAAAATAATTGCTCTCAGCCATATTTTAATTAATTTGTTCTAGGGCTTAAGTATTTGTTCTAACGTTGTGCTACCAATGCCAGTCCTGGACCCTAGATGCAAGAACAATAAGAAAAATAACCTCTACTGAGATGAATTGTGTCAGATGAATGACAGGAAACAGTCAGAGATAAGATCAGAAATGAAGAACTGAGAAAAAAGCTAGGAATAGCCCCCGCCATAGAATATATAAGGAAACAACAGATAAAATGGTTTGGCCACGTGACAAGGCAGAGTAATCAAAACACAACACTACGAGCCCTCAATAAACGTTGTGATAATATCAGACCCAAGGTCGACCATGAAAAAGATGGATCGATGGAATATTAGAAGCACTAGGAAACATAACAGCAGCAGAGGCGAACAGAAGAACAAAAGACTGCAAATTATATCTCCCCACGACGCTGAAAGGCAAATGAGGAAGGAAAGAAGAATTTCTAAGTCAAAGATTTAACAGATGCTTGTTCTTATCAACAAACTTAAATTCATTCAATTGTTAGTGATATGATGTTTGTTCTTACAGTCTTTCCAGTCACCTTTCAAATCTGACAACATACAGCACATACTATAACCCATGAGATGATTTACTTGAATGTGGGGCTCGATGTCTTACAATTAATGTCTTCAATGGAGGCGAAGGCGCGCCTCCCAGCACCAGAGCTGGAAGTTGTCAGCGACCCACAGCTGATGGCTTGCCCAGGATGGTGAACTAAAACCAACCAGAACCCTGTTCCACCTCTCAGTGGTACCTCCAGTAACAGACTAACCTGTCTAGTCTGGCCAAGCGAGCAGGGATCGAAGAGGAAGACAACCCGGTACTCAAAAATGTCGTGCTGAAATCGGATGTGTTGGGCCGAAAGGAGCAAATATAACAGTTATACTGCAAACCACAACACAACGCAGACACGCCCACTTAACGTCCTTTTAAGGATGGATGACGAAGAGGAATTCTACAGTCTATGAATACTCTAGAATTCTTTAGTCATCGGGCGAACGCAAGCAAGCAAATGATGCAGTAACACATCTGGGCCCTTTTCATTAATTTGGCTGCAACTCTGTCGCTGGGATGATGTCATATATTAATGCATTGGACTAGAGTCAGGGAGACAAAGTGCACAGTTTTCTTGTGGTGGATTTAAAAGATTGTGGCAAAGTGCACAGTTTTCTTGTGGTTGGTATACAAGATAGAGACAAAGTGCATAGTTTTCTTGTGGTTGGTATACAAGATTTAGGCAAAGTGCATAGTTTTCTTGTGGTTGGCATACAAGATTGAGGCAAAGTGCATAGTTTTCTTGTGGTTGGTATACAAGATAGAGACAAAGTGCATAGTTTTCTTGTGGTTGGTATACAAGATTTAGGCAAAGTGCATAGTTTTCTTGTGGTTGGTATACAAGATTTAGGCAAAGTGCATAGTTTCTTGTGGTTGGCATACAAGATTTAGGCAAAGTGCATAGTTTTCTTGTGGTTGGTATACAAGATTGAAGCAAAGTGCATAGTTTTCTTGTGGTTAATTTAAAAAAGCACAATGGCTCATGACATCTTAATCTCTTTGTCTCAAATAAATTGTTATATTCTTGACAAATCAGAGATGTTAGGCACAAATAATGGGCAATTGGTGGTTGTAATTGGGTGCAGAAAACCCCTGTCTTGGCTACAGTGTGTTGGTGAATAGCACAGTTGCTAACTTAAGTCTCACATTGTTGCAGCAGTCTTTCCTTTAAACAAGACCTGAATAGGCAGAAAATCAACAGACATTTCAACAGACATCCTCAGCACAGTGACACATAGGCGTGTGAATAAATAAGCAGCTGAACTAAGAATATAATTGTAATTAACGTCATCATCATCAAGTACCGGGCCTACTGGCATAGATGATCATATCTCTCCACAACTTTCGATCTCGGCAGCTATTTCATAATTTCTGTTGTTGACCTTCTGCCAAGCCATTCTCTTAAGCTGTCTGTTATTTTTTCTCTTTGCTTCCCTCTATCTCTTCGTCCCTCAATTTTCCCAGTTGTTACAATATATTCCAGTTGTTCTCTTCTCATTACATGGCCAAAAAATGAATGATGATTGTTTCTTCCTAATATTGGAAATTAGCTCTCTTTTTGCTTTGACCTCTCTCAGAACCTCTTCATTACTCTTCTTAGCTGTCCATGGTATTCTCAACATTCTTCTTTAAAACCACATTTCTATAGACTCCAGTGATTTTCTTGTCTGTTGTTCTATTGTCCATGACTCGCATCCATATGTTGTAATTAACAGCACACAAAAAAAAAAAACCACTTTATTAGCAATACTAATTCACCCCTACATATATTTGTATCAAATTAACTTATCCTTGTCTCACTTTCATGCAAAATTCATTAATATTTGCTTCCTCACATTTGTTTCATGTACACATGTGAACTTGGATATGTGTGTCTACACCAGAAAATTACTTTTAATTTTCATTCATTAATCGTCAATTAAACACATGGTTAGAAATCTCACACAATTGAAAATGAGATGGTATTTGTTGTTGTTTGTATATGTCAGTTATCTCTAGTGAAGTCCCAAGTGACTGATATCTTTTTCCCCCCTATTTTTTACATAGGCAGCCTTATGCTTAGGTGATCCTCACCATACAGGCAGACATACTCTGACTTCAGAGGTACTTTCATTTTGTATCACTGACATTTTTTTCCCTATACATTTTGCCTGGACAGTGGCCATTTTAGGCCTACCCTTTTCAATTTCCAACTACCAAGAGTTCTTTAATATGGGTAGAAGATACACAGGATCTGCTTTCTGCCATTATCCAAGAGGGCTAGGGAATGGATCTCACTACCTGGAGACCAAGGGAGGGTAAAGTGAAGAAGAAACCATGGATTCGATTTTTGAAAAAAATTCCTACTGCCTGTGGTGGGAATTAAACCAGGGACCTTCTTAACCAGAGGCCGATGTCTTATCTATAGACCACCCAGGTGCGCACCCCCCCCCCAATTTGTATTTGTGGCCTTTTTTTATCATTACAGATGGTTGGAAGTAGGCTGTTGCTAGTGTCCGATACTATTTTTAAAAATGTTAACACTACTGGATTAAGTTGCAGAGATCTGGGTACCTTTAGATGTTCAGGATGAGAAAAGTGCTGTGGTTTCAATTGTCTTCATTCAAATGTACATGGTATGCTCCTATGGCAAGTAACATTTAACTCATGTGTAAAAATGTAGCTCAAAACATTATGGACAGTTAAAAAAGGTAGCTAAGAGGAGTACTACAAGGCTAACTACTAAGGCTTATTACTAGACCCTTTGGTGGCTTTTAAATTTTAAACAGAAGCCTCCGAGACATTTTGGTTAGGAGCATCTTCCATAACTCCTGCCATGATCCAAGGGGTCTTGCCAAGTCCTTTTACTGAATGGCCTCCCTTTGATACCCATGAAAGATTCACATGAGTATCTCATATATGCTTTCGTCCATAAAAGCTGTCATAAGATGTATATTGACCAAACAGGATGACATTGGGAGAAAGGGTCCATGAAAACTTGTACAATATTGAATACAAATCTGGCACTCCAGTCTCTTCCCATTTCAGATCTATAGGCTTATCGTCTCTTGCTCCTCTGGCACCCATGGAGAACCAAAATAAAACCAGTTTTAGCATTCCACACCCCAGAGGATTAAACTCTTTTCTTTAATCACAGGCCTCCTCTTCCACTCCCCCTTTCATCCATCCTCATGAGACCATTTCTAATTGTTCACCATGTTTGGCTCCTTTCAGCCCTCAAGATCCTACCTGCTCTATTGACTATCATGTGACCCATAGGATTATTAAATCCTGGCCACTGTTCCACTTTTGATCATGAGATAAGTGGGACTTTTGTGTTTTATACTTGTTCTGTAAGTACTTTCTCTATCGTGTTTTAATATAAAGTATAAATATATGTTGTCTTGTACTTGAAGAAGCTTTGTCGAAACATCGTCATTCGTCTTATCTCTCTATAGGTTAGCTGCTTAAATATAATATTATGTTTCCAACAATTCTACTGGTGGCTCTGCATGATATTTTATATATTTTATGTTCACATTTCTACTGCAACGATTTATAAGACAAATAAACATTTCCTTAAACTGATGACTGCTCGTAGAAGAGTGCCCGCAACCTGTGGTCACAACAGCAGGTTGGTGTACCATCAGCTAACCAAGACCCAGCCGTGACCTTCTAGTTGTCTCCCCTTGGTAGCAACCTGTGTCAGAACAAGTTGGGTAATAAAGCCGGGATCACCATGTTCCCAACAGTAGTAGCTTTACTGATAAAAAAAAATATTGCCGTACCTTTAGGCAGGACCAGCCATGGTATGGAACTAGACGAGCCGCAACTTCTCAAGCAAAGGCCAGAATTGTCACGAAAGCCATTATTACCTGCCACATTCAAGAGTCAAAAGACTTCTGTTGATATCAACTTGTGATGTGTATTCGGGGGGGGGGGGGGGGAAAGAGAAAACTGTCATACTTGGGAATAGAACCTTAACCTTCTGGTAGGCAGCAAGCACACCACCTACTCAGCCATCATTGACTGAGAACCAGAAGTTGTCTATTTCTGTGTCTCAAACACAGATCAAATACCAAAACTGACTCCTGCCTAAAAGCCTCTACATTATAGCGATAATGACATGGATCATAATCTTTTATAAAAGTTAAATCTATTGCCTTGTCAGCCAAAGGCGGAACACAGAGCAGAAATTCCAAACTCTCTATGTCTTTCTGAACTTGTTGTCAAGTGTCAGATCTTGCACAGGACCCACATTCTATCTTGCCACATATCCCTGTTCTGCAAGTTGTTTATCAATCCTATAGTCAACTTCCTACAAAGTTTTAAACTGTCAGGTTTTATTCTACCTCTTTGTCCCTCATTTTTCCAAGCTGTCCCAACATATTCCAATATCCCAGCTGTTACCATCTCATAACATGGCTTAAACATGTTTTTAGTATGTGCTCATTGCTTATTTTAGCTGTCTGTGCTATTTTCAACATTCTTCTGTGAAACCATTTATCTAGGCCTCTGGTGATAATTTTCTTGTTTGCTGTCTGATTGTCCAGGATTCATTTCTTATGTCAAGTTTTACTCTACAAAACAACGAGGAACTTATTTTTTTACATAAATTTGTCAAAAATGTGTCTTGTAATATTTTTTATCTCTATATGAAATACCTTAGGCTATTCAAATCAAATGTACTATCAACCCTTACGTATGCGTGTGAAAGCTGGAAAACAACAAGAGATATAGAAACAAAGTTGAACGCATTCGAAAATAAATGTCTAAGGAAAATACTTGGTATAGCATGGAACGAATTCAAAACAAATGAAGAAATTAGAGAAATCACCAATCAACCACTAATATCTTCAGTAATAAAGAAAAGACGATGGTCATACGTTGGACATGTGATGAGAAGAGATAATAATCGAATAGCAAAGCAAGCCCTCATATGGGAAACAACAGGTAAAAGGAAAAGAGGAAGACCCAGGGAGACACTGAGAAGAACATTGATGAGAGAGGCAAGAGCAGCAGGAGTCGGCTCCCTCAATGAGATAGAACTGCTTGCACAGAACAGAGACAGATGGCGAGATTTGATAAAATATCTTTAAAAGAAAACTACTAGAACAAAAATTCATATAGGAGAAGGTGTATCTTGGTCTACGCCCTATGGGCCGGTTACGGCTCGAAAGGTCAATAGATAGATATGAAATACAAAGAAATAAATGGCCAGACTTATATGCAATACACATGTACAGAAAAACATCATTATCATCGGCTTGTGTGCCCTTTCATCATAGCCCACGTGAAAGAATCTGTCGCCAGCCTGATCTCCTTCTGTTGTCAAATTCAAGGTCTCCTTGATGTCTCGATTCCACCATCTTTTTGGTCTGTCCCTGTCCTGTCTTCCTGGAACTATGTCTTCCATTATTGTTTATTCCAGTCCACTGTTTTTTGATGTAGCCATTGTATTTTAATTTCCTCTGTATGATGTTGTTTACAAGTCAGTTCTTTTTAATGTTTACATTTTAAAAAATGTCTTTATTGCTCTTTTTTTTTAATTATCAAAAGTTTTCTAAGAATTTTATTTGGTAGCATTTTATTTCAAATGAATCAACTGTTTTCATTGTTATTTGTGAGACTGTCCATGATTCACAACCACATGTTGCTATTGGAAAGATACAACACACAGATTTATATAAAACACAAACATATATACAGCAGACAGATCTGTATGAAATATAATTATATTGTTGTGAAAACATACAGATCTAGATAAATGGACACATGTATGGTGCATGCATGCACTCACACACATTCACAAATTTATATGGAGTGCTATCTATTCAGTAAACAAATCGATATCAGATGCAAATATATACAACATACTTATCTGTACAAAACACACAAAATTATGCACCAGATAAATTGATATGAAATATAAAAGTATATGTTGGCCTATAATCCACAGAGCCAAACACTTTATCTGCAGTAAATCAACAGTTGTTCATTTATTTATCATGGCATGATCCCATTACTGATAGGTTGCGGATAAAGACAATGTATTCTCTGCAATCCCAACGCAATATGAGGGTTCATGTTTTTATTTCACCCCTGATATGAATTACCTTTGACCCCATTAAATTACAAAAATAACTAATCAAAGTACTTGGCCATATTTGAGCTGCAATAGTCAATAATAAAATACAAACAAAAATGCCTATTTATTTTGGAGAAGTAATAAATAAGGAATCATGTGTGGTAGTGACAGAAATGAAGGAATTCATAAGAACTATGTTTAATCAGCAAAGAAGTATTTTTAAAATGTCACATATATTTATATGTAATTTAGAAACAATCTTTACAATAGCATAGGCTACCATAGGATACTTCATTTTTCACGTTTATATTCTGTGTCACATCCACTAAGAAAGTCTTTTGACATCTAATTTTTGTAGGAAGTTTTATATTTTATTTTGTTAATTTCAGACAAATGATAAAGTCTTAAAACAACTAAAAAAATGAAAAGAGAACTACTAAACACAATTCAAACAAGACAAATGACATTTTTGGAGCATGTTAAATGACACAACAACCTACTAAATGTAATCTTTGAAGGAAAAATACAAGGTAAAAGAGCCAGAGGCAGACCAAGACTAACATGGATGAGTAACATCAAAAGATGGACAAGTCAGCCTATGACAGCCTGCACAATCACGGCAAGAGACACAACAGAATGGTACTCCATGATAGCCAAACTTTGATGCAGAGATGGCACTCAATGAAAGAAAATATTGTTAATGTTTGTATTTCACTGTCTATCAATAAATGAAATAATTTATTTGGCAGTCACAGTGCACTGATAAGATTGGGGAGTGCACTCTAGGGTATAAAACTGTTCTAGAACAATAAGATTGGTGATTATTGAGTAAATCTGCTTGGAATTTTGACTTTTAGGATTCTATCAAAAGGCAGACAGTAAACCAGATCTCATGACAAAACACATAACATACACAGATCTAAGTAACACATTTACTGTATTACAATGTACAATCAAAATTTGAGATTAGGGTACATTTAAACAGAGTTAGGTTTTTAATATGAAATAGTGAGTATTTATGTTGGAAGCACATGCTAGAGTTGCTATTTACATCAAACATGTAAAGTTTGTATATGTATATATATATATGTAGATCTGGCTGTTAGATTTGTCTTTTTGATTACATGTGAGCGAGCAGCATAGACTTCATTAACAACTTTCACACAAAATTCCTTCACTTGACGATGCTAAGAATAAATACAGGCAGCATATGTCACTGCATGATTCAGATCAGAGCAGACATACTCTGTTTATGATAACCTACATGTTTAAATGTCAATAGCATACTGTGACTTCTAAAGAATCAAATGAGATCATGTCTCAGCTATGAATCTGAACCATGACTTGACTGTAATCCTCTTCACACACCGGGTAATATATTTAAATCAAATGGCAAAAATATAGCGGAAAAAGTGGTTTTAAAAATAGGTTTCAAACAAACTTCCCTCTAACTACATGAATGTGCAGCTGCACAGTGACTGTATTGGTGCTGTTAACACCACAATGTTGCTGTTTGTTTAAATTTACAAATATACAACTTGTTTTAGCCACTGTCGGCTTAAAAATTAAAATAAAAAATTCGGCTCAGTGGTTGTTAATAATTAGAAGGAGCAATAGTTTCAAACATAACTATAATTTTAGTCAAAGTTTGAGTTGATATGCCATCATCAAGACATCATTGAATGGAATTCAAAATTATAATATTTTATTCTCATTTACAAAAGAAGTATTCTTACACAACTTTTCACTCAGCTTGTTTTGTGGTAAAGTTTGACTGCAATATAACTATTACTTTACAAAATGCTAGGACTATCCTGAGCAAAAAGTGATGAGGTGACAAGCAGGTCCATGATCATTGCTATGCCAAAAAAATTAAATAAAATGTCCTGGGGTGTTACTTCCTAAGTTCGCAAGAACTCAGTTGCATGCAGTTTAATGAGCTGGTGGATAATTTAAGTGTCTTGATGGATTTCAACTTCAAATTTTTATTCACTCTTTTTCCTTTTTGTCACATGAGAAGTGAAAGCCATTGGTGGAGATGGTCAAGCTATCCCAATGTTTTCCTTCATCACCTGCTTGTGGGTAATGCTGGACTCACTGTCCCTATGACCACCACTGCTCAACCTATGAGGCACCATTTGCTGGTGATGATGCTGACTTCCATGAGTTGTCAAATTGTAAGGGATTATGCCTGTCCATGACGACAATGCTCCATCTATTTCAGTGGCACTAGGGGGCGCTTCCCACCAGCAGGTTCCACCTCCAGCAGTCAGCAATCTTGGTGAGGATGGCCCTGGATCTGAGACTATCATCTTTTGTGGCAACATTGTCTGATGATTGTTTAACATGTTTAAATGTTTGTTGTTGACACTCCTTGGGTTTGGTGGACTTGTTGATGGTAATTGATCAGAAGAAGGTAGTGCCATCTGGGAGTCTAGTTCAAAATGCTCACTGTGCCAGCTAAACGGTCGAGAAGATTGAAGCAACATCACATCTGGGACATTTGCTGCCTGGCAACATGATGACCAGCGCCGAGAATCAGTATCGTGTGACAGGCGCGTCAGACGTGAGTCTGTTGATCTCATAGTAGATGTTTCATATGATGACCTTGACCCAGACTGTGAGCGTGATGTCTGCATCAGGGTGGAATCATTGCACAGTGCCGTCATGAGAGGCAGAGAAAATGCATGTGACTGACCCAAAATGTGCTTCAGCTCTGGATGCAGGCTAGCCTTACTGTGTGGCTGCACTCCTCGACCATCTTCATTCTTCTCCTTCTCAGAAATGTTCACTGCCTTGTCTCCCCTTTCTTGAATGTAATCTGAAGAGTCCTCTGACTGAAATTTGAAAGAAAAAAAAACACAAATTACAAAATCTAATATTTGCCTGCAGACATAGATAATCATGTCTCTCCATAATATTCTACCTTTATAGTAGTTTGTCAATATATATATATATATATATATATATAAGGTTAGAGGGGTAGAGTTATACCCTACCAAAGGAGGAGTAAGATGTCTTCTTTCCTTGTTAGTCTACGGAATACCCTGGGCAAGGTGGAGTACCCATTTAGCTCCCCATATCAGGGTTATGTGAAGCCACTGGAGCAGGTGGTGGATGGTGTTGTAGAAACAGCTGACAATTAGTGCAGGCTATGGTCCCCTCTCTGTGATGGCAAGTAGAGGATCTCAGTTATAGTGACAATGGCTACGATTTCTGACTAGTACAGTCACTGCCAAGAAGGAAAGGAATAGCAAACTACCTTCTTCCATTGCCGAGTAAAATTATGTCAAAATACAATTTAATATCTACAGTTAACAACATTACTCCACAGCCACCTCATCCAGTAGGTGGCATCATGTGCTACAGGTGACACCCGATCGTCATCATGCTACTGTATGCAAGAACAAAAATAAAGAGACACTAGCAATAGGAACTTGGAACATTAGAACAGCATTCCATTTTTGCAAGCTAGAAAACATCAGCCACGAAATGAAGAGAATAAAATTGAACATCTTGGGACAATGTGAAATGTGATGGAAAGGAGCAGGATTATTACAATGCAACAGTGGAAATGTAATTTAATCTGGAGGAACCACACATGAAAGAAGAGTAGGCATCATGTTAGACAGAGAAAGAAGTAAGCAAAACTGTGAAAGTATTTTGGTCAGTATCAGATAGAATTCTGCTAGTAAAATTGAGAGGTAGATCAATGAATGTCAATATAATTCAAACTTATGCACCAACAAGTAATAACGAAGAAGAAGACATTGACACTTCTTACAACGAGCTAGAGATGGCATAGAACAATGTGAATCTCAAGAAATAACTATTATATTAGGGGATTTCAATGCAAAGGTAGGATCAGCAAAAATGCACAATGTGACTGGAGAAAATGGCTCTTGGAAAGATAAATGACAGAGGGTATAGATTGACAGATTGGGCAAAGACACATGAAATAATTATAGGTAATGTCTAGTTCAAGCAACACACTAGACGACTATGGACATGGCAACAAAGTACACAATCAAATAGATTTTATACCGGTAAAGAGAAGTTTTGGGAGCCGTGATAGCTCAGTGGTTAGTGAACTGTACTACAAAGGACAAGAGGTAGGACTAATCCCAACCGACGGCCTCCGGTTCACCCAGCCTTTAATGGGTACCTGATTTTTTTTCTGGGAAAGTAAAGTGGGATGGGCGTAATACTGACCACATTACCCCAAAAATCATGTGCTGAAGGTCTGTAAAATTATGGTCACTAACACCATATTCCCTATATGCCACTTGGCGTGACAGGGGTACTTTACTTTTTTTTTTTTTTTTAAAATATAGCACAAAATAGATATAATGCTAGTGCGAAAATACAGAACACAGAGGAGCAATGGGAAATGCTCAAACAATCGATTCAACAAACATCAAAAGAAGTAGTAGCAGTGACTAAAAGAATCAACAAAAAGAAATAGATGATAGAAGAAATACTAGAACTAATGGACAAAAGACGAAAACATAAGAAAGAAGAACGGACATACAAAATATTGCACAAAGAGATCCAAAACAAATGAAGGATGGTTAAAGCAGAAATGGAAAAACAACAAAAGAAAGACACAAAATTTATGCACAATCAATTACATGAATTAATAGGAAGAAAATAAGTAAAGTTTCAGGATGTGTGAAATCAAAGAGGGAAATATAATAATGGGACAGGAAAAGATAATGGAAAAATGGACAGAATATATCAGTCAACTCTATGATGATGAAAGACCAGAGCTAAACAATTCAAACAAAAACACAGGACCACCAATTATGCAGAGTGAAGTGGAGGACACAATTCAACACATGAAAAGAGGCAAAGCTCCAGGTCCCGACAATATAACAATCGAAGAGATAAATGCATTAGGAGAGCTGGGAGTACAAGTCATAACAAAATTACTCAATGACATATACAACACTGGACACATACCCGAAGATCTACTAAAATCTATCTTTGTAGCCATACCGAAGAAGTCAGGAGCCACTGATTGTGAAGACCATCGCACTATTAGTCTCATGAGCCATATGACTAAAATATTACTAAGAATCATCATGAGATGTGTAAGAAACAAAATAAAACCAGAAATAAGTGAGGAACAATGTGGATTTGTGGAAGGAAAGGGCACCAATAATGCAATATACACCCTGAGAAAATTTATAGAAAGAGCTATAGAGGTAAAGAAGATCTATATATGTGCTTTATAGACTACGCAAAAGTATTTCACAAAGTAAAGCATGTGGAAATAATCAATATGCTGGAGAAGTTAAACATTCACTGCAAGGATCTGCGAATCATAAAAAAATGCATTGGCAGCAAACAGCAGCCATAAGAATTAGCAAACAAACAGGACAGTTCCAATATATAAAAGATTGAATCAGATAAGGCTGTTTTCTGTCGCTGAATTTATTCTCACTTTACAGTGAAAATATTATGAGATCAATAGTAGACAAAGAAGGAATTGAAGTTAACAGTCACAATATAACCAATTTGCGATATGCGTATGACACAGTCTTAATATCAGAGACAGAGAATGAGCTGCAAGAAATGATAGACATAATAGAAAAAGAAAGCAACAAGAAAGATCTGTCTGAATAGTAAGAAAACAGAAGTAATGGTCATATCAATCATCACTATCATGTAGCATAAAAATAAACAGAACAAAACTGAAGCAAGTACTATGTTTCAAATACTTGGGCACAATAATAACATCAGATGGAAGATACACCACAGAAACAAAAAACATAATAGCTCAGGCCAAAATAGATAGCATTTCAGAAAATAAAAAATGTCTAATGCAACAAGTCTATGTCAATAGAAGTGGTAGAGTTTCATCAGTGCTATAATCCCAGTCCATGGGGGACTTGTTGGTCTCGAGGCAAGACGCCAGCTTCGAGACAGAGAGGTTGTAGGTTCAAATCTTGGTTACACCGGTTGGGATTTTTATTTATGATTTCTCTCTACGGCAACCACCCCTGGTCTCAGCAGCAAGACCCGGCTTGAAACGTCAGTTACTCATCGACGGAAAAACATGAGTACCTCCGAAGTCGGAGTTATCTGCCTGTGTGGCGAGGGACCCATGTGCACACGGCTGCCAGGGAAAAATGGATTAACACGCAAAATTCAGTTCCTAATCTCTAGGGACTTCGTCAGAGTTGAAAGCTCGCGAACGCAATAACAACAACAACAATATGGAGCCAGTTCTGACCTATGGAAGCGTAACATGGACAGTAGACAAACAAATGAAAAGATGACGATTAGAAGCAGCATAGATGGGATTTCTCAGATGAATGTTGAAAGTTACCTAGACAGCTAAACAGACCAATGAGGACATTCTCAAAGAGGTCAACACAAAAAGGGAGCTCCTAATAAAACATCAGAAAGAAACAATCAACATTTTTTGGGCATATCATGAGAAGAGGAAAGTTGGAATACTTGGTTACAAGAGGCAAAATACAGGGAAAGAGAGACCGCAGACGACAAATAGAGAAGATACTAACAAGCTGTCATTGTAAAAAGCATTGTTATGGAAACAGAACCATAGATTTTAGAAGCAGTGATCTCTGCAATATGTGCCATTTTGGCATGCAAGGTTTCTGTTTTTGAGATTGTAGTTCTGCCCTATGTGTCGTCTTCGGCTCGAAAGGACAATAGATAGATAGCTTGGTATCATGGTATGGGAAACATTCAACAACAGAATCCATATGATGCGCGGTGGATAGAAAATTGTAGAAGGATATGATCATCTATGTCAACCGTTATGTAACAAGATGATGATGATCAAAATTCTGTTGTTGACTCTAAATCAAGCCATTCTCTTAACACATTTTCTAACATTGAGCCAATTTTTGTGGCTCTCAAATTATGACAAATTTCTGCAGCTATTTCCAATCTCGGTTTTTAAAGAAAACTCTTATTCATAAATATAATAAATTCTTATTTATATTTTTAAAAAGAAAGTTTTAGATCAACTTTCATTGATTTTCCTGCTGTCATTTCAAAGTACATCAATAACATTTTTCATATTATTGCATTGAGAATCGTTTCCACAGCTTTTTACATTTTCAAGTTACTCACATGAAATTTTGGAGATTAATAGCAATTGGATTGTAAATATTTGTGAACTATTTCTCAGAACATGGATACACATAATTAGCTCTTACAGACCTGAGGGTAGGAATTTTTTCCCGCTTAAATGAAAAATGTCCACCTCACTCCACTTAGCATATATAAGTTCAGCAAAGGTATCATTAAGTTATTCCACCATAAGGGCAATTTTCTCATCTTCTCAATGATGTATATTGTGTATGATCCTTTTTGCCTTGTCAGACAGTTTAGTGGAGACTATTGTGTATATATTTTTGAGGTTTTTGTTTTTGTCAATCAGCTTCTCTCGTGGCTGATTCTACCAATGTTGACAAACACACTCGGCCACAGAATGAACAAGTCAAGCCCACTGATCCACATGGTTTTCCATCTTTTTTATTTAATGATGTATAATACAGTGATCATAAAAACCCCAAAGGGGATGGTGTGGTATAGAGGTAAGATATTGGTCTCTGATCATGGAGGTTCTGGGTTCTGTTCCCACCTAGGTTGGAATTTTTTTTTTTAAATGTATGTTTTTCTCATGACATTACCCTCACCAAATCTTTAGGTAGTGAGATCTGATGTCTAGCCCTATCGAATAAAAAAGCAAAAAATAGGAGGTTCCATTTGCACTCAAACACATTAAAGAAGCCTTGGCAGTTAAAAAAGTCAAAAAGAGCACGCAAAAAAAAAATTGACTACGGACTGGGAAGACGATAAACAAATCTACCCACGCAGAAGACAGATTTGCCAGGTGAAGCTGTGTAGTATCTTTTCTTTGTTTCTCGCTATTTGAACTTGTCTTAATCTTTCAATTTGCTGCAACATTTTCGAGCTGTTCACATTTCAAAACATGGTTAAAAAATAATGACTGTCTCATCCTAATGTTGTTGGTTAAAGCTTTCTTTTGGTGTGGTCACACTTTCAGAATGTCTTCTGTAACCATTTCAGCAGTCCATGGTATTCTCAACATTCTTCTGTAAATTCAAATTACTGCAGCCCATAAATATTTTCTTGTTTGTCATCGAACTGTCCAGGATTCACTTCTATATGTCAAGCTTGGCCCTACTGTGCGCATATCTAAATGGTGGATACCATATAATAGCAAATCAAAGTAATATTAAAAAAAAAAAATAATAACAATACAAAATTAGAATCTTAAAATAAAAATTCAGTGAGAGCTGTAGACCAGTCTTTGATATAGAAGCAATCATAGATAGGCATTTTGTGAAAAATAAAAATATAAAAAATCCTCGCACAGTATGTGAAGTATAAACGTTTGAGAAACCACAGAAAAATGGCTGAGTGGGAAAAAAATGACAGAATTATGCATGTGTGAGCAATATCAGAGAAAATCTACAACTGCATCACATAACAATGACTAAGGTTGCTGTAGAAATGAGAGCCAGGACTTTTTATCGCCCTTGACACTTACATGGTATAAGATGAAGTGAAGATGGACAGAACATGAAATTGAAGAACAAATGTTTTATCGTATGATTTTTGGAAGCCCTTGTAAAGCAGTGGTTGGCGTATTTATCTACATAAGACAAGAGGTTTGGTGTAATTCCAATCAAACAGTTACAGGTTTACCTCTAGACAAGTAAGCCCAGGGTTTGAATCCAGCAAAAAAACAAAAGGGTGGGAATTTTTCTCTTTGAATCCAGTTTCTTTGTGGTTTTACCTTCCTCAGTATCTGGGTAATAAGATCCTCTGTCCAAGTAGTAAAGTAGGCACAAGAAAAACTGTGTGGTTTTACCTTCCTCAGTATCTGGGTAATAAGATCTTCTGTCCAAGTAGTAAAGTAGGCACAAGAAAAACTGTGTGGTTTTACCTTCCTCAGTATCTGGGTAATAAGATCTTCTGTCCAAGTAGTAAAGTAGGCACAAGAAAAACTGCTGAACAGTAATCTTGGCTCACAGACTGTTTTGTTTCTGGCATGCAAGATCAGCACTCCAGGCACTACAATCTAGAATATTATCACATCAGCAGATAATATTGACTGAACTCTGCAAGCATCACAAGGTCACCCTGCAGTGGATTCCATCCCACTGAAAAGAGAAGGCAGAACAGCTGGCAAAGAAGGCACACCAGGTAAACAACCAGATGTACCAGTTACCATCAGAAGAAACAGATAATCAAATAAATTAGAAGACCACAAGCTCCAAATCAAGATGACTACCACAATATGAAGTAATGAGAACAAGTTACCATTCACAATAGGACACAACTGACTTGGTAGCCACATGTATACAAAATTCTAGATTGACATGTCAGCCACATGTACCTGTGAACTCAGACCATTGAACACATACCTCAAGACCGTTTTGAATAAAGTACATTAAGAAACAACGACCCTGGATATACTATAACCAGTGATGGAAAACGTAAAACTGAAATAAACAAAAGAATAGGAATGGCAAAAAAGTAATTTTAATGTCATGAAGAACATATATCTATCAATCTATTGTTCTTTCGAGCCAAAGACGGCACATAGGGCAGAACCACAATTTCAAAAACAGAAACCTTGCGTACCAAAGTGGCACACAGTGCAGAGAGCTGTTTCCATAACAATAGTTTTTACAACGACAGCTTGTCAAGTCATCGATCAATCTCCTTAGTCGCCTCTTACGACATGCCTGGAAGGTCACAGTGTCACTATTCTTTACTTTTCAAGAACATACTAACATCAAAACAAATAACACCAGGGCTAAAACTAAGAATAGCAAAATGTTATGTCTTCTCAACATTCCTATATGGTGCAGAAACATGGTCATTAGACCAGAAAACAGAACAGAGAATTAAAGCCTTAGAAATGTGGATATATAGAAGAATAGGTAGAATTGAATGGAAGGAAAAGAAAACAAACGATGATGTCTTAAAACAATTAAAAATGAAAAGAGAACTACTAAACATAATTCAAACAAGACAAAAATGCGATGCTTGGGTCATGTTAAAATACACAACAGCCTACTAAAAGTAATCTTGGAGGGGTAAATACAAGGTAAAAGAGGCAGAGGCAGACCAAGACTAACATGGACAAGTAACATGAAAAATGGACAAACCAGCCTATGACAACCTGCACCATCAAAGCAAGAGACAGAGCAGAATGGCACTCCATGGTAGCCAACATTCGATGCGGAGATGGCACACGATGATTTTGATGACATTAAAAAAACCCACTGGCCCATAGATACAGCACTACAGGCAAAACTATAGGGGCATCTGCATCAACTACAGAATAACAGTCAAACTTATACAAGAAATGACATTGAGATGCAGACAAAATACTGCAGGAGAACAGAAGAGGACCCTATGTTTAGCACTCTTGGATAATGGTGAAAAACAGGCAGTTTAGAGTGCACTCTGTACACATAAAAGAATCTTAGCAGTTAAAGTAAAAAAAAAAATGCTGGACAACATTTATTAGTAATTTAAAAACTACACATGCCAAAGATTGATAAGTCAAGGGAAAAGGTGCAGATAGTGCGGCTTGATGAAACATGGCATTCATGACAACTTAATGCATGAATGTCAAATTAAAAGCCCACTCTGAAATGAATATGTCAGATTTTTGTTCTGGGAAGAAAGCCAGCATTGGCACAATGTTCACCGTCCCTTCAAAAATGTGCAGAAAGTAGTCATGATGGGGGTAGACATATTAGCTGGTGGAATTGTACTGTGTTTTGCACTTTTTCCAGTACATCTGATTTCAGCTTTCAGATTGCATTCGGTGGGACTGCTTCCATAACCTTTGGTTTTTCTTTGACATCCATTTAAATTGTGATCTATTATTATGACTTGGAGCAAATCATGAAGTTCATTTAAACAGATGAATGGTATTGACCAAAAACTAATGAAAGAACAAAGAAAGATGGCTACAAAATGTACTTATATGGCCTGTATGTAAACAAACTGACCTGATTGTGTGGCTGAAGCTGAATGCTGTGTGATTTCTGCTCTGACAGACCCAGCTGCTGATGCTGCTCTGGATGTGGCTGATGTTGCATAAGTTGTTCTGTTTGCTGCTGCAGTTCTGGATATCTTGTCGGATGACTCTGCTCTTTAATACACACTCCAGTGTTAAATTGTTGGGGCAGTGTTTCAGTTATTACTTTCTGCGAATTCATTTTCTTCTCAGACATGGCATCTGAGCCTTGTCCTTGAAGGGCCATCAGATAGTGCTCGGTAGCTGTTTGCTGCAGTCTGTATCCACTTTGATGTACCTGTGCTTTCACAATTTGCTGTTTCTCTGTATTAAATTGAACACCCAAGGATTGCTCATTTGGAGCTGCAGGATGTCCTGTTTTGGCTTTTTGTAAATTATTTTCAGCAGGGGAGTTAGATTCCAATTTTGAACTCTTAATTGGCTGAATAGATAGTGTTCCTTGTGATGGCACTAGCAGCTTCAGCTGATCAGTTGCAATATCTTGATGTGATCTTATTGGCTGAGGCATTCTGCTCAAGTCTTGTGAAGAGTTTGATGGTTTGTAATGTATTTGATCACTTTCACTCCTAGGGGAAGTCAGAGGTCTCCAATATTCATGTGAAATATCAGATTCTTGTGAATTTAGTTTCTCAGTGATATCTGGTGGGGTTTTGTGAGGAGTAAGGATCCTTGGCGGTGAAGACACTTTTGAAGAAGGTGAAATAAAGTTGAGCACAGGTGGTGGAGAGGAGCTTTGCACTTTTTTAGTGATTTGGTGGCTTATGGGAAGTGTATGAGAAAAAATGGGAGAAATTGTACTAGACACCGCAGCTGCTAATCCATCTCCTGGCAAGGCACTCCATGTCTGTTGCTCCAGTGGGGGCAGTAGTGACATGGGAGATAATTTATCAGGTCCAGCATAAACACCAGACACAGAGACAGCACTGTCTCCTGATGTATTCCTGTCTACTGTCTGCAACAGTGAACCATGAAAAAGTTTACCAAAACTATCCTTACGAGCCACACTTCTTCCCACTTGTAAGCAAGACTTGCTGTCCTGAGTGTGTGCGATAGGAGAGGGGTGACCCAGCTTTGCAGTTCCTAAAAGACATCCAGAGGTGTGAGAATGACGAGCATGCCAGCTACCACAGCCAGCTGTATGAGTAGGCACAAGTTCCTGAGTTGATCCACTCACACCCTCAATTTTGAAGAATTCTAAGTTGCGATTGGGACTAGCTTGACTACTGTAATGTGGACTTTGATTGAACCCTGTTTGAAAATAGCAAGCAGATATTAATCTTTAATCCACCAACAAAATCTACTGTATGTCATTTTAAAAATGTATTCACTTTCTCTAAACTCTTAACTTATGGGTTTTTACTATTTATTTAATGCGTTCTAGGTCTTTCTCATTACGAGGCATAGATATCAGCCATAAATCCCTTAATAAAACTGAGTAGTTTGTAGTTTGTCCACAATAGGGTCTTAAAGAAGGTACAACGCGAGACCTTTGTAATGTTTGACAGCATATAACAAACACAGTTCCCAATTCTGAAGTCTAATGCTACGTTTTCAGGCACTTGTGAAAAGATGCGCAATAAAAAGACCAGAACTGTGATGCAAATGCAATCGGCTGTTCTATGACAATAAATACACGTTGGATCGGCTGTTATATCACGACAATATGCAAGCTCACACCTCACTCAAGGAGACATAATTTTTATAACTGGAAAAAAAACAACAGCATACCAGTGATTCTGTAACTTCCCTAGGACTTTACATTGTCCCCAAAAACTGAAATTGAAGGGCTGTTACTTTGACTTTGTAGATGACATCACATTGAATTACAGGTGGCCTTAGACAACCTTAAGGAAAGAGACTTTCATGTCACATTTGAAGCAAGCAAGAGGCACTGGGATTGTTGTGTAGGTTGCTCAAGGGGACTATTATGAAGGTGATGGCGGCCAAATTTAAATAAGATAAACCTGTAATTTCTTCCTAGGCATAGTCCAGGAACTTTCTGATAGCCTCTTGTATAATGTCTTACTGGATTGTTGCATTTGTTACACAAGATTGGTATTTATAATGATACATAGAAATATATAGTTTTTAATGTCACATCATTGAAAATTGTGATTAGGATTAGACTGTCTACTAGTTACTATTACCTTTATCAACCAAAAAATGTTACATACTAACGGTTCTCATTACATATTCAACAAATGTGCCAAATAATAAAGGTAAAGTACGAGACTTGAATCGGCATCTTAGCGCGCGAGTTTTCACCCATATGTGCTTGGCCACCTATCAAGAAGTGCTCAGTGACTTTTGGATCGTGCCGCGTCAAAACTCACCATGCGAGGCGGCATTCCTCACCTTCCCAGAGTGTTAACCCTGGTACCCATTTCTGCCAGTGGCTACGTCGACCACGGGGGTATTTTTTTTCTAACCACGAGTACAATTCACACTGCTTCAGTGGGAATCAAACACGGGTTGTCCGAACGTTGGTAGCCCAGTCGGGTGGGTTTCCCAACTAGGCTACCAAGGACCCCAAATAATAAGTCCCCATTACCTCCTTTAACAAACACGTATTAAAAAATAACAGTCTTCATCAACCAGGAAATGATTCTTCTTTATGTTCAAGTCCTTTTATCATGTGATTGTCCTGTTCATGATGGAGTGCTAGTAACAACATTATAACAAAATGAGCTGGTTGCATGGTCAGTACCCATATATGCATGTGTATACTAATTTTCCCTCTAAACCTGTAATTCAAACAAGACAAATGCCATTTTTGGGCCATGTTAAAAGACACAACAGCCTACTAAAAGTAATCCTGGAGGGGAAAATACGAGGTAAAAGAGGCAGACCAAGACTAACATGGACGAGTAACATCAAAAGATGGACAAACCAGCCTATGACAACCTGCACCATCAAAGCAAGAGACGGAGCAGAATGGCGCTCCATGGTAGCAACCTTTGTTGCGGAGATGGCACTCGATGATGAAATCTGTAATGTGACTGACACATTCCATCTTCGAAAGGTTGGATCTTGGTTTGATGTAGGAGTATTCCTTTTCATAGAGTGGATGCCACCCTGCCCATGATTTCTGTCTAGGTGTTCTCCCATAGCCTTTCCTTCTCCCAATGTGCAACCAGAAAATGTTAAATACTAACAACTTTCTTTACCTTCACTAACCAAAAAATGTACAGTTAATATTAACAGGCTTTAATATTGCCATCAACAAACATTGTAAAGTAAACACTGACAGTTCTCATCATTAACATGAATCAACAATTGTAAGTAGTAACAGTCATTATTATTACCATTAATCAACACCTGTAAACATTAACAGTTCTCATTATTACCATTAATCAACACCTGTAAACATTAACAGTCCTCATTATTACCATTAATCAACACCTGTAAACAATAACAGTCCTCATTATTACCATTAATCAACACCTGTAAACACTAACAGTCCTCATTATTACCATTAATCAGCACCTGTAAACATTAACAGTTCTCATTATTACCATTAATCAACACCTGTAAACACTAACAGTCCTCATTATTACCATGATCTAGCAATTGTAACTATCAGAGACAGAGGAGATCATGAAGCTTCTATTTACAGATGACCAGGCGCTAATACATGGAAAAATAGAAGACCTACAAGAACATTTATATAAACTCAACAGCACAGGCACAAAATACAACATGAAAATCAACATCAACAAAACATAAGCCATGACTGTCGCCACAGATAAACAGAACATCAACATAACTATAGAAGGCAGGCAACTAAAACAAGTAGAGGAATTCAAATACCTAGGAAGTCTAGTGACAAACGACAATCCACATACAGCAGAGATAGACTCAAGATGCATCAAAGCTTGTCAAACCATCGGACAGCTATACCACATTGTCCAACAACACTGAACAATACAATCTTCATCCCAACATTGTGCTACCAATGCCAGTCCTGGACCCTAGATGCAAGAACAATAAGAAAAATAACATCTACTGAGATGAATTGTGTCAGATGAATGACAGGAAACAGTCTGAGAGATAAGATCAGAAATGAAGAACCGAGAAAAAAGCTAGGAATATCCCTCGCCATAGAAAATATAAGGAACCAACAGATAAAATGGTTTGGCCATGTGACAAGGCAGAGTAATCAAAACACAACACAACGAGCACTTAATAAACGTTGTACCAGACCCAAGGGTCGACCATGAAAAAGATGGATAGATGGAATATTAGTAACACTAGGAAACATAACAGCGGCAGAGGCGAACAGAGGAGCAAAAGACTGAAAATTATATCTCCCCTCGACTCTGAAAGGCAAATGAGGAAGGAAGGAAGAAGAAAAGAAGAACAATTGTAAACACTAACAGTGCTCATTACTGCCATCACCAACAATTCCACGGGAAATATAAAATACAGAACTTAAGGAAGACACATCAGGAACCAAGAAAAAGGCACCCAGACAGACACACAGAGAAAGCACATAGCAGAAAAACACATAGACAACTACCCACAGGACTCCTGGTCCCACATATACAGATTGCTCAGCTACAAACGCTACCAGAAATGCAGGAGTGTGTTCTTGAGGCTGACTAACCAGGAAGAGATTACCAAATCAATAGCCACAGGGAAAATCTCAAACAACTATAAAGCAGAAACTGAGGCCCTTAAAGACGCAGCAAAACTGGCTATTCAGCACAAAAATAATGCGCACAAGAAATTGGTGATACTGGCTGATGCAATGTTAGTTCTAAAAACCCCCAGGAACAGAGAGCTAGATGATCTGAGAACAATCCTAGAGCAACTGTGCAATAATTTCCTGAGAGTGGTGATCAAGTGGATACCATCACACTGTAATATACAAGGAAACAAATGGGTAGACAAACCAGCCAAAGCGTGAGGGAGATTACCACAAGAGTTTCATTTAATCAGCTACAATGAAGCCAAATTCATCATCAAAGGCCAGTATCATGAAAAATGAAAACAAGAGCACCGAAAGTATGACTAGAGGGATAAGTACCTTCAACTATCAAGGAGGGATCAAGTCATCATACTTCGCCTATGTACTGGTCAAAAACAGAATGAGAACCAAACTCAAAATAGAAACTACCAGCCAATGCCACTGTACCCTAGATGACATGACTACAAAACATGCTTACAATTTTGCCCCAAATGTACAGGCCTGAGGAGGTCAATGTGGCCCACACCCCCATCCCTAGAAGAGAAACTCTACAGGGCACCCGAATCATTGAAACAGACAGCAGCCTTCATAAGAGTCCAGAATCCTAGTCTGAATGAGGCATGATTGCAGCAGAAGAAGAATAAAATGACAAAAGACGTTGAATAGATCTCTCACAAAAGTTTGTTCATGCAGATCTTTAGTTACACTTCATCACTCATATGGATAATATTTTGATTTGCATATAAGTCACAGATTACACATGAAGTTGGCTACAGCTGTCTAAACATCTCTCAAACTACATCCTTATTAGAAGTTCTGCTTATGTGTCTAGGCTACAGTTGATGTTATATGACACTTCCAGGTTTTTATACTTAAATCCACCTAACTTATTTTCTTGATTATTGATCCTTCCTGCGCCGTTAGATATCGCATAGGGCTTGTAGTGTTTTTCCCCACCCATCTCTATTCTGGACAAGATGTTTGATTTTATTTAATGAGTCTATGCCTGCCAACTTTGCTTCTCTCATAAGTGTTCTTTTTAGTGTCTCTCTAGGTCTTGAACTTGATTTAGAACTCTCTTGTCTCTTCTCAGCACATGGCTGACATATGTCCATCTTCTTTCCGTAATTGTAGGTGAGATCTTTGGCTGCATGGTCATTTCTCTTATTTCAATATTAGTCTGTTATGTCTATTAACTTATTTTACTTAACATAAAATGACACTCACTCATGATAATATGACTTTTGTATGTGTTCTATATTCTTACCCTTGATTTCCTTAATAAGCATTGACCTCTTTAGAGACCCAAAATATCTGCATATAGCTAAATTTCTCATGAAACAAATCTTTTTGAATAGACCTTTAGAATAGACCATCTCTCTGGATCCACCCTTTATGAATGTTCTCTAAGTTTGAAATCACAAGTCAATTCAGTTGTTTTCTCTGCCCTCCTTCAAATCTCTCAATTTTCTTGATCCCCTCCAAAAGCTAACCACCACCACTTTAAATACCCCAGTGCATGATATTAGTTCTGCCATGTTTTTCTAATCATGTGCAAACATTTCACTTCAAAGGCAAGTCAAAACCAAACATTATGATAGCTCAATATTCAAACATTTATCAATGTCTGGGGCGACAAGTTACTACCACATTGTTGCCCCCAACCAACAATTATAAACACTAACAATCTTCATTATTGCCCCCAACCAACAATTGTAAACACTAACAATCTTCATTATTGCCCCCAACCAACAATTGTAAACACTAACAATCTTCATTATTGCCCCCAACCAACAATTGTAAAATAAATACTAACAAAGCTCATTACATCCCCAAATCAATAAACGTTAAGTAAACGTACATAGTCTTAACTACCAACATCAACTAATATGTGTAGTAAAAAATCATGTGCCGAAGGTCTATAAAATTGATGGTCACTAACACCATATTCCCTATACGCCACTTGGCGTGACAGGGGCACTTTACTTTTGTTTTAAAAAAACAAGTTGATTTTATCTTCATTAACAATCTTGCCTCCAGGACACAAACCTGCAACTGTCATCACAACAACAGTTTTCAAACAATGATATGCCAACTCACCAGAAAACAACTGCAGTTTTGACCTCATCGGCCTGGGAAGCTGTGATGAACAGTCAATCATCACATCTCTACTGTGATCTGGGATGGAACAACACATCATTACACAAACCATAAAGGTGGACTTTGTCCAGTAAGCCAATAACAATATTAAACATTAGCAATTGAAAGGCGCTTCTAAATTGAACCACTTTTAAATAGCATGTATGTGAAACTGTCAGCTTCTACTTGAAATATAGACAAAGAGCAAGGAACAGAAAATGATACAAAATATAAATAACACAAAATATAAATAATACCAAATAAATGCTAAAATAAAAATTTTCAACTCCAATGTTAAGTCAGTCCTATTATATGCTTGTGAAACATGGAGAAAAAAAAAAATTGACAATCATGAAGATACAGACTTTCATTAATGGATGCTTACACAGAATAAAAGGATGGAAATGGCAGGACAAAAACCACTAACATAGAATTATGGAAATGTACCAGTGGATAAAGAGATACAGCGAAGATGATGGCGCTGAATAGGACACACACTGCAGAAGCCAACTGAGAGTATTGCACAAGCCCTTTTTTGGAATCCCTAGAAGAGACAAAGAGGAAGGTCCAAGTATACTTGGAGAAGACAGATGGAAACAGAGATGAGTTAAAGAGGATGGGGAAGACATGGAACAATCTTAAAAGAATGGCAAGAAACAGGAATTGGAAAGTGTTGAAGACTATGCTCCATAGTGAGTTGGAATAAAGAAGAACCAAGTCCCTCATATAACTGTCTGGATATGATGGGAACAAGAACCATCAATTCAAAGGGAGATAATTCCACTGTAGCCATTAGAAATATCCAATAATTGCAAAGATAAGGAGCAGAAACTGGGCTAGCTTGTTAAATTAAAATTAATAATGTTAACTACACTTTTGGAGTAGCAGCGATAGCTCAGTGGTTAGTGAACTGGACTACAAAGGACAAGAGGTAGGGTTCGATCCCAACCGACGGCTTCCGGGTTCACCCAGCCTTAAATGGGTACCGGATTTTTTTTCTGGGAAAGTAAAGCAGCACGGGAGTAATACCGACCACATTACCCCAAAAATCATGTGTCGAAGGTCTGTAAAATTTATGGTCACTAACACCATATTCCTTATACGCCACTTGGCGTGACGGGGGTACTTTACTTTTCTTTACTTACACTTTTGGAGTCAATAACTGAGTGCATATACGATGACTTAGAGTCACCTTTGTCTACATCCATGGGTATGCGGGAGTATGGGGAAATGAAAGAGCAGACGGGTTGGCTAGCTGTGATGTCGTTGAAGATGGTTGACCTATAACTCGAGCGGACATCATCAATGCCCTCCAAGATGTGGAAAGGGCACATGACTTCGACAACGATGAGTCTACATCACTCCTTCGGATGAAAGAGATGGGAGATAAGATGGGCACAGCCAGAAACGAGAAACTTAGTGGGCATATAAGAAGGCTTATCATCAATCAACATAGAACTGGAGTCGTCAGTCGCTGGACACTGCGGGAATTGCTGAGGAGGGGATCTGAGCACCTATGGACATGTCCGGAGTGCAATGATGATGACCTGCAAATAACTCAACTCAATATATGATGAAAGGACCTAGAGAAATGCCAAAAACACTGAGGTGAGAGGCAATAACAGTTCATTCACCAAAATTGAGTGGCTTACCCAGAACAAGGACAAATAGTGAAATATAATGGAGGTCATGTGCAAGATCTGACACTTGATAAGATTGTAGGACATGAAGTGTCTAAAATCTCTGTCCTCTGTCATCATTAGCTCCAAAGAACTGAAGATAGATAGATAGATAAAAAGACAGACAGAAGACAGATGGATGGATAGATAGATCAATGGATGGATGGATGGATAGATGGATAGATAGATAGATAGAAAAGATGAAACTTGCCATCCCCATCATCGAAGCTGACTGCCATACGATCACTGACAATGCCGCTGGTTGTGTTAGAACTGGCGTCACTGACAACCGACAACCTCTGATTGTTGCTGCTGATGGAGGCATTTGTTGATGTACTGGGACTGTGGTGAAAATGTTTCTTGTCTCTAGATTCACTAGACACGTATGACTCTCTGTATCTTTTCTGATCTGGAAAATGAGTGGAATACATTTGCAAACAAGAAGTATATACTGTAATTATGTCAATATTTCATTATGTAAGCAGCATATCCACAGGCAATTTGTGTATGACATGATTACCAAAACAGGTAGATATGGCATTTGGAATATTTACAATTGATATTTTAATGAGATCTAACATTTGTTCAAACAAATAAGGAAATGTAATGGCAAAAACTGTTTTCAAAAGCTAAAGGCTACTGCGAAAAGTGATGCTGATTAATTGGATTATAATAAATATGACCCAACAAAGCTCCATCAATTGTGAAACAAAAAAAAAATAGCAAGTATTATTAAGTGTTGGTTATGCCAAAAAGCATTAAATGTCCTATTTTCAAGCTGTTTTTCCCTTTGTAAAACTGTCTCCAATTAACTATCTCTATTTTTTACAAGTGTATTTGCTTAAAGGTCTACTAAAGAATTGTATCTGCCTTTATTATCTAGAGTTATATTTATCTATATATCTAAAGGAATCAGGCAAAGCTATGTTCAGTCGCCGGATTTGCTTTCACTTTACAGCAAAAATATGAGATCAATGGTAGACAAAAAAGGAATTAAGTCAACGGTCACAACAAAAACAATTTGCAATATGCAGATGACACAGTCTTAACAGCAGAGATAGCTAATGAACTACAAGAAATTATAGACATAATAGTAAAAGAAAACAACAAGAAAGGTCTCTGTCTGAATAGTAAGAAAACAGAAGTAATGGTCATATGGAAGAAACAATCGTCACCATCATACAAGATAAAAATAAACAGAAAATATCTGAAACAAGTGCAATGCATCAAATACTTGGGCACAATAATAACATCAGAAGGAAGATTAACCACAGAAATAAAAAGCAGAACAGTGCAGGCCAAAATAGTACTTCAGAAAATGAAAAATATCTTATGCAAAAAGTCTATGTCAATAGAAGCGGGAGAGTTTCATCAGTGCTATATGGAGCCAGTTCTGACCTATGGAAGTGAATCATGGACAGTAGACAAACAAATGAAAAGATGATTAGAGGCCACAGAGATGGGATTTCTCAGATGAATGTTGAAAGTTCTCTGGATAGTTAAAAAAAAAAAACCAAAGAGGCCATCACAAAAAGGGATCTCATAAAAATAAGATAGAAACAATCAACATTTTTCTTTTAAGGCACATCATGAGTAGAGGAAAGTTGGAATATTTGGTTACAACTGGCAAAATAAAATGAAAGAGAAATCGCGGACAACAAAGAGAGAAAATATTGGATAGCTTGGTGTGACTGCATGGAAAATGATCAACAACAGAATTGATATGATGCACTGTATATAGAAGATTGTGGAAGGACATGATCGTCAACACCAACCAATATGGCACATGATGTTATCTATCTTAATTATGAGTTCTGCACAGTATATACCTTCATTATCTAAATGCTGTATCTCCATCAGTTTGGGCTGTGTTGACATCTGAAACATGTGAGTACTTCGACAAATGCTCAGAAGATATTTGGATTTCATATCACAGTCTGTATAGTAGTCATATCTTCGCCCTCCAGCACTCTGTACACAACGTATCTCAAATTTCTTTTTCTGCAAGAAATATAATTTGATAAACGTATCACTCTCTAATGCATAGTTACCAATAATTTGTTAACGACCTGTCAAAAAAATAAGAATAACTATTTGGACAGACCTTCCTTTGAGGAGCAAACATCTACTAACAATAATATCAGGATACAGATTATTTATTTCTTCTCTGTTCTTTAATGTCTGACTGACACAACATTCCACCAGGTTATGTAATGTTACTATCAGGTCATGTAATGTCTCGCTTGAACAACAAAGGAAGGGGGTGGTTTGTTGTTGCCAGAGACACCAGACAGCGACAAAGCTGAAAGTTGTCAACGACTCAGCCAGGGTCGGTGACCCAGAACCATCCAGACCCTACTCCACCATACCATGGTGCCCCTAGTAACAGACTAACTAGTCTAGTCTGGCCAAATGAGTATGGACTGAGAGAGAATGCAACCTGGTAGTCAAATATGATATGCTGAAGTCTGATGTGTTGGACCAAAAGGCGCAAATATAACAGTCCTGCTGCAAACCACAACAAAACATATTTACATCCACTTAACATTCTCTTCAGTGGGGATGACGACTAAGTATAACTATTCCTTCAGTCATTGGTGAATGTAAACGAACATCAAAAATGTTGTTTAACTTCACTTGATCAAGGCTATCATTATTCCAAGTATAACCCCATTATTCATCTGTTGCATCTGTAGATCCAGATTTCTGCTATCAGACTGTTTTTATTTTCCCCAAGGAGTCCAAATCAAGACAGTTCTTGTGGTGCTTGTGTTTCTTACAAAGATCCTTGTTAAATGCAATTACAAGCTCAATGTGCTATAATTGGTGTACACTACTGTGTTTGTGTTTGTTATACACTGCTATGATTGGTGTACATTACTGTGTTTGTTATACACTGCTATGATTGGTGTACACTACTGTGATTTGTATACACGATTGGTATACACTATTGTGATTGGTATACATGACTGGTATACACAAGTGTGATTGGTATACATGACTGGTATACACTACTGTGATTGGTATACATGACTGGTATACACTACTGTTATTGGTATACGCAATTGGTGTACACAACTGTGATTGGTATACACAATTGGTGTACACTACTGTGATTGGTATACACAACTGTGATTGGTATACACTACCTCCTATCTACTCTGATAAACACAATAACCAAACTAAGGATATAATTGGGATGTGTGTTTTCAGCAGAATTGTAAACTGATCAGCCAGTTTCTCTCGGCTAGAAGACAGCATATAGAGCAGATAGAGGAGTCAAGCATTCATGCTCACATTATTACCTTCCATGACACAATAAATTTTAACAACTGGGTAACTGCAACACACACAAAAAAACCTATCAAACAATGGTGCATTACATCCATCCATATATATATAAATGTGTGTATGAGAGAGACAGAGAAAGAAGGAAAATCACAATAGATACATACATCAAAGTAGAGCTTTCCTATATCCCTCCACATGAACGTTGAGATATGATTCTTGTAGCCAGCATCATCCTGCCAGTAATGAGAAAGAACACTGAAGCATTATCGTTACATTATTGGACAACTCATTGGCACAGCATTGGTTGCAAGTGGCCAGGGACAAAGCAAGTCTTGCACCCCAAACCTGTTATTATGTATATTATTACTATTTTCTTTTTTCTGTTAAAACTGCCCCCCCCCTCCCCCCGGACACCTCATATCCTACCCATGCTATGCTACTGCTAAAACTAACTTCATTGCTAACTATTCACAGCTGTTTGTTTTAATCTAAAAGTGGCATTTGAATTACAATCTTGGAAGTTTGCCAGCATTATGGACGGAGATGTTCCAGTTCTAGTACACTACCCTCATTCTTGAAATTAATATTTCATGAAAGTGGTTTGAATTTGTGACACCAGACAAACAAAAAAGTAAACTTTTTCTTTTTATAAAGTAAATAATTATAGGTAATGGCTCCCTCAATGAGATAGAGTTGCTTGCACAGAACAGAGACAAATGGCAAGATTTGAAAAAATCTTTACAAGGATTGAAAACTGCTAGGATAAAAATTTAGATAAGAGAAAGAATATCTTGGTCTATGCCCTGGCTATGGGCCAGCTACGGCTCGAAAGGTCAATAGATAGATAGAAATAATTATGTATAAGTGATATTTTAATAGTTAATGTTTGTAACATAAACATTCACAGGTATGAGTTTCCAGAGTGCAATATTCAATTTTTAACCACGAAAGAGCTGTGTAGTCTAGTGGTAAGACGCTGGCATCTGGACAAGAAGTTCTAGGGTTCAATTCCCACAATTGGCGGTGGATAATGTAATAAAAAAATAACTCCTTCACAATATCCTTGAGTGTTAGGTTACCTTCCCTATTGATCACTACTCATTTTTTCCACATCGAATCGACTGCTCCGAGGGCTACTTCAGGAAGGCAGAATAGAATCCTGATCAAATACTATTCACTCATCCTTACGCAAGCAATTAAAAATTAGTTGCAGATTGCCTCATTTCATAACTGAATGTAATTTTATCAGAAATTATGAATTGTCAAGCTAGAAAGTGACTGAATTAATTTATTTTTTCTCTAAATTAACAAAGTAATAGCTTTATATTCATTATTAACCATTCATAAAGCAAATCAAGTGATTGGACAATTTACTTCAATAGTAAACACTAACTTTTAACACAAAGAGAGTACTATGTTCCTCCTAACACTTGGACATTAACAGTTAAAGAAAAATTATTACTACAGAAATAAGCTGTCAAAAAAGAATAACCGAATATGACATAAAAAGACTGAATCAGAAATAAGGATATAAAGAAAGAGTTGTAGTAAAACCAGTGCTGGGTCACATTAGAAAACAACACATCAAGTGGTTGGAGATGATCATCACAAGATAGCTTACCTCAGAAAAAAATAGAAAAATGGGATATGGGAGACCTAGAAGACAATGGATTAAAGAAATAGGAGGCATTACAATGAGCACTTCAGGTGACACACTACAGTGAAGTCTTTCTCGTGTTCATACAATGACTAAAGGAATAAATAGTCCGCATTGCCATCCACCCATCAAAGGATATTTCATTGACTGTATACATGTCATGGCTTGCAGTAAAGCTGTGGTATTTTGTGTCTTTTATCCCAACACATCCAACATCAGCAAAGCATTTTTGAGTACTGGGTTGCCTTCCCTCTCAGTCTCTAATAACATGGCCTAATGTTTAGCCTGTTTCTAGAGGCACCATGAAGAGCTGGAGTAGGATCTGGAAAGTTTTGGTTCATCGATCCTGACACAGACAGTCAGCTATGAATCACTGATGATTTAGTCTGTTTCTAGGGGACCGTGAAGAAGGATGTAGATAGTTTTGGTTCATCGATCCTGGCACAGACAGTCAGCTATGAATCACTGATGATTTAGTCTGTTTCTAGGGGACCGTGAAGAAGGATGTAGAAAGTTTTGGTTCATCGATCCTGGCACAGACAGTCAGCTATGAATCACTGATGATTTAGTCTGTTTCTAGGGGACCGTGAAGAAGTGGAGAAGGATGTAGAAAGTTTTGGTTCATCGATCCTGGCACAGACAGTCAGCTATGAATCACTGATGATTTAGTCTGTTTCTAGGGGACCGTGAAGAAGTGGAGAAGGATGTAGAAAGTTTTGGTTCATCGATCCTGGCACAGACAGTCAGCTATGAATCACTGATGATTTAGTCTGTTTCTAGGGAACCATGAAGAAGTGGAGAAGGATGTAGAAAGTTTTGGTTCATCGATCCTGGCACAGACAGTCAGCTATGAATCACTGATGATTTAGTCTGTTTCTAGGGAACCATGAAGAAGGATGTAGATAGTTTTGGTTCATCGATCCTGGCACAGACAGTCAGCTATGAATCATGACTGCTTTTAGTTCTGGTGCTGACAGATGCACCCACCTCCCACACCACAGAAGAGTGATCCAAACAGTCATTTTTTCCTTGACACTAAAAGGCATTAGAGGTAATGGAAAGTGAGTAAGGTAGTAAAAATCAGTACACTTTTACCCTTATAAGGATACTGAGGTAGAATAAACTGACAGTAGCTTCATCGTGAAAGGGTTACTAAACTCACAGAGAAATCTGGCAGATTTCTGATATCATTCACCACACTGACCTCATAGACTTCCACTCCTTTTGCACATATGGCCAGCCAAGTGTTGCAAAGCTTGTCAGTTTTATGTTTCCGCACCTTGTAGAAATGAAGGTTGAGGGCTCCTGGAGGGATAGATGCATTTCTAATGTAGCGCAACTCTGCATCATTTCTGGTCATGTTGTGCAGATCTCTGTGTAGTGTGGGCACATTGCTTGCCAGGTAGTCCATGCCATGTCTCTCCAAAATCTGGAAATTATTTTTAAACTATCAAGTTTGGTATTTAACAAAACGTACCAGACAATCATTTATTAAGACATGTAGGTTAACAGTTTAGATATTCAGGTGTTACCACTAAATGTTTAATTTTATATTCTATTATAATCTATCTCTCTATAGTCCCTTCGATCCAAAGACTGCACATAGAGTAAAAATTCTAGAATATTTGTCCCTGACAATCTTTTTAATCAAGCATCAGACCTTGCACAGGACACACATTGCATCTAGCCATAAATCCTTGTTCTGGGTGAGTAGTTCAATCTCCCTAAGAGAGCTAAAACCTATCATTTTTGCCTCTTTTCTCAGCGTTCTTTTTAGTGTTTCTCTAGTGCCAACCTCTTTTTCTTTTACCTTTTGGTTCCCATTTGAGGAGCTGCTTTTAGATTCTCTGTTGTCACTCTCATCGCATGGCCAACATATGACCACCTTCTTCTCTTGTTGTCACTCTCATCACATAGCCAACATATGACCACCTTCTTCTCTTGATTATAGATATTTTTGGATGTTCTGTTATTTCTTTTATTTCTGCACTGGTCTTAAATTCATTCCATGGTATACAAAAGTATTTTCTTAAGGTTTACAAATAAATCCAGTTTATTTTTTATTTCTATAGCTGATTTCCAGCTCCCGCATGCATAAGCAAGGGTGGATAATACATTATTGATGTTCAATTGCATGCTCAAAATATGCCAGTTTACATTGAGGACCTAAAGTTGAGCCAATACAAGCTAGCATTTGAGGAAATTCAGACTTTTTCTAATTATATGTTTCATTAAACCTCAGTCTCTCTAAAAATCTCAGTAAATGTGATATTTAACAAAAAATAGTAAAGCTTTTCTTGAAATCTTACTAGTAATCAACCACTACTCAACCATACAATACAATTTTCATCCCAACGTTGTGCTACCAATTAAAGGTAAAAGAGGCAGAGGGAGACCAAGATTAACATGGACGAGTAACATCAAAATATTGACAAGTCAACCTATGATAATCTGCACCATCAAAGCAAGAGACAGAGTGGAATGGCGCTCCATGGTAGCCAACCTTTGATGCAGAGACTGCACTCAATGATGATATATATATAAAGAATGGAAGGGTTTAGTACATATATTCAAAGGTCAACTATAGAAAACATAAATAGTGAGCACATGTGGCTCTTGAATTGATCAACAAACAAAAATTTAAAAAAACCAGTAACTGTTTGTAATTACCCAGTGAGGAAAGTACATAGCAGGATTAAAGTATCCGCCATCATGTTTTTCCCTGATGTAATTACCAAAGTCTGCCTGCAGTGCATATGCTGCTTGCTGGAAGCACTTCTCTTCACTGTAAACGTGGTTGTACTGCAGGACATTGTCCTTGAGTTGCAGGTAATACTGATGTCTTGTCACCTTCTCTCTGTGGAACAGGTCAACAAACTGAGTGGCAGGATCAACAACTCTTAAGAGAACAAATTGGTTAATAACAACATTATGAAGTAAATAAACAGTGAAAGAAGAGCAAAAGGTGAATTAATAGACATAAATCTATCTATATAATATTGACCTTTTGAGCCGTAGCCGACCCATAGGGTCGAGATACGACCAAGATACTCCTTCTCTTATCTAAATTTCTATTCTAGCAATTTTCAATTATTTTAAAGATATTTTATCAAATCTCGCCATTTGTCTCTGTTCTGTACAAGCAGCTCTATCTTATTGAGTGAGCCGAATCCTGCTGCTCTTGACTCACTCATCAATGTTCTTCTCAGTGTCTGATTAGACATAAATGATGAAGTATAAATGGTGACGTCCAAAAACAAAAGATGAACTAACTGACATAAGTAAAAGTCACGGCCCCCCCCCCCATGCTTTGCTAGGCGTATGCGGAATATGGTGTTAGTGACCATATTTTTATTATTACTGCACATTTTGGGTGATGTGTTTGGTATCATGTCAGGCCACCTTTATTTTCCAGAAAAATCTGTTGCCAATTTTTAGAAGCTGGGTGAACCACGATGCATTGTCAATTAAAAAAAAAAAATCTGCCACTCTGGAGATAGAACCCGGACCTTTCTACCCTTCTTATCAGGAGGCAAGCACACTAATCACTCAGCCACTATGACTCTAACAGACATAAGTTATGAAGTATAAATAGTAAGATCCAAGAAAAAAGGTGAGCTAATAGCCGTAAGTGATAAAATAATTATAGATGGTGATGCCCAAAAACAAAAGGTGAGCTAATAGCTGTAAGTGATAAAATAATTATAGATGGTGATGCCCAAGAACAAAAGGCGAGCTAATAGCTGTAAGTGATAAAATAATTATAGATGGTGATGCCCAAAAACAAAAGGTGAGCTAATAGCTGTAAGTGATAAAATAATTATAGATGGTGATGCCCAAGAACAAAAGGTGAACTAATAGGCATAAATGATGAATTATCAACAATAAGCTCCACATACCGCAATAAAATGACTTGATCCACATAAAACTGCACACGAAACCAAACATTAATTATGGCCTTCCCTTGGCTGTCAACACCCTGTAAACAGATATTTTAAAATCTTCATATAAAACATGACATCCAATATAAAAAACCTATCATATACATAAACTTATGCTTTATGTATGTTGTGTGAAAATACACTAATCCAAATGAAAACTTCAAAAAAAAAAAAACCCCATAAAATATGAATAGTTAGGTGCCAGGTGTCACATGCCAGTTAAACTTTCCCCATCTGCTAACATATACTACCACTAAAATAAGTATTTAAGAGACAAATAAAAAGTTTTTTTTTTTTTTTTTTTTTGGGTAGTTGCTAGATGTCAGATAAACGTCCAATTTGCTAACATGTTTATGAATACAACCGTACTTTATATTTCACACTAGAGTGCAAGTTTAAATTTGATGCTAATGCACAAGTCTTTTTCTCTACTTCCTTTTGTACCTGTTAAGGTGTCGAGGGAGAAACAAAGTTCTGTTTTTTTCCCCATTTGGTGGCTTCAGTAATTGCCAGTTCATGATATAGTGTTTCTTTGATGTTGTTAGACCTTACTCTAAGTTTGCCTCTTGTTCTTCTCCCTTCTCCTCCTTTAATTATATGCTTTGTATGATAAAGACATTTTATGGCATTCTTTCTAGGTGGGAAAAACAGTTTATTTGTTGTTTCTGAACATAGTTTAGGATTGGTTCAATGTCTACTCTTTCTATTATAAAATCATCTCTGATTCTGTCTTTCTGGTTACTACAAACACTTTTCTCAGCCATCTCATCTCTGTGGTGACAAGCTTGCTTTTATGCTTAGTCACAAGTGACCATGTCTGGCATTGCTAGCACAATGTGGGAATGAATATACTCTGTATAAGATATTTCTTGGAGGTAAGATAGCAATGATACGTTGGCCATCAATCCAATGTCTAGCATCCCACTTTGGAATTGGTGGTAATGTTTGATGGTTGCCATTGAACATACACCAATTTCAGGTTGGTGGAGCAGGTAAAAATGGTTACTTAGTCAAATCAGGTTCAGTGCTAGTGGTATAAAATTTATATAATAATTATAAATTTATATAATAAGTATAAAATACTGGTTAAAAATTTGTGGGATGTGTGATCCATGTTCGAGCGCAAATTAACCACGGATTGAGTGTTTAACTGAAGTGAGGCCTGACTTCGTTTGTTGGGACAGCAATTCTTGGGGCACCCTCTCACTGATCATGAAGTTACACAGATTTGGTGCAAAGCGCATGGTAATCATGTTGTCCCACGATGGCTGTTACAATGACCTGGAAGTGCACAAGAGTTCGTGCACCATTCAAAGAGAAAGCAAAACGTCCAATAGAACAGTATGAATGATCAGGATTGAACACTTTGTTGGTTGCTAGAATGGGGGCTGAACAGATATGGGAAATCCCCCCCCCTTTTTTTTCCCCCTTGCAGTGATGTCACTCCATTCTAAAGTCTAAAAGTCAAGTACACATTTTTAAATTTAACCAACGCTAGCACAGTTCTAGTTCTTTTGCAACCAATACTCAACCAGAAAGTCTGCATGCTGGAGGCAGTCTCATAGAACATGTTATAACTGCTACAGATGCAGAACTGTGACTCAGTGGATTTCATCTCACTGCAATATTCCTGGAAACGATGAGGGAGACAAATTGGCAAATTACACAGATTTTTAAAAAAATCTGAGCTGCGGTAGACATTCCATCTTTGGCAGGCTGGATCTTGATTTGATGCAAGAGTTTTCCTTGTTGTAGGTTTCTAAGAGGTTTCCTTCTATTTGGTTCACCCTGCCTGTGGTTTCCATCTGGTTGTTCTCCATAGTCTTTCTTTCTTACTGATGGTAACTGCTGGACAGGAGTGGTTATTTTCCAGGGTGTCCTTCCAGGTGGCTACAGAGCTTTGGACACGACTTTACTCACACGAAAGTGGAATTTGTTGCATATGATGTTTTGGCTTCTCTGAAGGTTACATAGTGACAGAACATTTTCCTCTTGGTTTTTGATAGTGCATCTGTCCTCTCATTACTGCCAATTTCACAGTGGGAGGGCTAGCCATTGGATTGTACAGTTGTTTTTTTTTGTGGAAAGTTTTGTTTGTACCCTTCTTATGTTTTGGATTTTGGAGTGTCTGGTTGCTTGTGGTGTTTTGTTTGGCAATTGGAAGCGATTTGCTGTCTGAAATATACAATCTGTCCTGGTGACATATTTTCTGATGTAACTGTGTGTCCGGAGCAAATACATGAACAAATGGAGTACAGAACAATGATGGCTTCTACCAACTCAACAGTAAAGTAAGAATGTGAACAGACCACAACAGATGGAACCTTTTCAATTAACCCTCACAGGATAGAAACCTCTAATGACCGTGACTGTGACACAGGTAAAATGACTACAGAATATCTGTTAAAATCATGACCAACATAAGATAGACAGAGAAGGCTCTTGTGACTATCACTGGTACCATACTGGACAAGCTGTATTGAGAATCATCAGCCTTGTGCTGATAAACACTTTCTTTGAACTTATTAATATTAACTTCCAAAGGTGTATGCAGAAAAGAAATAAGAGAACAGAAAATATTTACCTCTCCCGGACCAGATTTCCAGTGCTTTGGAGCATGTTTATGGATCTTCTCATCCAACAACACAAACTGGTACTCATTATCTGAAACAATCCAACAAACAAGTACAGTGACATTAACTGAATATGTGAACTTACATACAAACAAATACACACACTGACCTATTTACATCCTTTTATCGTGTGTAGAGAATAATGACAGAATAAAATAGAATAAGTATGCAGGTGACCAGAGTTGAAATTAGTCTGTTATGAATAACCTTCACTTAAGATTAGAGATTTCCATTACATGTTTGGTCTTGATATCCAAACGCAGAGTGAGCATTAACATCACTTGACTGTATCTTACACCACAGATAAAAATATTCAACTCCTAATAATAACAGGAATTAAGAACGCAATATAATACTTTAATTACATTATAATAATAATAAAAATAATAATTTATAATTAAATTATTAATATATAATTATATATAAGTATATATATTTCATAATTGTAACACCTCCAGTGCTTTTAAACACAAGATTCTCAATATCAATGAGAGAAATGATGTCTGCAATCTTTGCCTCTCTGTCAGTGTTCTCCCATCTCTCTTGAGGTCAGCTTCCTTTTCTTTTTCTCTTTGTTTTTGCACATGAGTGCTTATTTTCAGATTTGAATAACTAGATTTTTCATTACTTGTCTATTATTGGTTAATTTCAAGTTCTGCTAGCAATAACAAGCAATAATATACCAGTCACTGAGGAATTTTCCTGACATGGGCAAGAATTTTCAACTGCACCAACTAGCACTAACAAGCAATAATATATCAGTAACTGAGGGAGTTTACTGACATGGGCAAGAATTTTCAACTGCACCAACTAGCACTAACAAGCAATAATATATCAGTAACTGAGGGAGTTTACTGACATGGGCAAGAATTTTCAACTGCACCAACTAGCACTAACAAGCAATAATATATCAGTCACTGAGGAATTTTCCTGACATGGGCAAGAATTTTCAACTGCACCAACTAGCACTAACAAGCAATAATATATCAGTAACTGAGGGAGTTTACTGACATGGGCAAGAATTTTCAACTGCACCAACTAGCACTAACAAGCAATAATATATCAGTAACTGAGGGAGTTTACTGACATGGGCAAGAATTTTCAACTGCACCAACTAGCACTAACAAGCAATAATATATCAGTCACTGAGGAATTTTCCTGACATGGGCAAGAATTTTCAACTGCACCAACTAGCACTAACAAGCAATAATATATCAGTAACTGAGGGAGTTTACTGACATGGGCAAGAATTTTCAACTGCACCAACTAGCACTAACAAGCAATAATATATCAGTCACTGAGGAATTTTCCTGACATGGGCAAGAATTTTCAACTGCACCAACTAGCACTAACAAGCAATAATATATCAGTAACTGAGGGAGTTTACTGACATGGGCAAGAATTTTCAACTGCACCAACTAGCACTAACAAGCAATAATATATCAGTCACTGAGGAATTTTCCTGACATGGGCAAGAATTTTCAACTGCACTAACTAGCACTAATATATCAGTCACTGAGGGAGTTTCCTGGCATGGGTAAGAACTTTCAACTGCACAACTATCACAAACAAGCCATCTTATCATGTCATGTCAAACAAAGAACCTGCTGGGTTAAAAGATGTACATGTCACAATCTTACTATATGAAATGATCCTGAAAGACCAAACTAATAACAAAAAGAAAGTTCATCACTAGCTTATTAGTAGACTCTAGTAATAGTCTCTACTCCCTAGCATTCACCTGTTAAGTGATGTGGTATCATTGTGGCACTGGTTTATGGCAAAGCAATGATATTTGTGCCTTTAGGTCTGACAAATCGGTTTGACAATGGGTAGATTTGCTGAACAATTTTTTCCCTAGACAATGACCATTTTTAGCCAAATCATTTTGATTATTAATTGCCAAGGGATCTTAAATCCCAGATTACAAATCTGTGGTAAAAATTAGAGCTTTGGAATACATTTTTTTGGAATTTGACTATTTCCCAATGGCAAATACCCCCTCTTTTCCTCCTAATCATTGCTTCTGGTGACCCCTGAGTGTTTTATTTCTTTCCTTTGATGCTGGAATATTTTTTTTTTTCATTTTACATAAAAAAAGTACTATGGTTTGTAAACATGAACATTTTTCTTCTAAAAATCAGCCAATTTTCAAGAAATTGCCCCCCCCCCATTTTTCTCATGATGGGGGAAACCTCCTCGGCATGACGTCAAAGGAACTTTTGTAACATGGGAAAGCCAGCAAACACTGCAAGAAGGCACTCAACATACGGGCTAAAATTATGGTTGACAGCAGCCATGCTAATAGACAAATGCATGGTCCTTGTAGAGTTTCAGGCTAAAAATTGACCATAAATCTAGAAATCATTCCCCCACTTCTTGTCTTGTGTAAAAGCACTGCTGTGTGGCAAAAGTTCAAATAACGTTTGATTTTCAAAACTCAAAATGTTACATTCAAATGGTAATAATTTCTACTACAGAATTGTGAAAATGTTACATTCAAATGGTAATAATTTCTACTACAGAATTGTGAAAATGTTACATTCAAATGGTAATAATTTCTACTACAGAATGTGAAAATGTTACATTCAAATGGTAATAATTTCTACTACAGAATTGTGAAAATGTTACATTCAAATGGTAATAATTTCTACTACAGAATTGTGAAAATGTGAGTCATAGATATAGAAAATGTAATCTAGGGTTAACATGCATGAGTGCTCATGGGACCTCCTGATTATTGGATCTTACAACCAGAAACCCCGGTGAGGGTAATGCCATGAAGAAATCATGATTAAATTTGAACAATTCCCACTACCTGTGGTGAGATTTGAACCCGGAACCTTCCTGTCTAGAGGCCAACATCTTATCTCAATTCCCAGACTTGGCCCATATAGCACTGATGAACTCTCTTCCTCACTTCTATTAACATAGACTTGTTGCATAAGACATTTTCTGAAAGAAATGCTATTTTGGCTGAGCTATTCTGCTTTTTATTTCTGTGGTGCATCTTCTATCTGATGTTATTATTGTGCCCAAGTATTTAACACTCTGCACTTGTTTCAGATTTGTCCTGTTTATTTTTATGCTGCATGCTGGTCATGATTGTTTCTTCGATATGACCAGTACTTATTTTCTTACTATTCAGACTGAGACCTTTCTTGTTGTTTTTCTTTTACTGTTGTCTATAATTTCCTGTAGTTCTTTCTGTCTCTGATATTAAGACTGTGTCATCCATATATTGCAAATTGTTTATGTTGGGACCATAGACTTCAATTCCTTTTTTGTCTATATTTGTGGATCATATCAGGAAAAAACCCCCATAAAAAATGGCTTTGACATTTAACATGATCACCACCAGACAGCATTCCACCAAGAGCTTCAGAAAGAACAGAGAGAGAGAGAGAGGAAAAGGTAGACCTAGAAGATGATGGATTCATGAAATAGCTGACATCATAATGAGCACTAATCCGAACTTTCCATTTTCCCGAAGTGCTGTGAAGTATCCACAGGATAAGTTCTCGGAAACCCCAACTCCAATTCAGCATGTCAGGTACTTTAAGAAAGGTCAACTACAGTGCTCATTTTGGCCAGACATGCTTGGTTTAAGAAAGGTCAACTCATTTTGGCCAGACATGCTTGGTTTAAGAAACAAGCTGTAAAACCATAGAGCCATAACAGTAATGCTCTTATTTAAATTAATCAAAATGTCATCTTCTTGCACAAAACAGAAAACTCCATAGCGCTGAGATCCCCTCCACAGCACGTTCCCCAATATGAAGCACGCTCGCCACACACCAGCGAAAGCACTCAAGATGGCTTTTGCTCAGACGCTTGAACTCTGTAGGACTGGCAAAGACCTTGTCCCCAAAACCTCCTTAGTCGCCTCTTACAGCATGCCTGGCAAGTGACAGTGGCTATATTCCCCACTTACAGCATGCCTGGCAAGTGACAGTAGCTATACTCCCCTCTTACAACATGCCTGGCAAGTAACAGTGGCTATATTCCCTTCTTACAACATGCCTGGCAAGTGACAGTGGCTATACTCCCCACCTACAGCATGCTTGGCAAGTGACAGTAGCTATATTCCCCTCTTACAGCATGCCTGGCAAGTGACAATGGCTATACTCCCCTCTTACAGCATGCCTGGCAAGTGACAGTAGCTATACTCCACTCTTACAACATGCTTGGCAAGTAACCGTAGCTATACTCCCCTCTTACAGCATGCTTGGCAAGTTACAGTAGCTATACTCCCCTCTTACAGCATGCTTAGCAAGTGAAAGTGGCTATTACTCCCCTCTTAAGTCCTTGAATCTTGAACGAGACACAAGAAAAGTGTGGAAGCTTGTAAAACAGCTGAATGATGAGGGTACAGAAAGGAACACCAAAATTACACTGAAGAAGGATGGAAACATTCTAACAGGTAAACATGCAGCAAATTACTTTGCAGACTCCTTTGCAAATGACAATAATATTGAAATTAGCCTAGAAAAACGACAAGAGATCCGTTTAAAACAACAAAATGCAAGACAAGAAGAGACCACACATGAAGTCATGGAAACACCCATTACACAAAGAGAGCTAGAGCTGGCAATATCCAAATTAAAAATGAAAAAGTCACCAGGCAGTGATGGAGTGTCCAATGAAATGATTAAGAACTTGGGAACTGCAGCTAAAGCAAAACTACTGCAGATCTACAACATTTGCTGGATCACAGGCAGAGTGCCACAGGCATGGAGAGAAGCAATTATGATACCATTACTAAAGCCAGGAAAAGATGGTTCAATGACATCCAGCTATAGCCCAATCAGCCTTACAAGCTGTTTGTGTAAAACAATGGAAAGTATAATCAATCTCAGACTGCAGTGGTACCTGGAAAGTGAAAATCTCCTTGTCCCACAACAAGCAGGCTTTAGACAGTGTTACTCTACTGAAGATCAAGCAACCTATCTTTTACAGGAAATTGAAGATACGTTTCAAGAAAAGAAACTGGTACTAGCAGCATGGATAGACCTAAAGAAATCATTTGATAAGGTATGGAAGGAAGGGCTTTTGAAGAGACTGAGAAATTATGGAGTAAATGGCAGGATGTACAAATGGGTCAAAGCATACCTGCATAACAGGAGAGCCAGAGTGCAACTGGATGGTCTTAAGAGTAAGAAGGTCTTATTGCGCCAGGGCGTTCCACAAGGAGGGGTACTATCTCCAACACTTTTTCTGATCTACATCAATGACCTAGTTACTGAACTACCACATGGCATCAAAGTGGCAATGTAAACAGATGACTTGGTAATGTGGTGCACAGAGGAGTATGCAACAGTGGCCTCCAAATTGCTACAAAGAGCTATGAATGCACTGAATTCATGGACAAATAGATGGTGTATCAGCATCAATACAGACAAATGCAGTACTACACTTTTCACACTCTCCCCAAAACAAAAAGCAGGAGCCACCTACATAAACAATGAGCCTGTGAAAGAAGACATACAAGCTACATATCTCGGAGTTACATTTGATAACAAACTATCTTGGAAACAGCGGATAAATAAGGCAACCCAAAAAGCAAGGAGGAAATTGGCTATTCTAAGAAAGTTGTGTGGAACCACATGGGGTGCGAGTGGGAAAATACTCAGTAAAGTTTACCAACAGAGTATACGCCCACATTTAGAATATGGATCATCCGCATGGTGCTCAGCATCAAACACCACATTGCAAGAACTGGATAAAGTACAAAACCAGGCACTTGCACCACAGGGTTGCCCTGCAGTGGATCCCATCTCACTGTGGAATACCAGGAAATGAGAAAGCAGATCAGTTGGCAAAGGAAGGTTCAACAGGCACACAACTAGATACACCAGTTACATACCATCATAAGAAACAGATAATCAAATCAATCAGAGGACCACAAGCCCCAAATCAGGATGCCTTTCATAATATGAATAGATATGAACAAGTTATCATTATACGCCTAAGAACAGGACACAATTGACTCCATAGTCACATGTATACAAAATTCAAGATCGGCACATCAACTACTTGTATATGTGGACAGGCACCCCAGACTGCTGAACACATACTTCAAGACTGCACTGAATATAGTAGACTGAGGAAAATCCATTGGCCCAGAGATGCAACACTACAGACAAAACTATATGGGCCACTGCAAGAATTACAAAAGACAGTAAAATTCATACAGGAAACGACATTGCTGATTAAGACAATACTTCGAGCGAACGAAAGATAGATAGATAGACTCCCTCTTACAGCATGCTTGGCAAGTTACAGTGGCTATATTCCCCTCTTACAGCATGATTAGCAAGTGACAGTGGCTATACTCCCCACTTACAGCATGCTTGGCAAGTGACAGTAGCTATATTCCCCTCTTACAGCATGCCTGGCAAGTGACAATGGCTATACTCCCCTCTTACAGCATACTTGACAAGTGACAGTGGCTAAATGCTTTTCTCCTTCACCATGCTCAGGGCCCTGGTAGTCACAAAGTCTTAGCATCTACAAACATCACACGATGTGTAGCTAGTAATACTGCATTGTGCACATTTTTACCTTTCTTAAAAGCCAGCCCAAAGTACTCTGTCTCTCGCAATGACAAGTGTCCAGTGACCTGGTTGAAGACTTCTTGAAACTTGGATTTGACCTAAACTCACAAGACAGGTTATCAATTACATAGTTTTCTTGACATGAGAGGGAGACACAATCTGATAAAAAGGTGAAGGTAACAAACATTAAATGTATCAGTCAAATACCAGTGGATAAAGAGATACAGTGAAGATGATGGTGTGGATAGGACACACACCGCGGAAGCCAACTGAGTATATTACACAACAGGTCCTTTTTTGGAATCCCCAGAGGAAAAGACAAAGAGGAAGACCAAAGAACTCTTGGAGAAGACAGATAGAAGCAGAGATGAAGATGATGGGGAAGACATGGAATGATCTTAAAAGAATGGCAAGAAACAGAATGACCTGGAAAGTGTTTGTTGAAGACCTATGCTCCACAGGGAGCTGAAAGGTAGAAGATGAAGAAGAACAAACATTCGTTGTATACAATGTGATGATGCAATCTACTTGGGATTTCTCTGAAGTAAGCATTTTTCTCCACTGTCATAATTTTATCATATCAGCATATTCAAAAGAAATAACTGCACTACAACAACCCCGCTCAGAAGAATCTTGGCACATAAATTTTCATTTATTGAAAAATCTCAGAATAAACTATCTTTACGACAAATAGTACCATTGCTGGTGTATGTCGGGGGCTCACTTAGAACCAGAGGGATAAAGGCTGCTTGGTCAAAGCAGTCGCCACGACGTGTGAGACTCAGGATTTTTATTTCACCATGTTACAAAGAAGTAACATTAGAAGTGAAGCAAGCTATTTATAAGACTTTCTTTATCCCAATGGTATGCTACAGTGCCTGACATGGACAATAGACTCAAGAACTGTTAGAAAAATAACCACCACAGAAATGAAGTGTGTCTGATGCATGACAGGAAACAGCCGTAGAGATAAGATGAGAAATGAAACGTTATGAAAAAAGACTACAAACGGAACCAGCTATTGAATACATAAAGAGACAACAGATAAAGTGGTTCAGGCATGAGATAAAACATAAGAAACGAAATCTAATACGAGTTACCAACAAACAATACGAGAACACCAGACCAGGAGGTAAACCATGAAAAAGGTGGATAAATGGAATACTCGAAACACTCATAGATATAACAGCAGCAGAGGGAAGTAGAAGAGCAAGAAACCATTAATGATATCTCCATTGATGCCAAAGAGCAAATGAGAAAGGAAAGAAAGAAAATCAAAACCCCTCAGGCTTCTTTTGGAGTATAGACTACAGCAAGATCTCTTCATCCATTCTCATTCTTGATCATTTGACTATATTCTTTAGTCTAGGCCAGTTTCCTTGATGGTTTGTTTCCATGACTTCGGTTCTCAATGAACTTCTCCTACTGGGTTTTTCCTACTTTTTCTTTTTCTGTCTGTCTTGCTGTGTTAGCACAAAGTTTTCTTAATGTGTCCATATTTTCACAATAATGTTGCTCAAATAGTTCCTGTTCTGTGCTTTCCCTGATGTCTTTCTTTCTGATCTTGTCATACAATATGATGTTCTGAATTATTCTCAGTTGTCTACAGGTGTATGCAAATTTGGTATTGAACTCAAGCCCACCTAATTGGCAAAAAAAAACCAGGTATTTTTATCTGCTTAATCATTCCCCCATTGCTTTATATTTTCTTTTATTTGCACATTTGACTTTTATATTACAATTTATTTTTCCTATGGCTTTAAATAGGATGGCAACAACTGGAAAGGTGTGACCCTTCTAACAGTTTCTTCATAAGTATTCTGTGAGATAATTTTGAGCAGAATCAAAGATGCAGCAGATACTATTCTGCATGAAGAACAAGCAGAATTTATGAAAGGCAAAACCTGTCTTGATCACACTTTCATCCTAAGAATTATACTAAAAGAACATATAGAAAAACAGAAACCAGTTCCTAAATTTAATTGATTTCAAAAAGGCTTTCGACAGCACACAAAGACTCATCGTGGAACATACTCAGACAATATGGAAACCATAAAAAATTATTAACATAATTTAAGACCTGCACAGCGGTTTCTCATGTGCAGTTCACACAGAGGTTGCATTGAGTGAATGGTTCCAGATTGATACTGGAGTGAACGAAGGATGTACTGTATCCCTTATTATTTGGAATTGCCATCGACTTCGTAAAGCAGAAATGCTGTACTTTCAACAAAGGATACTTGGATCTCAACTGGAGGACATTGATTTTGCAGATGACATAGTTCTTCTCAATAGCATTGTTAACATGATTCCAGAAAAAATTAATTCCCTGTCATCAATGGCTAGAAAATTAGAATTAGAGAACAACCAAGAAAAGACAAAAGGAATGAAAAACCAAATTTGCCCAAAATAAAAAATATATCTGGATGGAAAATCAGTGGAGGAAGTAGATCGCTTTGTATATCTTGGAAACTGCATGGATCAAGAAGGTTACACGTTAAAAAATATGACTAATGTACTTTGAAATGACAGCAAGAAAATAAATGCAGATGTTTCTAAAACACATGGTTTATTCTGACAATTTGTCCAGAAACGCTTAAAGAGGTTAAATATGAGAGTTAAAAGATCTTCTTTAAAAGTTCAATTGGAAAATAGCTAAAGAAACATGTAATAAACTAAGAACGGCAAAAACTGGCTTCAGGATTTCACACATCCGTAACTAGAGCATGTTTTGGGCTACTGGAACTAAATGTGTTAAACTGTTGTAGATAATAGAGGACCATTTTCCTTTGAACAATCTATTACATTAATAGTTTTTTTTAGACAAAAACACTACCACTCTACATATTGTATAAAACTGAGGGTAAAGCACAAACATTAAAAAGTGGATAGCAGCGTGGCTGCAACACACTTTACATCCACACTTACAAATACAAACAGCAGACCACATTCTTTCATTTTAACTTTAAAAAAATCTGACAGCTGCTTATTTGAAAAAATTACATTTTTATAAAAATAGACAACACACTTACATAAGGTAAGTAAAGAGCCCTGTCATGCCACATAGCATATAGGGTATTGGGTGTTAGTGACCATAATTTTTATAGACCTTCAGCACATGATTTTTGGGGTAATGTGGCTGGTATTATGCCTGTGCTGCTTTACTTTCCCCCCAAAAAATGTGGTACCCATTTAAGGCTGGGTGAAGCTGGAAGCCGCCGATCAGTATCAAACTCGATCTCTTGTTCTTAGTAGTTCAGTTCACTAACTACTGACCTATAACAGCTCCCTACACTTTTACATCCACATTTACAAAAATAAACATCAATCTTACATCCCCACTTACAAAAATAGACAACACTCTTACATCTACACTTTCAAAAATAGACAACACTCTTACATCCCCACTTACAAAGATAGACAACACTCTTACATCTACACTTTCAAAAATAGACAATACTCTTACATCACCACTTACAAAAATAGACAACACTCTTACATCTACACTTTCAAAAATAGACAATACTCTTACATCATCATCATTGAGTGCCGTCTCCGCAACGAAGGTTGGCTACCATGGAGCGCCATTCTGCTCTATCTCTTGCTTTGATGGTGCAGGTTGTCATCGGTTGACTTGTCCATCTTTTGATGTTACCCGTCCATGTTAATCTTGGTCTGCCTCTGCCTCTTTTACCTTGTATTTTCCCCTCCAGGATTACTTTCAGTAGGCTGTTGTGTCTTTTAACATGGCCTAAGAATCGCATTTGTCTTGTTCTAATTGTGTTCAGAAGTTCTCTTTTCATTTTAGTTGTTTTAAGACTTCATCGTTTGTTTTCTTTTCCTTCCATCCAATTCTACCTATTCTTCTATATATCCACATTTCAAAGGCTTCAATTCTCTGTTCTGTTTTCTTGTCCAATGTCCATGTTTCTGCACCATATAGGAATATTGAGAAGATGTAACATTTTGCTATTCTTAGTTTTAGCTCTGGTGTTATTTGTTTTGATATTAGTATGTCCTTCATGACATTAAAATTACTTTTTGCCATTCCTATTCTTTTGTTTATTTCAGTTGTACATTTTCCATCACTGGTTATAGTATGTCCAAGGTAGTTATAGTTCTGAACTGTCTCAAGGTCTATTCCTTCAATTTTGATATCCACTTGTGGGTTTTGAGTATTTTCTTTGTTTATGATCATAGTTTTAGTCTTTTTGATATTCATATCTAGTCCATATTTTTGCTTGTCGTGTTTATTTCATTAAGTAATTGTTGTAGTACAAAAATAGACAACACACTCATATCATCACTTACAAAAATAGACAACACTCTTACATCTACACTTAGAAAAATAGACAACACTCTTACATCCCCTACTTACAAAAATAGACAACACTCTTAAATCCCGACTTACAAAAATAGACAACACTCTTACATCTACACTTTCAAAAATAGAGAACACTCTTACACCAACACTTACAAAAATAGACAACACACTCATATCATCACCTACAAAAATAGACAAAACTCTTATATCCCCACTTACAAAAACAGAAAACACTCTTACACCAACACTTACAAAAACAGAAAACACTCTTACATCTACACTTACAAAAACAGAAAACAATGGACATTCTTACAAGTCGAAACAAGCTAGTAACACACAAACTTACATCAACATGGACATTAAATTCACTGCCATCCAGCAAGTGGACATTGACCAGTTTTCGTTTCTTTCCACTTGTTGCCAATTTGGTTGTCATCGTCAGGTCTCAGGTTGGGTTCAGGATGCTGAATGGGGCATCCATAATCAATTCAGCAATCAATTCAATTCTCTGTGCAGATAAGTCAAAATCTGTGTCAAATAGGCTAACCATAACCAACATCAATTTTGTTATCTTAATGGAAAGAGCTAGGAAAATTAAGTTGACAATATATTGGTAAAGTCATGACCAGATTAGAAAATAACACATTATGCACGTTCCCTTAACCATCATCATCATCATTGAATGCCGTCGCAGCATCAAAGTTGGTTAAGATGGAATGCCATTCCGCTGTCTCTTACTTTGAAGGTGCAGGTCATACATAGGCAAACTTGTCCATCTTTTGATGTTATTTGTCCATGTTAGTCTTGGCCTGCCTCTTTTACCTTGTATTTTCCCTTCCAAGATTACTTTTAGTAGGCTGTTGTGTCTTTTAACATGACCCAAAAATCGCATTTGTCTTGTTTGAATTATGTTTAGTAGTTCTCTTTTCAATTTTAGTTGTTTTAAGACTTCAAGTTTTGTTTTCTTATCTTCCATCAAATTCCACCTATTCTTTTAGATATCTACATTTCAAAGGCTTCAATTTTTAGATATCCACATTTCAAAGGCTTCAATTTTTAGATATCCACATTTCAAAGGCTTCAATTTTTAGATATCCACATTTCAAAGGCTTCAATTTTTAGATATCCACATTTCAAAGGCTTCAATTTTTAGATATCCACATTTCAAAGGCTTCAATTTTTAGATATCCACATTTCAAAGGCTTCAATTTTTAGATATCCACATTTCAAAGGCTTCAATTTTTAGATATCCACATTTCAAAGGCTTCAATTTTTAGATATCCACATTTCAAAGGCTTCAATTTTTAGATATCCACATTTCAAAGGCTTCAATTTTTAGATATCCACATTTCAAAGGCTTCAATTTTTAGATATCCACATTTCAAAGGCTTCAATTTTTAGATATCCACATTTCAAAGGCTTCAATTTTCTGTTCTGTTTTCTTGTCTAATGTTCCTGCTCCATACGGAATGTTTAGAGATTACAAAATAAAAACTGTTTAATTTATTTGTGTCTTCTAAACTCACTTGATCACAGCAGTATCTGCTTCAATTTTCATTGAGAAGACAATGTATAATAAGTTCTGTGGTTCCATTTGCTTACAACAATTTACAAAGTCTCCCCAATTTATTTTTAGACAGTCCTCTTAACACATTCTGTACCTTGAGGAGCAAAACGTGGCTCTTGTAACAGGAGTCTGGTTTTGAAACTTTTAATTTATTGGCGTTTCAGCAATTATTTCCACTTAAACCTTGTCATTCTCTTATTTAACCTCTTTTCCAACTTCCTGAGAAAATTTTCTAAACAAACCTTGTGTTTTAGATCAATGTTCATTTATTTGTCGCTTTAATTTCATTGTTTTTTTCTGTCTTTTTTTCCCTGTATTTGGACAGTCATCATCATGTGCCATACTGGTTGGCGTAGGCAATCATGTCCCTCCACAATCTTCTATCTACAGTGCATCGTATCAGTTCTGTTGTTGACTGTTTTTCATGCCATGACACCAAGCTATCCAGTATTTTCTCTCTTTGTTGTCCGCGATCTGTCTTTCCTTTTATTTTGCCAGTTGTAACAAGTCTTCCAACATTCCTCTTCTCATGATGTGCCCAAAAAATGTTGATTGCTTCTTTCTGATGTTTTTTTAGGAGTTGCCTTTTTGTGTTGGCCTCTTTGAGAACTTCTTCATTGGTCTTTTTAGCTGTCCAGGGAACTTTCAACATTCTTCTGAGAAATCCCATCTCTGTGGCCTCTAATCGTCTTTTCATTTGTTTGACTACAGTCCATGATTCGCTTCCATAGGTCAGAATTGGTTCTATATAGCACCGATGAACTCTCTCATTTTTATTGAATAGATTTATTGCATAAGATAGTTTTCATTTTCTGAAATGCTATTTTGGCCTGAGGTATTCTGCTTTTTATTTCTGTGGTGCATCTCCCATCTGATGTTATTATTGTGCCCAAGTATTTCAAACGTTGCACTTGTTTCAGATTTGTCTAATTTATCTTATGCTGCATGATGGTGGTGATTGTTTCTTCAATATAACCATTACTTCTGTTTTCTTACTAATCAGACTGAGACCTTTCTTGTTGCTTTCTTTTACTATTATGTCTATCATTTCTTGTAGTTCATTCTCTGTCTCTATTATTAAGACTGTCATCCGCATATCACAAATTATTTATGTTGTGACCGTTGACTTCAATTCCTTTTTTTGTCCACTATTGATCTCATAATATATTTGCTGTAAAGTGAAAACAAATCCGTTGACAGAACACAGCCTTGTCTGACTCCTTGCTTTATATATTGGAATTGTCATGTTCGGTTGTTAATTCGTATAGCTGCTGTTTGTTGCCAGTACATGTTATTTGTCAGTTTGTACAGTATACATATTTGGACAGTAGCAACTAAGTATTTGAATTTGTTTACCTCATAACATGTTCAAAGAAAGTTGATTGCTTATTATTGCATGTTAGGAGCTTTTTTTGTATATTAGCCTCATAAAAGGATTTGTTGGTCTCTTTGGCTGTCCATGGAACTCTCAACATTCTTCTGAGAAAACACTTTAAGTGGCCCCTAGTGTTTTACAAAAGGTATCTAATATCTTCAGTAATAAAGAAAAGACGAAGGTCATATGTTGGACATGTGATGAGAAGAGATAATAACAGAATAGCAAAGCAAGCCCTCATATGGGAAACAACAGGTAAGAGAAAAAGAGGAAGATCCAGGGAGACACTGAGAAGAACATTGATGCGAAAGACAGAGCAGCAGGATTCGGCTCCCTCAATGAGATAGAGCTGCTTGCACAGAACAGAGACAGATGGCGAGATTTGATAAAATATCTTTAAAAGAAAACTGCTAGAACATAAATTCATATAGGAGGAGGTGTATTTTGGTCTACGCCCTATGGGCCAGCTACGGCTCGAAAGGTCAATAGATAGATAGATAGTGTTTTAAACTGGTTACTTTTGTTCATGTCCCATTCTCACATATCAGAACAGAATTATATAACAATTTTGGTAAACTCTCACTTCTATTGACATAGGTATGGTTTGTTGAAAAAAAAATGCTTTTCAACATTCTCTGCAATGCTGATCTGGCCTGTGCAAATTTTGTCTTGTATTCTTGTGCTTGGTATTGCTCAGTAATTATTTATACCTGATACTAGAATAGATAATTCAGTTTGAGTCATTATTAAAATTAGCCTGGCATACAAACTTCCTGGAGGAAAGGGTATCTGGGTCTATGCCCTATGGGCTGGCTACGGCTCGATGAAGAGAGAAAATAACCGAATAACAAAGCAACCCCTCATGCGGGAAACAACAGGTATGAGAAAAAGGGCCGACCCAGAGAGACACACTGAGAAGATCACTGATCAGAGAGGCAAGAGCAGCAGGAATCGGCTCCCTCAACGACATAGAGTTGCTAGCACAGAACAAAGACAAATGGCGAGATTTTATAAAAGATCTTTACAAGGATTGAAAACTGCTAGAATAAAAATTTAGTCCATGCCCTATGGGCCGGCTCGCTATGGCTCAAAAAGTCGATAGATAGATACAAACTGACAAATTCATATTATTAGAGTTAGAGCATTTCTCCTGCTTCAGCACTGTTAGTCCTTTTATTTTCGATACTGTCATACTGTGTACACAGTTACAGTACACTAGTACAGTAGTGTGTAGTAATTAAGTAAGTCATATAGTAGAACTCAGTGTGTGTGTAAGAAAATGGATCTAGTGAATGAACATTTTGTCATGTAGACAACATTCATTGCCTTTTTTCTGCCATAGTCCTGTTCTATAGTGACTATAATTTTTTTTTATAAACAGAAATGGAACTCACAACAACATACTTAACTACACAGAAACATTTGCAAGGTTGTGAAGTGTTAGTGTGGCACATGGTTGAGGCCTTATACCTTATCTATTGATGGGATTCTGCACAACATTTGAAAACTTGTTGCCATACAAGTATGATAAAAAGTATAGATAAAGTTCAAATTTAGCGTTTTTCTGCTAACCGAATGATCTCCCCTGATTGACAACATGTATTGTGCATTTAATTAACAATTTAGGAGGGTTAGGTTTTAGCGTATTCCTAACCAATGGGTCTTCTACTACAGATTAGAAAACGACAGAGTAGTACAAAGTGCTAGGGGACGTTATTCTGAGCAGAAAAATGCTAAACTAGGACTTTACCAAAATATCAGTTTCAAACAAAACAAGAGTTCTTTTTTTATTCAACTGACACTATAATAATTATAAAACTCTAAGTTTGTGAATAACAAACAAGCTAGTAGCTAGCTACAGTTTTGTAAATACCTATTGTTATTACGTATATTATAAGTTATAACAGGACAGTGATCAGTCTCCCCATTAACATTAACTCATTAACCACTACCTAACCTGAAACTTTTAACACACAGAACACAAATACAGTACACTTGAGTACACTGACACAACAAACACCTCACCTGGTAATAATGATCGTGCGTTTAGCTGCTCTCCACGACTGACACCCATATTGTGTGAATGACGCAGCGATCAAACATCACTTTGAACACCAGCACATGCACACACTACACTCACAACCGTTCTGCCTGACAATGTTCACCGTAGTGGTGGTGAGTGTTGTCTACTGACAGCCATCCCTGCTGCAGTAGTCCAGTCTCTCCTCATGCAGGCAGTTGCACCTACCTCACGTATAATAATATAAAGATAAAGTATAAAGTCGTATTGATACTACTCCAAGTACTTACTGTATCCAAACGGATTAATTTTTTGGAAAACCATCACTCTTACACCAAGTTAAATTAAATTTATGGGATTTATAAATACATTTGTGAATGCTTTAAACACGTAGACAAGAATTCTAACACGACAAACAGCAGAGAAAAGCTTGGCTTGTGAACCACAAAATTCCTGACATTCCAAGCCTCTTTGTACGGCTCTTCTATCTCGCTTGACCTTTCTCTTGATACTCTCAATACCTTAACTGAAAACATTACCATTTTCTAAGCTTTATTAAGTTTTGTTAACAAGTTGTTGAATTATTATTTAAGCTAATTTTAATCGTTGTATAAAAGTGAGTTTTAATCACACAGATCCTACGCAAGATGAAGATTTGCACAATAGTTGTTGGTTTGAGAATATTGAGTAAAAGGTTAAACCGTCGTGACCTGGATATTGAGGTCAGCCATGCGTTCTGTTTCTTGTTTTGTAACAAATTTGTTACGTTCTGGTGTTATAACTGCTTTGTTACTTCCCAATATATTATGTTTCAGATTCTAGTCTTAGCTGTGCTTTATTAGTTTCTTGTATGCTCGATGTGGCGCAGAGTGATGCTAACAATAACAGTTGCCGCTCTCATGTGCGAGGAGTTTAACTACCGACTGTGACAACGACAGCAGTGAGCAGACGGTGGACGGGTTGGTCTTGTATTCGTCGTCGTCTGCCGTGTTTATCATGATTATTATGTTAACACTACTACAGTCAATTTTACCACATTGGAATCATTAGATTAACTACCAGTGTGAGTGTTAATTCAGTCATGTTTCGGGTTGGCGGTGAAATCAATTGTTTATCATAACACATAATTAGGGTTGCCAGAACCTTCGAAGCAGAAAGCGGGACAAATGGTACTTTTTTAGACGCGAAAGCGGGACACATCATGTAAAGCATAATAGCCATAGGAAAAGTCAGAGATAGCACACACATAGACTAATTATTATTACATTATAATTCTAATACATGTACCAGTAATTTTTTTAATTAATAAAAAAAATGTTTACCTTGATTTCCAGCTTCTTAAGTCGGTGTCGGCTGCATCTCATATTGTCTGACTTCAGACTCTGAGTGAGAAGATCTTGTCGCTGGATTACGTAGTCATAAAACTCGGTGCAGCTAAGTTTATAATTAAACACACATTTCATTATTGCTTCAACAGTTGCTACGTGCAACCGATTTCGTTCATCTGTCCACTGCACATTCATTAAAGAAAATATTCTTTCCACATTAGCATTGTGTCCTGGAACGCTGAAGATGAATTCACATAAATGTAATAACTGGGAATACTGATCCGCACATTTACATTGTCTTAAGAAAAACGTCCATTTCTCCTGACATGATTTACTATTCCATCTATCTCCATTTTTACAAAGTTCTAATTCAAAGATGGGTAGAGTAAGGCTCAGCGCCTCGGCTAAGAGTAAGACGAAGCCGAAGACGTCATCTTTTGTAAATTTTTAAATAATACCGCCTTCCGCACTAACAATTTTGTGCTGGATATTCTCAAATGAGTATTTATGAGTTGTATCTACAAACTTTATTATTAAACAGCGATAGCGCAGGACTCTACAAATAGACGTTTCGGACTTAGAAGCTTCATTTTGTAACAAAACTCAAACAATAATAAATAATTTTAGAAAATATTAAAATTTGTAGGTGAAAAATTTGGCTGGATTAAAAAGCGGGACAAATTGCTGTCCCCCAGACCCTTAGGCGGGACAATTAATTTTTGATGAAAAAGTGGGACAATCCGGAAAAAGCGGGACGGATGGCAACCCTACACATAATGTTATGTTATGAGTAGAGCCAGTTTTTTGAGGTTTAACTACGTAGTATTTAATATCATATTAAATTATCATATAAATGTTACAATGTATGATGTGAATCATGATGATTGATGAAGACAATCTCAATCATGATGTCATGGTCTAGTAGAAAGAATTAGCAGAAATAAAAAGTTAAAAAAGCAGCATAGCTCAGGCCAAAATAGCATTTCAGAAAATGACAAATATCTTATGATTATGCAACAAATCTATTCTATGTCAATAGAAAAGAGAGAGTTCATCGGTGCTATATAGAACCAATTCTGACCGATGGAAGCGAATCATGGACAGTAGACAGAGTAGACAAACAAATGAAAAGATGATTAGAGGCCACAGAGATGTGATTTCTCAGATGAATCTTGAAAGTTCCCTGGGCAGCTAAAAAGATCAACGAGGAAATTATCAAAGAGGCCAACACAAAAAGGGAGCTCCTAAACATCAGAAAGAAACAATCAACATTTTTCAGGCACATCATGAGAAGAGGAAAGTTGGAGTACTTGGTTACAACTGACAAAAGAAAAGGAAAGAGAAATCGCAGACAACAAGAGAGAAAATACTGGATAGCTTGGTGTGTGTCATGGCATGGAAAACAGTCAACGACAGAACTTTTCGATGCACTGTAGATAGAAGATTGTGGAAAGACATGATCGCCTACGCCACCGGTATGGCACTTGATGATGATGATGTGAATCATGAGCAATATGACAACAGCCAAACACTTGAACAGACAAGAAAGTCACTGGAGGCTGTAGAAATGTGGTTTTACAGAAGAAAGCTGTGAATACCATAGATAGCTAAGAATAGTAATGAAAACGTTCTGAAAGAAACCAAATGCAAAAAGAGAGCTAATTTCCAATATTAGGAAGAAACAATCATCATTTTTGGCCATGTAATGTAATAATGGCAAGGGAATAGCTGGAAGGAAGGAATTGTGACAACTGGGAAAGTTGAGGATCGAAGAGGGAAGCAAAGAGAAAAGATATATGCTTTAGTGAATGGCTTGGCAGAAGGTCAACAACAGAAATTATGAATAACTGTCGAGATCGAAAGTTGTGGAGAGACATGATCACCTACGCCAGCACGCCCAGTACATGATGATGATGACAGCAGAGTAGACTTAGGACTTAGTATGATCAGATCGTACATGCTGAAATGCAGAGGTTTCTCGTGGCTTTCTGTGTGTCAAGGAGCTAGGGTTCGAGCATAGCTTGGTAGCAATTAGTGTAATTGTTCTCTAAGTCTATTATTTTCTGTTGCAGTTTCAAAGAGTTTGTGGATTTTTCTGATTTCCGTGTAAACAAAAACACAGTAATTTTGAGTAATAAGTAATACTGACTTGACTGTTATAATATTGTGTGTGACCATTTCATTGTCTGATATTTGTTTATTTAATTGGTCTCCTGGCTCGGAGGCAAGTATTCACTTTCTATTCGTAATAAATAATAAAATATTCATTTTTATTATCATTATTCAAATTATTGTCTCATCTAAGTAATAAGTCTTGTGGAAATCACATGTTACTGTGTAACATAGTATGATAGTTAACAATTAAAAGTTAGTTACTACTTACTTTAACTTACTAATTTACTTGTCTGACTGCTACGTGTTACTCACTCTCTCCAGCGTTGTTGACAATTCAATAGTTTGCTTGAGTTTGCTATTTACTGTTGATTCCTGGTTAGGAGCCATGATAGCTCAGTGGTTAGTGAACTGGACTACAAAGGACAAGAGGTGGGGTTCGATCCTAACCAACGGCTTCCATTTCCACTCAGCCTTTAGTGGGTACCGGATTTTTTTCTGGGAAAGTAAAGTGGCACAGGCGTAATACCGACCACATTACCCCAAAAATCATGTGCCGAAGGTCTGTAAAATTTATGGTCACTAACACCATATTGTTGAAATTAGAGAAATCGCCAATCAACCACTAATATCTTCAGTAATAAAGAAAAGACGATGGTCATATGTTGGACATGTGATGAGAAGAGATAATAACCAAATAGCAAAGCAAGCCCTCATGTGGGAAACAACAGGTAAGAGAAAATGAGGAAGACCCAGAGAGACACTGAAAAGAACATTGATGAGAGAGGCAAGAGCAGCAGAATCGGCTCCCTCTATGAGATAGAGCTGCTTGCACAGAACAGAGACAAATGGCGAGATTTGATAAAATATCTTTAAAAGAATTGAAAACTGCTAGAACAAAAATTAAGATAAGAGAAGAAGTATCTTGGTCTACGCCCTATGGGCCGGCTACGGCTCGAAAGGTCAATAGATAGATAGAACACCATATTCCCTATATGCCACTTGGCGTGACACAGGCACTTTACTTTACATTTTTTACCATCCTAGTAGTTAGACACTTTCTGATCAGCACATTTCAGTTTGTCCCGCCTAATGTGAACTTCATAATTAATTAGTTATAGCGTGTAACTGCTAACTGTAGAAATGAGAAAAAAGCTAGGAGTAGCCCCCGCCATAGAATATATAAGGAAACAACAGATAAAATGGTTTGGCCACGTGACAAGGTAGAAAGATCACAACACAACGAGCCTTCAACAAACGTTGTGAGAACACCAGACCCAAGGGTCGACTATGAAAAAAATGGATCGATGGAATATTAGTAGCACTAGGAAACATAGCAGCAGAGGCGAACAGAAGAGCAAATGACCGCAAATTATATCTCCCCTTGATGCTGAAAAGGAGCAGCGATAGCTCAGTGGTTAGTGAACTGGACGACAAAGGACAAGAGGTAGGGTTCGATCCCAACCAACGGTTTCCGGTTCACCACCCTTAAATAGGTACCAGATTTTTTTCTGGGAAAGTAAAGCGGCACGGGCGTAATACCCACCACGTTACCCTAAAAATCATGTGCCGAAGGTCTGTAAAATTTATGGTCACTAACACCATATTCCCTATACGCCACTTGGCGTGACAGTGGTACTTATTTTTTTTTTTTTTCGCCACTGAAAGGCAGATGAGGAAAGAAAGACGAAAAAGAAGAAGTGTAACTGCTAGTCTAATACAAAACGCCAATCGTGTGTACACTATGTAAGTGTTATTTCCTGATGTTATCAGATTTCTGAGAAGAATTATTTTACTCGTCTTAGGTATTGTTGTTTACTGATGTTAACATTGTTGCATCGATGTAATCATTTAATGGGGTACTGTGACAATTAATTATAGAATTGTGTATTATCCTCCCTGTATGGCTGCTTCTGTTTTCCTTCCTCTTTTACCTTTCTACACCTTCAACATCTTAAGTCTGCTGCTGTTGTAGGAAATTCTTTACATTATACAGTGCTTTGAACAAGGGCAGGCAATCCGATCATTTCATTTTAGAGATACATTGAGCAAGTGTTTCTGCTATTTTAGCTTCTTTGCATTCTAGAGGGGTTAGTGTTGCTATGATCGTCTCTTCCTCTTCTTCTACCTTTCAGCTCCCTGTGGAGCATAGGTCTTCAACAAACACTCTCCAAGTCATTCTGTTTCTTGCTATTCTTTTAAGATCATTCCATGTCATCTTCATCTCTGCTTCTGTCTGTCTTCTCCAAGAATTTCTTGGTCTTCCTCTTTGTCTTTTCCCCTGGGGATTCCAAAAAAGCGCCTGTTGTGTAATACTCTCAGTTGGATTCCGCAGTGTGTGTCCTATCCAGCGTTTGTCCACTAATGCTTTCCCATATTAGTAATTTTGTCCTGCCATTTCTATCCCTTTACTTTGTGCAACAATCTGTTAATGAAAGTCTCTATCTTCATGACTGTTGTTTTTGTTGTTCTCCATGTTTCACGGAAGCAGGATATTTTAAAAACTTGGACAAAATATGCAAATAAAAAAAATACTAAGCAAGAAAACTAAACTTAGAATATTAGTCTTAAATATATTATCAACCCTTACTTGTACATGTGAAAGCTGGAAAACAACAACAGAGATTGAGAAAACTAAATGCTTTTGAAGACAAATTCCTGAAAAGAATACTCTGTGTGCAATGGAGTGAATTCAAGATAATATAGAGACAAGAGAAGTGGCCATGCCTACCAAAGATCTCATCTACAATAAGGAAGAGAAGATGGACACATGTCGGATCGTGCAAAGATGCATGTTACTGCAGGTAGCTTGGTACAAAAACTCTCATTGTATCCCTAAGTTGCCCATCTCTACTTGTTTTGATTCTCATTATTATCTTATAATCTGACATTGACAGTGGTAGCTCTAAATAACTTTCATGCAATACCTCAGTGTAACTTGTCAGCTCTTAAGTCTACATTATAGGTACCTATGAAGAAAGTCTGCCAGCTCTTTAGTTTTTGTGCACACTGAAGATGTGACCAAACCATAGCTATATGCTTATATCAATATGGTTAGTTTGTCCTATAATTTCTTGGTATGACTATTTAGCATTATTTGTAATGTTCTATATCTTGTGCCTACACTTTTAAAGTCCAAAATAACTGCAAGGAGGCTTATAAGAACATGCAGAAAACATTACATTAGATTTGACATTCTGCCAAAGTATGATAAAAGAATCACGTCTTTGATTAATGTGTATGTGTGCAACCAGCTAGTTGCAGAAACTATTAGCAAGAATTCTTTGTACCTTCTTTAGAAACAATAGAGCACTTTGGGTCTACTCTGAGTGATGTGAACTGATAATATAATCTGATTACACACAAATACAAATTCTAAATGATCTTCAACACTCATTCTTTTTGTTAATTTTCTGTTTCAGTCAAATAGTTTAAATTGTCAAGCAAGCACCCATGGCTGTAGCAACTTTAACAAACATTTTACAAGATATTTTGAAGTGCAGGTAGGAAGAATAGTTTGTTTATTCAAAATTAGTTATAAGTTATCAGCATCATCAAGTACCATGCTTGCTGGCATAGGTGATCGTGTCTCTCCACAACTTTTGATCTCAACAGTTATTTATCATTTATGCTTTTGACCTTCTACCAAGCCATTCTCTTAAGCTGTCTGGTATCTTTTCTCTTTGCTTTCCTCTGTCTCTTCTTCCCTCAATTTTCTCAGTTGTTACAATATATTCCAGTTGTTCCCTTCTCATAACATGGCCAAAAAATGATGATTGTTTCTTCCTAATATTGGAAATTAGCTCTCTCTTTGGCCTCTTTCACAACATTTTTATTAATCTTCTTAATTGTCCTTGGTATTCTCAACATTCTTCTGATTTCTGATTTGAATTCTTCAATTCTACAGCCTCCAGTAATTTTCTTGTCTATTGTCCTATTATCCATGATTCACATCCATATGTTAAGACTGGTTCTACAAAACACTTAAGAACTTCTTTTCTTTTGTTTCCATTGTCAAAAATGAATTGTATAGTATCATCCTAATTTTTGTGTGACAAAGCTGAGTTACATGCAGAAAGGGTTCTAAACACAGTAATTATTGAAGCACAACAAATTAATATGTCCAGCAGTGTATATTTCAAGCCAGTCTACAGCAGATTTTTCAAATATGTGAACTGTACTTAAATCTATAAACCAAAACCTAGGAATTCAAATATTACTTCATGAAAGTTAATTTATAGATAAGTTATGGGATATATATAAAAACTTTCTACTGATGACTAGATTCATGGAGGTTTTATGTGTCTCTATATCTGCTGAACATAGTTAACTGAATGGAGAAGAAAAGAGAATTGCATCTTTCACATTTTATATTAACACAACAAAGACACATATAATTGTTTATCAAATGCTATGCCAGTTTATATTTATATCAGTTCACTATTACTGTACCATTTATTTTTTTCTTTTGTTAATTAAAAAAAAAATGTTTAGCACTTATGTACCCTTTCTTTGGCTTCCTTTTTGTTATTTCGTTTTTTTATTATATTTAAGAGTAAAAGACTAAGGGAGCGTACCCTAAACAACCCCCACTGCCTTGTGGGTGAGACTTTTAGTCAAAGGCTAGTGGAGTCAACCATAAGCACACAGATGGAAAGCAACAGAAAACCTACGTTATAACTTCTTTGTATAATTATGGGTCGCCACAATGATAGAATTCACGACAACAACATTAATGGGAATTCCAATGGAATACCCTCGTTCGGTAGGGACATCATGTGCTACAGATTATACGCAACCATCATGAAGCTACTGTAAGCAAGATAAAGATAAAACAGACACTGAAAATAGGAACTTCTAAATTCATGACAGCATCTCTCTCTCTCTCTGCGATCAAGTCTCAATCAGAGTAGGATTCCTGACTCTCTTATGAAGTCAGCTGTCAGTTTAAGTGATTCGATTGCCCCATATAGTTTCTCTTCCAGGGAGGTGGGTGTGGACCACGTTGTCCTTGACAGCATCTTATTTTGGGTTAGATTTGTTTTCCTTCATGGTCCTTACTCTCAGTGTCAGACTGAGTAACCTGTTCTAGTTGTTGTTTAGAGATTTGTTGCATGTCTGTGTGTGTTTGCATTCATGATTCACCTATCTCCACAGAGGAGTTCATACACTGTCTCTTTTTGGACTTTTATTTGGCTTGGTAAAAGTGGGTTCTCTTCAACTCTTAAGGATTATGTTCCCTCCAGACCGTAAGAAGTATGTTCTTTCCTGACCTTAGGAAGTATGTTCTCTCTAGACCTTGAGAAGTATGTTCCTCCAGACCATAAGTAGTATGTTCTCTTCCAACATTGAGAAGTATGTTCCCTTCTGACCTAGAGGAGTATGTTTCCATCCAACCTTAAGGAGTATGTTCTCTCCTGACCTTGAGAAGTATGCTCTCTCCTGATCTTAAGAATTATGTTCTCTCTAGACCTTGAGAAGTATGTTTTCTCTAGACCTTAAGAAGTATATTCTCTCTAGACCTTGAGAAGTATGTTCTCTCTAGACCTTGAGAAGTATGTTCTCTCTAGACCTTAAGAAGTATGTTCTCTCTAGACCTTAAGAAGTATGTTCTCTCTAGACCTTGAGAAGTATGTTCTCCTAGACCTTAAGAAGTATGTTCTCCCTAGACCTTAAGAAGTATGTTCTCTCTAGACCTTGAGAAGTACGAGGGCTGATCAAAAAGTATCGGTACTTTCTTAATAGGTTCGGAACCAGCGAACAGATTGTATTCAAACTGTACACATATTGACCTTGATATATGTGTAACACTCTGTGCAAGTTGTGTCGTTGTAGCACGTGTGGATTAATCACGGCAGCGCCGTGACGTTAGCCATGTACCACGTGGTCGTCGGATTTTCAATGGCGGGAAATGACGGAAAAAATTGCGCAGAGAATTTGCATTAATTTTTGCCAAAAGCTTGGTGATACTTTCACAGAAACTTATGAAAAGTTATACAAAGTATATGGGGAAGAGTGTATGAGCCGCACACGAGTTTTTGAATGGTTTAAGCGATTCCAAGACGGCAGAGAAAATGTTGAGAGTGACCACGAGACCGAAAAAAGCTAGGATGAGTCGCAGCAAGGTGAAGACCCTTTTGATCGTTTTCTTCGATTACAAGGGCATTGTTCATCACGAGTATGCCCCTTCTGGTCAGACAGTAAACAAGGAGTATTACATTGAAGTTCTGAGGCGTTTGAGAGATGCTATTCGACGAAGAAGACCAGATTTGCATGCGTCCGGTCAATGGCAGCTCTACCACGACAACGCACCCGCCCATTCAGCGCAGCTTGTACAGCAGTTTTTGGCCAAACACAACATTCCCCAGGTCAGACAGCCACCTTATTCTCCAGATCTAGCTCCCTGTGACTTTTCCTATTTCCCAAACTCAAATCCCACTTGAAAGGAAGAAGATTTCAAGATGTGGAGGAGATAAAAGAAAATGCGACGAGGCAGCTTCACACCATCTCAGAAGATGAGTTCCAGGAATGCTTCCGACAATGGAAACAACGTTGGATTAAATGTGTGGCCTCAGAAGGGACTATTTCGAAGGAGATTAAATTTCAAAACTGTAAGTTGTGTAGTTTTTTTTTTATTGCAAAAGTTCCGATACTTTTTGATCAGCCCTCGTATGTTCTCTCTAGACCTTAAGATGTATGTTCTCTCTAGAACTTAAGAAGTATGTTCTCTCTAGACCTTGAGAAGTATGTTCTCCCTAGACCTTAAGAAGTATGTTCTCTCTAGACCTTGAGAAGTATGTTCTCTCTAGACCTTGAGAAGTATGTTCTCTCTAGACCTTAAGATGTATGTTCTCTCTAGAACTTAAGAAGTATGTTCTCTCCTGACCTTGAGAAGTATGTTCTCTCTAAACCTTGAGAAGTATGTTCTCTCCTGACCTTAAGAAGTATGTTCTCTCTAGACCTTGAGAAGTATGTTCTCTCCTGACCTTGAGAAGTATGTTCTCTCTAAACCTTGAGAAGTATGTTCTCTCTAGACCTTAAGAAGTATGTTCTCTCCTGAACTTGAGAAGTATGTTCTCTCTAAACCTTGAGAAGTATGTTCTCTCCAGACCGTAAGAAGTATGTTCTCTCCTGACCTTAAGAAGTATGTTCCCTCCAGACCATAAGTAGTATGTTCCCTTCTGACCCAGAGGAGTATGTTTCCTTCCAACCTTAAGGAGTATGTTCTCTCCTGTCCTTGAGAAGTATGTTCTCTCCTGTCCTTGAGAAGTATGTTCTCTCCTGACCTTGAGAAGTATGTTCTTTCCTGACCTTGAGAAGTATGTTCTCTCCTGACCTTGAGAAGTATGTTCTCTCTAGACCTTGTGAGGTATGTTCTCTCCTGATCTTAAGGAGTTTGATGTTAGAGCCCATATAATTTTCAATGGCCAATCACACATTTTAAGGTTGATGTGGTTTGGGGTCACATCATACTGCCTTACATAAGAAAAAAAAAATCCTTTGCCCATTTAAGGCTGGGTAGAGCATGGAACCATCAACTGGGATCAAACCTGACCCCGTGTCTTTAGTAGTCTAGTTCACTAATTAATAAACTGCTGCTGTTCCACTTTTGGCCAGGAGTCTTCTTAAATTAAATAACTTGCCATTGAGACAGTAGTGAAAGCCAACTCTGCTGCTACAGCCATCATAGGTTTCGCAGTGTATGGCAGCAAATACTGGACTGAAGAGAATCTGAGACAGCATGCAGCACCGCCTCCTTATTAGTGACAACAAGAAGTGCAGTGTGGTCACTCTGATCCAAAACTCTGGTCAACAAATCATCAAAAAACTGTAACTTCTGAAACTTAACTCTGGCCAGCATGTCATCATGAAACTGTTACTTCTGAAATTTCACTCTAGCTAGCATGTCATCATGAAACTGTTACTTCTGAAATTTCACTCTAGCTAGCATGTCACCATGAAACTGTTACTTCTGAAATTTCACTCTAGCTAGCATGTCATCATGAAACTGTTACTTCTGAAACATCACTCTAATCAGCATGTCATCATGAAACTGTTACTTCTGAAACATCACTCTAGTCAGCATATCATCATGAAACTGTTACTTCTGAAATTTCACTCTAGCTAGCATGTCATCATGAAACTGTTACTTCTGAAATTTCACTCTAGCTAGCATGTCATCATGAAACTGTTACTTCTGAAACTTCACTCTAGCCAGCATGTCACAATGAAACTGTTACTTCTGAAACTTCACTCTAGTCAGCATGTCATCATGAAACTGTTACTTCTGAAACTTCACTCTAGTCAGCATGTCACAATGAAACTGTTACTTCTGAAACATCACTCTAATCAGCATGTCATCATGAAACTGTTACTTCTGAAACATCACTCTAGTCAGCATATCATCATGAAACTGTTACTTCTGAAATTTCACTCTAGCTAGCATGTCATCATGAAACTGTTACTTCTGAAATTTCACTCTAGCTAGCATGTCATCATGAAACTGTTACTTCTGAAACTTCACTCTAGCCAGCATGTCACAATGAAACTGTTACTTCTGAAACTTCACTCTAGTCAGCATGTCATCATGAAACTGTTACTTCTGAAACTTCACTCTAGTCAGCATGTCACAATGAAACTGTTACTTCTGAAACTTCACTCTAACCAGCATGTCATCATGAAACTGTTACTTCTGAAACTTCACTCTAGTCAGCATGTCATCATGAAACTGTTACATCTGAAACTTCACTCTGACCCAGAACTTTTGCCAGTATGTCACCATGAAACTGTTACTTCTGAAACTTCACTCTGATCTTTGGGCAACCAAACATGGCCATGATTTTCTAAATTCTTAGACCCTTATGATTAAATTATTTCCTGTGTGTTACCGGGTCTCATGAGTAAAGAATAGTGACACTGTGACCTTCCAAGCATGTCGTAAGAGGCGACTAAGGAGGTTGATCGATGGCTTGACAAGCTGTCATTGTAAAAACTATTGTTATGGAAACAGAGCCATAGATTTTAGAGCAGTGATCTCTGCAATATGTGCCATTTTGGCACGCACGGTTTCTGTTTTTGAGATTGTGGTTCTGCCCTATGTGCCGTCTTCGGCTCGAAAGGACAATAGATAGATAGATATGATTAAATTGGTCAAAGAGACCTTGTTGAGGTTCACAAATGTGGTGCCCAGGTGGGTATTCAATTTATACTTATCATGTTGGTACCACTAGTTGGAGGTGGAGTCGAATCATTATCAGGTTTAGATCTTAGATCCTAATGTTAGTAGTTCACTTATGTACATTGAACTCCCATCAACTCATTTGTTTCATTGTGAGTCTCTATCTATTATCCTTTCAAGCCAAAGACAACACAGGGCAATAATTCAAAGACTCTCTGTGCCTGACGATCTTTGTTGTCCATCATTTATCCATGCACATGACCTGCATTGTATCTCGCCACACATCTCAGCTCTGGTCAAGTTGCTCAATCTTGATGAGGGAGCTGGTGCCTGCTGTTTTTGCCTCTTGTCTCAGTGTTCTTTTTAATGTTTCCCTCAGTCGACCTTTTTCTTTTGCCTTCTGTTTCCTATTTGAGGAACTGCTTTGGGATTCTCTTGTTGTCTCTTCTCATCACATGGTCAACATATGTCCACCTTTTCATTATAAATATTTTTGGATCCTTATTTATTTTTCTTATTTCTGAACTAGTCTTAAATACATTCCGTGGTATACAAGGTATTTTCAGTAAACATTTGTTTTTAAATGCATCCAATTGATTCTATGATTTGAGTCACTACGACTTAGTCAAAGTAAATTTTCTCTTAAAATATTTGCTTGGTTAATTCATCATCATCATGTGCCATACCGGTAGGCGTTGGCGTCATGTCCTTCCACAATCTTTTATCTACAGTGCATCATATCAGTCCTGTTGTTGACTGTTTTATATGCCATGACACCAAGCTATCCAGTATTTTCTCTCTTTGTCATCCATGATCTCTCTTTCCTTTTATTTTGCCAGTTGTAACCAAGTATTCCAACTTTTCTCTTCTCATGATGTGCCCAAAAAATGTTGTTGGTTCTTTCTGTTGATTTTTAGTAGTTCCCTTTTTGTGTTGGCCACTTTGAGGATCATGTTTAATTACCATATTCAAATGGTGGTGTTTCAGACAACCCCCCCCCCCCCTTAAATCTGATTTATTAAAATTTGACTGGTAACAATTTTACTGGTAACAATTTTAAAGCTTGATATAATTAAATTGGCAGGTCAGAAGATGTGCCCAAGTTTGTCAAGGCACTAGAGAACCTGACACAAAATTTGACTGGTAACAATTTTAAATTTTGATATAATCAAATTGGCAGGTCAGAAGTTGTGCCCAAGTTTGTCAAGGTACTAGAGAACCTGACACAAAATTTGACTGGTAACAATTTTAAAGTTTGATATAATCAAATTGGCAGGTCAGAAGATGTGCCCAAGTTTGTCAAGGCACTAGAGAACCTGACACAAAATTTGACTGGTAACAATTTTAAAGTTTGATATAATCAAATTGGCAGGTCAGAAGATGTGCCCAAGTTTGTCAAGGCACTAGAGAACCTGACACAAAATTTGAAGCAGCCATCCTGTATAAAAGAGTTCAGTGATGATAATACTCAAGTTGTGTTAGTCAAGCTGTCTATCCAGTCATATTGTCATGCTCTGAGGTCTGCCAAGCTTGCAAGGGGTGTGGACAAGGTAGGCCTAGGTTTTTGTACATCATTTTTGGGAAAGGAAGACAAATGAAAGATATGACATGAGTACCTTTGGTAAAAATGGAAGATTTGACGTGAAGACCTTTGATAAAAATGAAAGATTTGACATGAAGACCTTTGATAAAAATGAAAGATTTGACATGAAGACCTTTGATAAAAAATGAAAGATTTGACATGAGAATTTCTGATAAAAATGACATATATGTGGTATACATGGGTATCTCTGATAAAGATGACAAATGTGATTATAAAGATTAGATGGGTCCCTTCTATGAGGACACCAATAGTGAATACCTTAAGAACATGTCTAGAAGGATGTGTTGAAATCTCTCAATTAAATTAAATTTGTAAGAAGCCCTGTCCTTTCCTTCCCAATGAAGTACTGCTTTGTGATAGTTACCCATATTTTAGAGAATGACACAGCATTTAGTGATAAAGAAATAATAATAATTTGCTATTAGAAAATTTCTGATTGGAATATTATCTTATTGCTTTCTTTATTTGATGGGTTCAATTTTTAAAAATGTAGATACAGCCTGTGATTCAAACTAGGTCAGTACTGTCTTAAAGTTTCCCACACAATAAATGCCCGTGTGGAGTTGGTATCGAGGACCCAGAGCATATCCTCCGTCTGTGTCAGGCCCACAAGGAACCACGGGGTCAAATCTAGCCATAGGGTGCTGAACTATGGCAGAAACTATGGGGCAGTCATCACAACCTGAAAAGAACTGTCAGTTTTATTATGGAAACGGGACTGCAGATGAAAGGCCTCTCCTACCAGGGTGGGTTGGTGCAACAAGTGAAACTTTTGCACCATTTAAAAAATGTCCCATATGTCCAATTATGGGACAGGTCAATCCCAGCTTCCACATTTGGCAAACTTAAAGATAGAGCATGGGCCAACACCAATTTAACACTCAGGACTAAGATTCAAATTTACCAAAGTTGTGTGCTTAGTACACTTCTATATGGATCAGAAACTTGGACTACCAATGCAGAGCAGGAGAAAAGGTTAAACAGCTCTCATGTATGTTGCCTTCGCAAGATTATGAACATCAAATGGCAGGACAAAGTAACTAACTCTAATGTCTTACAACGAGCCAAACTCCCATATTGATGCAACTCATCATATTGATACCTAAAGGCTACTAAGGGAACTTAGGAACCTGGACCCTTCTCTGCTATTCTTTTTAGCTTCTTTTCTTTTCAACTTCTCTACTATTCTTTTTAGCTTCTATGTTATTCTTTCTGGCTTTTCTTTTATTCTTTTTAGCTTTTCTACTATTCTTTCTATCTTCTCTATTTTTTCTGGGAACTGCGATAACTCAATGGTTAGTGAACTGGACTACAAAGGACAAGAGGTCGGGTTCGATCTTGATTGACTGGTTCCAGGTTCACCCAGCCTTAAATGGGTATCAAATTTTTTTCTAGGACAGTAAAGCGGCATGGGCGTAATGCCAACCACATTACCCCAAAAAATCATGTGCCGAAGGTCTATAAAAATTATGGACACTAACACCATATTCCCTATACGTCACTTAGCGTATGAGGATCTTTATTTTACTTTACTATTTTTAACTTCTCTATTACTCTTTCTCTACTATTCTTTTTAGCTTCTCTACTATTCTTCTTAATTTAATTGTTTTGGTCACTTTTGTTAACTGCAAAAGGCTCTTGGTAACAAATGTCAGATTATGTCTTGTGTCATCATTTTACAATATAAAGGTTACCTTTTTCAAAATGATTCTTCCCACTTTTGAATTCCCTGAACTGATGAAAAGGTAAAGATGGATCTAAAATATTTTTTCCCGTCTGCTAATTTTTTTTTTTCTTTTCTTTCAGGTTATGAGATGTTTGCCAAAATCTTACAGAACCTGCTTCATTCTTGAAATGAAAACTATTTTGCGTCATCTTTTAATGAGCAACAGTTTGGCAGATATGAAAACATGTAAATAAATGACATTTGAAAAATGTTCCATTCTTTATTCCACGTCTGTCTTAATGTCAGCCAACATTTAAATCACTACTATATAGAAGAAAAAAGCATTCTGGTACTTCATTGCAGTAAATATCAACATGTGGATTTAAATATAAGATTTTTTAGTAATAGTTCTTCATTCTCTTAATGGTGGATTGAATTGCTCTCATTTAAGTACATTATAATCCAGTAAATCCTGTCTTTAGCATGCATTAATTCTTTAATATTATCATTAAAAAATTGTTTATAAATTTTATAACAAATTGACTAATTTAGTAATTCCCAGTTCCTGAGACTGTCTATGATTTATACATTTATATTGTGCTATTTCAGTGTCAGCACTATTGGACCAGACTATTTCTGTAGAACTGATATCACCAGATCACTTTCATTGTTTCTCCTGCTTGTTACAGAACATAATGGAAACTAGAACACATGTTCATAAAATGAGACATGATGAAGATGAAGAGTTCAGAAGGTGTTACGTCAAGGTAGGAATAATGGATGAAACTTTGAGTCTTGTCAAGTATGAACTACATGAAGGAATGTTTTCTTCCTTTTTTCTTTCCTTATGTGCCTTTTCATTGGTGCTATATAGAGCCAATTCTGACCCATGGAAGCTAATTGTGGATGGTAGACAAATAAAGGAAAAGATGATTAGATGCTACAGAGATGGGATTTCTTAGAAGAATGTTGAGAGTTCTCTGGACAGCTAAAAGGACCAACGGGGAAATTCTCAAAGAGGCCAATGCACAAAGGAGGCTCCTAAGAAACATCAGAAAGAAACAGTCAACATTTTTCAGACCCTTCATGAGAAGAGGAGATTTGGAATACTTCATTACAACTGCCCTTAAAATGATGCTAAGTGGGATCCATCAAAAGGATGTTAATGGGAACCCTTATAAAGACATTAAGTGGTAATGTTTGTGTTGTGTTATGGTTTGCAGTAGAACTGTGATATTTGCTCCTTTCAGCCCAGTATATCCAACTTCAGCATTGAGTACCGGGTTGCCTTCCCTCTTGCTCACTTGACCAGATTAGACTGGTTAGTCTGTTGCTAGGTCTGAAGAGGTGGAGTAGAGTCTGGTTCACTGACCCTGGTGCGAGCCATCAGCTATGAGTCACTGACAACTTTCAGCTCTGTTGCTGAACAGCACCTTGACCTCCTTGCATAATGGTAACATGCAAATACTGAAGCTGGTTAGACCATATATACTCTGAAGACATCCACCCAAAACATCACAAGAATTGCCACACAGTAGCTTCTCGAGGGAAGATAAACAATTGGCATACCTTCTTCTTCTCAAGGCTTATTCAGACAAAGAATCTCTTATGAGCTGCCTGTTTCAGTGATTCAGTAGCCCCGCATAGTTTCTCTTCCAGGGAAGTGGGTGTGGACCACATTGTCCTTCTCAGGTCTATGTGCTGTCAGTAATCCTGTAGAATATGTTTTGTTGTCATGTTATCCAGGGTACAGTGGCATTGGCTGGTAGTTCCTATTTTGAGTTTGGTGAACATGTGGTTTCTCATTCTATTGTGGCCAGTGCGTAGGCAAAGTAAGATGACTTGATCCCACCTTGATAGTTGGAGGTCTCCATCCCTCTCGTTATACTTTGGGTGTTCGTGTTTCCATTTCTCATGATACTGGCCTTTCATGATGGATTTGGCTTTGTCGTAGCTGACCAGATGGTTCTCATGTGGTAATCTCCCTCCCTCTTTAGCTAATTTGTCTGCGCGTTCGTTTCCATGTATATTACAGAGTGATGGTATCCACTGAATGACCACTCTCTGGAAGTTATTGCACAGTTGGTCAAGGGTCAGTATCACAAATTTCTTGTGCATGTTATTTTTGTGTTGGATATCCAGTTTTGCAGCATCTGAGGGCTTCAGTGTCTGCTTTAGAGTTGTTTGAGAGTTTCCCAGTGGCTATTGATTTGGTGATCTCTTCCTGGTTATTCAGCCTCAAGAACACACCTCCTCCTCCATTTCTGGTGGCATTTGTAGCAGAGCTATCTGTGTATATGTGTGACCAGGAGTCCTGTGGGTAGTTGTCATTTGTGTGAATTGGCATACCAAAGGCAACATCATGGAGAACTATGTAAGAAGAGATGCACAGTGTGAGCCAAACAAAAAAGTACCCTGTAAATGATGGTCTTTGACTGTAAATGATGTCCTTTGACTGTAAATGATGGTCTTTGACTGTAAATGATGGCCTTTGACTGTAAATGATGGTCTTTGACTGTAAATGATGTCCTTTGACTCAGCAAGTAGGAGAGATTTTATTATTCAAAAAGATGTGTTCACCATTAACTATTTTGCCAGATTACAGCCTAGTACTGTGTTCTTCATTTCACTTTCAGGGCCATTATGAAGTTTATATGCCCAAAATATGTTAGTTTTCATAGTTTATTTTAATTTGCTAGCCAGCTTTTGTTTAATGATTTTCATTAGTTTTTGTGAAGCTGGTGACATATATTATTAAACTATTTATGATCTAGCGGTTAACAAATCTATTTTTATTATAAAATTATTTATTTACAGATTTGTATTCAAGTGTTGCAATTGTTTCCTCAAGATATTAGATTTGTCTTCAACACTTTTTCTGAACATCAAAGGTGCTCTGACATTTCTGGTGATGCGCAGGCATGGAGGAGAATTATTACAACTCTGCTAAGTTCACTTATGCAGGTAATGATATAATTTTTATAAGTAATATTAACTCCTAATGTCCGTGGGAACGCTGTTATGGTTACTTACTTACATTTTGCCAAGCGAGTGCTGACATGGTTACTTTCATTGTGTTTCGTTATAGTAAATACTACACATTTTAAGCTACCACATCTGCAAGGGATTTAACTCTAATAGAATTTCCTGTCTTTAGACACACTTCAACTGTTCAACGTGGGTTTAATTTGCTCACAAAATTACAGAAATTTGTGTTGTTTTCTTAAATCTTCAATCAACTGATTCGTGTTTATAAGTAAAAAATGGCTAGCAGCAGTGAAGTATCATTTGCTCCTAAACGCAAATTATTATTAACAGCAGAAAAAGCTAGAGAACTATGTTATGAGAACTTTGAATGTGATAGTGATCTCGATGATGTTAGTTTTAGTAGCTCAGACGAAGTCGAAGAAGCAAATATGCTTAGTAGTTCCAGCAGTTCTGAAGGGGAGCAGCAGAAGCCAGGACCCAGTGCCAAACGTAGAAAATATTGCCTAAAGTGTCTTCTAGTGGTAATAAGAGTAGCTCTAGTGAGCGGAATTTAGTACCAAACAGTAACACTACCAACAGTAGCAATGATGAAACTGTTACTGTCAACAATTTTTATATTTCATCCTAAAGAAGGGTGCAGTCCTGGAGTCAATGAAAAGTCTGGCCTCAGTGAACAGTCATCACCCTTTGACTGTTACAAGGCATTGCTTACTGACAATACTGTTGATTTTATTGTCAATTCTATAGATGAATATGTTAGACATAAATAAGTATAAATGCACCAGCGTTAATGAGATTTGTTTCAACAATTGGAAGGAGTTTTCACGGTATGAATTAAAGAGATTTATGGCAATGACCATTGTCATATTGGACTTGATGTCAGGCCTTCTGTGCGCGACTATTTCTTGGTGGAGACTGAATGTTTCAGTACTCCTTTTTATTAAAAAAAATTTTAATGAGATAGATTTTTTAGTATTTTCCAAACAATGCTGCATCTTGGTGAGACTGTATCTGAAGGAAAGAGCAAAATAGAGCCTTTTGTTGATCTGCTCACAGCCAATTTCAAAGCTGCTTTTACTCCCTTTCAAAATATTTCCATCGATGAAATGATTATTGGATTCAAAGGAAAGTGAAAGTACAAGCAGTTCAATGCGACAAAGCCAAGCAAATACCATATAAATCTATTTACCCGTGGAATATGTTTAGTTTACTACCACCCCTCCCTTCTTAAGTGCATAAAAAATGTCACATAAAAATGACATACCATGAAGAATTTTGTGTATCGTGCAAACTAGTTTTCATAAGATAGTGAAACTTTCCTAATTTGTTCACAAATGGATATATTTACATGGAAACTCATTTCCAACACTGTTGGATTAAAATGTACACCCACTTTGGGTAGGTGAGTACCAATTTTTATATTAAAAAAAATTTTTCCAAAAAATGTTGATTCTTAATTGCTTAAATTCTTATCCTTCAATTTTTTTTTCAAAATATTGTTTCTGATTATGAATCTGTGTCCTTTTCCCTTCAATTTCATGTCTAATATATATATCTATGACTTGTTATAGTGAAAATATGAAAGATTTAGTGGAAAAAGTATTTTCAGGAAGAAAAAATTATGGCAAAACACTAGTGACTGGGTAGAAAAACACTGGACGTTAAGAGTTTACATAATATTACATGGATATACTGCCCAAGTTATGCAGGGGTTATTGACAGTGAAACAACCATCATCAGGTGCATCTTTGTGTGGATGATAAACATGCACAAGGGTCATGTTTTGAGAGCCCTCAATGCTAGTATGTTGGAAATCATTGTGACCATCAGTGAGGATGCAGTCTTCAGACTGTAGCAATATGAACTACAGCATTGATCAAGCATGAACAAGGGGTGTGCACAGCGAGTAAACTTTTGGAACCACCTTTATGTACACAATTCATTATCTGTTGAAAGTGGCTGGACACTTATGTGCTTGCCTTAGTTAGTTCTGTATGAAAGAACAATAAAGAGCACAAATGTGGATAGAGGACAATAGAAAGACATAAATGTCTTGAAAAAAAGTTTGTGCACAGTTAGAATTCCATGTGCAATGATTTGGGTTAAAACAAAATATACCCAGTGCCGTGTTCTTTCTAAGATGAATAATAAAATGAGGGTCTCATGTTGAAGATAAGAACATAAAAGAACACTGTAAAATCTAAAAGAAAAAAAGAACAGACTGTGACACATGGAAAGTTCAGCAACAGAAAATTCCTACCACCATGCATCATTTAAAGAATCATATTAACCGGTTGTCTGAGTTCACTGTTCATAGAAATTCCTGTGCAGTCTGTCAAGATATAGTCTAATGGACACTACATCACAGAGATGCCAGGCCTACAAATTAATGGAAATATAATCAATAACCTAAGGTATGCTGATGATACCGTACTACTAGCAGAAAATCCTAAAGATCTACAACAATTACTTAATGAAATAAACAAGACAAGCAAGAAATATTAACTGGATATGAATATCAAAAAGACTAAAACTATGATCATAAACAAAGAAAATACTCAAAACTCACAAGTGGATATCAAAATTGATGGAATAGATCTGGAGACAGTTCAGAACTACAACTACCTCGGACATGCTTTAACCAGCGATGGAAAATGTACAACTGAAATAAACAAAAGAATAGGAATGGCAAAAAGTAATTTTAATGTCATGAAGAACATACTAACAAAAAACAAATAACACCAGGGCTAAAACTAAGAATAGCAAAATGTTATGTCTTCTCAACATTCTTATATGGTGCAGAAACATGGACATTAGACAAGAAAACAGAACAGAGAAATGAAGCCTTTGAAATGTGGATATATAGAAGAATGGGTAAAATTGGAAGGAAGGAAAAGAAAAGAAACGATGAAGTCTTAAAACAACTAAAAATGAACAGAGGACTACTAAAGACAATTCAAAGAAGACAAATGCGATTTTTGGACCATGTTAAAAGACACAACAGCCTACTAAAAGAATCCTGGAGGGGAAAATAAAAGGTAGAGAGTCAGACCAAGACTAACATGGACAATTAACATCAAAAGATGGACAAATCAGCCTATGACAACCTGCACCATCAAAGCAAGAAACAGTGCAGAATGGCGCTCCATGGTAGCCAACCTTCATTGTGGAGATGGCACTCGATGATGATGATGATGAATGGACACTGTCCAAGTACAGTGATGATGACCCTATATTCACGAACAGAAATGAAGCAAAACACATTAAATTTTGTTTTGTATTATTTTATAAATGAGAAGACACAGCAATAAGTTTTTTAGCTGCAGCCAAGTTGGGAAAGCTGTGGTGGGGAAGTGAACTGGTCTGCCTAGGACTAGAGGTGAAGATCAACCCTGATATTTGGGTTCTAGATTCACCCAGCCTTAAATGTGTAACTAGGTTGATTTTTGTGGGAAAGATCAGCAGCACTGATGTAATATTGACCACTACCCAAAATTATGCCTATGGTTAAAAAACAAATGAGCACTAACAATCTTTTCTCTACATTCTACAGGACATATGGTTTGTTTCTTTCTTCCCTTCATTCCTTCCTTCCTTCCTCACTTCCTTCATTCCTTCCACTTTAGACCTATGTGATATGTGTTCACAAGTGCAACTGATAAAAGATAGTAGTACAAAAATAAAAGAACAGTGCAGACTGGTTTAAATGAAAATGGAAATCCACAAATATTCAACTTCAGTAGTGTTTCTCTATTCTGTTGTTAACTCCTTCATGTTGTAACATTAAGTACTCCAGTATCATGTCTTTATTAGTACCAGTGTGTACATTAATGTGTGTTCATTCTTTGTATTTCACTGTGTTAAACTCTGGATACACCCAAGGGCTTCTTTCTTCTCCTTTTTTAACATCCTCTTGTACCCATTCACGTGTCAAGGGAGATACCAATTTCTGCTTGTCATCCTTTTGGTTGCTTCAATCATTGTTAGTTCATGTTGTAGCATTGCTTTTTTTTTTCCATTCACCAGCTTTTACCGCTGATGAAGTTCCTAGAGACTAGGAACTGAATTTTGCGTGTTAATCCATTTTTCCATGGCAGCCATGTGCACAGGGGTCCCTCGCTGCACAGGCAGATAACTCTGTCTTCGGAGGTATATTTTTTCCGTCCATGAGTAAATGACGTTTCAAGCTGGGCCTCGCTGCTGAGACCAGGGGTGGTTGCCGCAGAGAGAAATCACAAATAAAAATACCAACTGGTGCAGCCAGGATTTGAACTCACAACCTTTCTGTCTCAAGGCCGGCGTCTTGCCCTAGCATTTCTTTGATGTTGTCTGTCCATCTTACTCTAGGTCTGCCTAATTTTCTTCTCCCTTCTCCTCTTTTAACATATGCTTTGTATGACAAGGAATCATATGTCATTCATTCTAGATGGGAAGACTAGTTTATCTGTTGTTTCTGAGCTTAGTACCCATAGCTAATCAGCCTTTATCAGCAAAGAGTGAAATTTGTGTAGACATCCGTGGCTTAGAGGCAGTGAACTCAGTTTCACAGCTCCAAGGTCCTGAGAACAAGTCCTGCAGAGTGTGGTTTTTAAAGAAATCACGACTCGTGGGATTACTGTCCTCAGGACCATGCATACCATCAGGAGGCAATGCAAACCTCTGACGTATAATGCCTAGACAATTACACAGCCAAATAAAACTGGGAAAATAGCAACGTTCTGTAAAGGATTTGCTACTTTACTAGTGAAATTTGTGCGCACTTATAGCATTTACCTTCAGTTATCTCTTGTGTCATTGGTTTCATTTGAATGGTTAAGTGATTTTTCAAGCAACCTTTGTGATGATATTGGATAATTGTTTTTATTTATCCTTCTGTTTCCTTTTCCAGGGCTTACTTTGTGAGTCTTTTGTTGTCTCTTCTCATCGCATGGCCGACTATATATCCACCTTCTCTTGGTTGTAGAGGATATTGTTGTGCATGCATTGCCATTTTTCTTACTTCTACACTAGTTCTAAATTATTTCCATGGTATAAAAAGTATTTTCTTGAGTCATGGCTACATGACTTGCATAGTTCAAAAATAAATACTGTTAAATTAAAGCACCATGGGTGATTACATTGTAAAAACCTGGTTAGTACATGTTTCAGAGCAAAGTACCATAAATGAACAATTAATGAGATTGTCAAAAGATAAATAGAAACACCTTCTTCTTACTCATGTTTAGATCTTCTTTGTGAGAGATTTATATTTTTTTTCTGCAGAGTTCAAGTCAAGACATTGCTATTTTATCAGGGACAGCTTTGGCCATGACCTTCAGTTATTCCCCCAGTCATGAGATGACACAAACTGTCTGCCAGAGCATCTTGTCTGTGCTATCAAGGGGTAAAGCTTATCATAACCTTTATTGTCTATCTGCTAGAGTTTGGTTAGTGTTTATAAATAAAGGAATCATAAAGATACCCTCTTCTCACATTTTTCCATAGAATTTTAAAGTTGATATTTTTCTTTGACCATCAACCATTTATGGATGGTCAGTAATACTCCAGATCACCTGACTTTCTCAGAGATTCTACAGCACATATTTTAAGATACATGGAGAAACCTAAAGTTCTTTGAGTAAAAACACATTTAAGAAATAAATCCAGGCCACCATGAACAGTCGACGAGCACATTTTGTACCACAAGCCGCAAATGCTGACTCTAAATTACCAAAGCATTGAACCTTATAGTGTATTTTTGTGGCTTTTTAAATTTATTGCCGTTTCCACATTTATTTGAGTTGATTTAACGTAATGCCACGAGTTGATGTGGGCAGAGTGCCCTTTGACTCATAAGATGTGGCGGGTCATAATGACTTTCTTGATATTCTCGGCTCTTACTGGAGAAGATGGAGTTCGTCTATCCCAGGCTATGCTGGGAAATTACTAGTCCAGCCCAGAGGTACTGCAATACTAGGCCTTCTATATTAGTAACAGCCACCACTCCTGGGAACACGACGATCCTAGTTTCTGTTAGCCAACCTGTTTTGATGCAGACTGTTACCAGGGGAGACCATGAGGAGGTAGATCTGCTAGGTCTTGGTCAGCTGATGGTGTGCCGACTCTGCTATTGCGATCGCAGGTCGCAGGCGATTCTGTTCCCCCTCCACATTTATTTTCACTAAAACTTGTAGTTCCCTTATTTAAACTCTTCCAACTTCCCAAGTAAATTGTCCAAACAAACCGCATGCTTTAGTTCACTTTTCATTTATTTTCTCGCTGTTATTTCCAAAACAGCTGTGCCACATTGTGTTCTCTCTACCTTTTGTTCGCCTGAAGTATTGTCTATATCTACAATGTCGTTTCCTGTATAAATTTTACTGTCATTTGCAATTCTTGCAGTGGCCCATATAGTTTTGTCTGTAGTGTTGTATCTATGGGCCAAAGGATTTTCCTCAGTCTACTATATTCAGTGAAGCCGCGATAGCTCAGTGGTTAGTGAACTGGACTACCAAGGGGTAGGGTTCGATCCCAACCGACAGCTTCCGGGTTCACCCAGCCTTAAATGGGTACCAGATTTTTTTTTTCTGGGAAAGTAAAGCGGCACGGGTGTAATACCGACCACATTACCCCAAAAATCATGTGTCGAAGGTCTGTAAAATTTATGGTCACTAACACCATATTCCCTATACGCCGCCACTTGGCATGACAGGGGTACTTTACTTTTTACTACTTACTATATTCAGTGCATTCTTGAAGTATGTGTTCAGCAGTCTGGGGCGCCTGTCCACAAGTACATGTAGTTGAGATGCCAATCTTGAATTTTGTATACATGTGACTGTGGAGTCGATTGTGTCCTGTTCTGAGGCGTATACTGATAACTTGTTCCCATCTACTCATATTATGAAAGGCATTCCATATTTGGAGTTTGTGGTCTTCTGATTGATTTGATTATCTGTTTCTTCTGATGGTGTGTAACTGGTCCACATTGTGTTAAGTCCCTTGGTAAGGAATGTGTTAATTACCTCGTTACACCAACTTGTGTTGTGGTTTCTTTTATATTGGTTTAATTCTATTCATGAATTATTCTTCTTTCACCCTCTAGTATATGTTAGCTGCACTATGTTGTAATGTACAGAGAAGCTGTGATAATTGCATCATTGGACCAAACACATCTGACGTTGTAATTATATATATATATAATGTTGAATATTCTGAGATAATATGGAATACCACCAGAAGTTAACAATATCATCAAAGCTTCGTGTGACGTCTATTCTTGTGCAGTTCACATGGAGGAAGACTAAGTGAATGGTTCCAGATTGAAACTGAGATGAAACTAAGATGTCCTTTATTTCACTTGTTGTTTTCACATTGTCACGTAATGCAGAAATGCTGTGCTTAGTTGTAATATGGGCATTAAGTAGACAAAACAAATTCTTTGTCCTCAACAGCTTGCAAAATAGGATTTGAGATTTAACTAAAACAGATTAGAGTAAAAGAAAAGAAAAATATCCAAGAAGTAAAAAAATTAAAATATACATGAAAGAAAAATCAGTAAAAGAGGTAAATCACTTCATACATCTCAGAAATTGCTTGGATTAATCTTCTACTTTTCTCTTTTCACTGATACCTAAAAGGTGTCGTGGTTTATATCATTTGTCGTTCTTGAGCTGCTCGAACTGTCTGAATTAGTGATTTTCCTTTGTTGTTACATGTCTCTGTCATTGCATCTATCCATCTTCTTCTGGGTCTTCCTCTTGGTCTTTTTCCATGCATTTTTGAGAAGAACGCCCTTAATGGTGATTGGTAAAGATTCATTCTGACCAGGTGGCCCAACCATTTAAGTTGTTGTTGCTCCATATATTCTTGGCAGGGTTAATGCATAGATTAATAATGAGATGAAAATGAATGAGAAAAGTAAAGGTAGCAATGAATTTCAAACTTCTGGGGAAAATATGGAAATAGAAAATCCTAAGAATGAAAAAGTGGTTCAGGATTTTCAAATGAAAATATATTATCTGCCCATATGAATGTGAGAGCTGAAATACAACAAAAGAAATAGAAAATAAATTATATGCATTCAGAAATAAATGTCTTAGGACATTGCTATGTATACAATGAAATGATTTAACGACTGGAGCAGAAGTAAGAAGAATGACCATGCAACCAACAATCTCATCATTAACCAAGAAAATAAGTTGGCATATATAGAGTGTTTGATGAGAAGAGATCATATGAGAATCATAAAGTCAGTCCTCAAATGAGAAACAGCCAACAAAGAAAAAAGGGACTAAGTATGATGATTATGTGGTCTGACATTGATGGACAAACAGCAACAACTGGTAGTAAGGAAATATTTGCTAAGTTTCATATGTGATATAGTTTTGCTGAAAAACTACTTGTCGACTATTGATAAATTATTTGCATAAGAATTATGGTGAGGAGAGTTCTCATCTCTGTATCTATGTCCACAGTAAAGGAGAAGAATAATGAAAATGAAAATAAAGAAAAATTAAATACTATTTTATGGTAAAGAGAGACAATAATAAGACGCTTCTTTGAGCCTTGTTTTTTAACCAATTGTACTGACAACATTACAAGTTAAGTATTTTTATATTTCTGTTGTAGACATCGTTTGTATCCCCCTTTTCCTTGTATTGCCTTACTGTAGTGTAAAGTTGCAACAATACATATTTTTTTTTTAAGGTCAGACTTGTCTGAAATTTGGTGACTGGGAATTTGATATTCAAGAAATTGTGTCTGGTGTTTTAAATGATGCCTCTGTGCCCATAGCAGCCATGATCAAAGGCATACTTGTCAGCAGTGATAAGGAGCTTCTCAGTAGGGGGCATAATCCATTGTTGTTGCAAGTCTTCCCATACATTCTGCAGCTTTGTCAAGGACCAAATAAACATCACTATCAGGCTTTCAGCCTTCTGGCACTCTGGTATCAAAAACTGGAATACATTGGACTCATGTGTACCTCATCACTTGATTTAACAGTCCTTCCATCTAGCCCCAAAGAAGTTACCACCAAGGAACTGCTGCTCCAGAGTTCTTCAACTCCTGAAAACCATTTTTCATCAGATAACAATGCTGACCCTTTCAAACATTCCTCTTCATTTATGTGCAAAGGTTGTCAGCTCTTGACATCCACTTTCACTTGCATTTGGCTAAACTGGGAAAGTGCAGTGGAAGGGGTATCAGAACTTGTGGTGGAGATATTTCATCGTATTCTCCGAATATGGCATCAGGCAGTCACCAAAGGGATCAGTGATTATGATGGCTTGTCCCAGGAACTGTTATCCAGAATACTCAGTTTGTCGTGGCACTGTAAAGCTCGGTACAGATCTTTATGCGTGCTACTGGAGTATGTTGACTGTATTGAGGTAATTTGTTCATTTTATGCATCGAAAATATTAATTACTTTTTATTTTGTTAGCTACAACTTCAATTTGATTAATTCACAGGTCATTTTTATTCATTTGACCATGAATTTGCATATAATTTTTGTCATATTAAGCCATAGTCTGTTTTATTTATAATAACTGTTTGATTTCCTTAATTCATTCTTTGCTTTTTTTCATTAGTCCACTATTTTCTCCAACCAAGCTATAGACTGATCACTTTCAATTAGTGACAGAATGTAATCTATTATTTTCCATTTCAATCTAGAGATGATTTCCTATGATTAAAACTACATTCTGTTTATTTTCATATTAAGCTGTTCTCTATTTTGCTAGTGTTTATTTTCATATTAAGCTGTTCTCTATTTTGCTAGTGTTTATTTTCATATTAAGCTGTTCTCTATTTTGCTAGTGTTTATTTTCATATTAAGCTGTTCTCTATTTTGCTAGTGTTTATTTTCATATTAAGCTGTTCTCTATTTTGCTAGTGTTTATTTTCATATTAAGCTGTTCTCTATTTTGCTAGTGTTTATTTTCATATTAAGCTGTTCTCTATTTTGCTAGTGTTTATTTTCATATTAAGCTGTTCTCTATTTTGCTAGTGATAATTTTCATATTAAGCTGTTCTCTATTTTGCTAGTGATAATTTTCATATTAAGCTGTTCTCTATTTTGCTAGTGTTTATTTTCATATTAAGCTGTTCTCTATTTTGCTAGTGATAATTTTCATATTAAGCTGTTCTCTATTTTGCTAGTGTTTATTTTCATATTAAGCTGTTCTCTATTTTGCTAGTGATAATTTTCATATTAAGCTGTTCTCTATTTTGCTAGTGTTTATTTTCATATTAAGCTGTTCTCTATTTTGCTAGTGTTTATTTTCATATTAAGCTGTTCTCTATTTTGCTAGTGATAATTTTCATATTAAGCTGTTCTCTATTTTGCTAGTGTTTATTTTCATATTAAGCTGTTCTCTATTTTGCTAGACAGGCAGATTTCTTCCAACATCTTCTTCTTATCAAACCACAGGTTGTTCAGACAAACAGAGAACTGAGGGCTGATCTGATGAGATGTATGAGATTTAATCAGTTAGCGGCTGTAGCTTGTGATGTATACAAGGCCTGTATCCAGCAAATCATGTGAGCACCAGTTATCAACATTTATTGTTTTCGTGTTTGCAAATGATAGAAAATAAATTGATTTTTCCACATTTTGAATTTTAGGACACAAGTTTCTTCTGTTTTTTTCCCATTTGCTTTTCATCATTGATGGGATAGTTTGTGATCATTTGCTCTTCTTTTCTTTTGTTGGCCTTTCCTACTGTTATGTTTCCTAGTGTTTCTAATATTATATCATTCCATCTTTTTATGGGTGACCCTCTGGTCTGGTGTTCTTGTAGCTTTTGTTGCAGGCTAATTGTGTCAATTTTTGATATCCCTGTCTTATCATGTGGCCAAATCTTTTTATCTGCTTTTTCTTTGTGTATTCAAGGAGAGGATTATTGGACCAAATTCATCATCATCATCAAGTACCAGGCCTAGTGGCGTAGGTGATCATGTCTCTCCACAACTTTCGATCTCGGCAGCTATTTATCATTTCTGTTGTTGACCTTCTGCCAAGCCATTCTCTTAAGCTGTCTGTTATTTTTTCTCTTTGCTTCCCTCTATCTCTTCATCCCTCAATTTTTCCAGTTGTTACAATATATTCAAGTTGTTCTCTTCTCATTACATGGCAAAAAAATGATGATTGTCTCTTCCTAACATTGGAAATTAACGTCTCGTCCTAACATTGGACCAAATTAATAATATGAAATAAATGTAATTGATAATATTCTCAGCATCATTAAGCACGATACCTGCTGATGTAAGTGATCATGTCACTCCACAACTTTCAATTTCTACAATTGTTTATCATTTCTCTTGTTGACTTCCTACTAAGCCATTATTTTAAACTGTTTCATTTATTTTGAATCATCATTTTTTTAGTCCATATATTGAGAAGGAATCAACTTGAGTCTGTTGTGACAAATGTCAAATTGCGGGAAGAAGTGGTGGAGGGAAACAGATAGAAACAATGCCAGACATTTTGAGAGAGTGGTTTGCTAGGAAGTCATCAGAAGAATTCTTTAGATAGAAAGTTATAGAGAGACATGATCACCTATACCAGCAGGTCAGGTGCTTGGTGATGATGATTATCTTTTCTTTTTGTTTCCCTATATCTCTTCTTTCCTCACTTTTTCCAGTTGTCACAGTTGTATATTCCAACTGCTTGTTTTTCCAACCTTTTCATTGAATGCGAGTCTTGTAACTATTGCCGTTGGATAATGAAATGAAGTGTTAGTGACTTTATTGTACTAAATCACGGCTGCACAGGTTGGAGTGGCCAATCCCTTCCTCGCTGCATTTCCTTCCCAAACAAAATCTCTGGTCCCTATTTAAAGATGCTGGGTGGACCCCAAAAGCCTTTTAGGTTTGAAAAAAAATGTTACCTCAACTGGCATTTGAACCCAGAACCTTCAAGTTAGCCGTCAAGTGCATCAACCTCAAAGCCATTGTGACCTTCTCATTGCATGGTCAACAATTCAAATTATGAATTGTTTCCCCATGATGCTGGTAATAAGTTTTGCCTTTTTGTATATTCTCGTTAAGTTGTCCAATGTATTCTTAATATTTTTCTGTATTCAGGGGTTAGTGAAATACAATAAAGCTTTTCTCCCACCTGTTAGATGGTTAGAGTCACAAGACTACACCCACGCATGTATACTGAGTGATTCGATGAGCATGATAAAAAAAGTGGAGGTGGGCTCTGTACGCATGCAATAGGTAGAGTCGTTGCAGAAATCCAATATACGTAAGGTCACCTTTGTCTATGTCCCTGGACATGCGGGAGTACGGGGAAATGAAAGGGCAGACAGGTTGGCTAGCTGCGCTGTCGTTGAGGACGGGCAACCAATGGATCGGGCGGACATCATCAATGCCCTCCGAGATGTGGGAAGAGCACAGGACTTTGACAAACACAGATCCACGTCACTTCTTCGGATGATGGAAATGGGAGTTAAGTTGGGCACAGCCAGAAATGAGAAACTTAGTGGCCGTTTAAGAAGACTTATCAACCAACATAGAACTGGAGTCGTTAGTCGCTGGACACTGAGGGAATTGCTGAGGAGAGGATCTGAGCACCTATGGACATGTTCGGAGTACAATGATGATGACCCGCAAATAACTCATAACTCCCACCTGTTAAATACAACATACACCCTCTGTCCCACCCTAATTTTACAATTCTGATACTAATTTTTATATCTGCCTTGATTGTAACTTGCTCATTAGAACACTAACTCATGGCTTTTTGTTTGTGAAACTGTCAAGATATTACTTTTTTTTACAATATGCTTTTTATACAGTTGTCTGTTCTACTACCTTTCTTCAACTTTTGAACACGTGTGATGATAATCAACCTGTATTTGTTTATGTTTTTGTTTTGACTAACTTCAGAGTTTTGCCTTGGTATTGTTCGTGTGCGTCAGCTTTGTATTTCAAGCCAAGTCCGGAGGAACTGAATTTTGCATGAATATAAACTTTTCCATATTTCCTACCATAGCAGCATGTGCTGTGGTGTTCCTTACCATACAGGCTTTAACTATTTCTATTCTCTAGTGCTTCATACTATTCTTAAACTTCAAAGGTACTCTCCTCTTTTTATTGTCTAGAGTTTTGTCATTTGGGTAGATTTTTTTCCTATCCATTTTTAACTAGCAGTAACCATTTTTTGCTCTCTTTTTTCGATTTCCTTTGCTCTGTTTGATTTCCGTTACTACTTTCCTTTACTCTTTTTGATTTCCAGCTGCCAAGGGTTCTTTACCAAGCACAGAAAGGACACAGAATCTTCTGTTTTTTGCTTTTATCAAAAAGGCTAGACACAGAATCTCACTACTCAGAGACCAGGGGAGGGTACAGCCACAGAGTCAATTTTAAAAAAATTAACACTTCCTGTGGTTTGGAATTGAACCCCGAACTTTCTTGTCCAGAGGCTTTACCTGTAGACAGTCCCTGCCTTTATATTTATTCATTATTCCTTTTCTTTATGCCTCTTTTCATTGCCCACATCATTAAGGGATGATAAATGCGAATTGTGTTGTGGTTTAATGCAATAACTGCAATATTTGTACCCTTTGACCCAATTTGTTTGACTTTAACATCACATTCTTGGTCTCTAGAATACTTTTCCTCTTCAGTTCCTACTTGATTGGCCAGGCTGGTTTGTCTTCTTTCCAGACTCATGAAGGAAAAGTTTATTAGGACCTTGATCAGTTTTGTTTGCTGATCATGATGCAAGAAGTCAGCTGTGAGTCTTTGTCGTTTTTAGCTAAAATACAGTTGGTTGTCTTGGACCAGTTTATTGCCATCACCATTATTAAGACATCCAAACATTTCTATGCCAGCTAAACAATAAATGATAAATAGCAGTTTCATACCAACTTTGTGCTATGAAAGTCAAATGTGAACCCTTTCTAAATCACATTTAAGAAAGATCAATATATGTGAGATGCGATGCTTGAGAAAAGCAACAAACAACACAAGAAGAGATAGAATACCAAATGAAACCATAAGAAAAATGGTAGGAATAAAACCCTGCCAAGAATATATAGAGCAACAACAACTCAAATGGTTGGGCCACCTAGTCAGAATGAATCCTCGCCAATCACCATCAAGGGAGTTCTTCTCGAGAATGCATGGAAAAGGACCAAGAGGAACACCTAGAAGAAGATGGATAGATGCAATGATAGAGACATGTAACAACAAAGGAAAATCACTAATTCAGACAGTTTGAGCAGCCTAAGAACAACAAATGATATAAACCACAACACCTTTTCAGTATCAGTGAAATGAGAAAAGAAGAATGAAGGAAACCAATGGTGAGAAAAGAATGAAGGGTGGTTTCAAGACATCAAGGAAACTTTTAACATGACAACAGAAGAAGTGGGAGATCTGGCTAGAGACAGTGATGCTTTCAGATGAGCTGTATTGAGTGCAAAGTTCTGCAAAGAACATGCAACCCATTGATGATGATAGTTACATATTGTTATGGTCTATTCATAAAATGCACACCCAGAACATGTTTGTGCACGCCCACTCAGTTCATCCAATGAATGTAATCCAAATGTCATGTTTGTATTTTAATTTTGACTGTTTTTTTGTGTAACAAATTGATCTTCTTTATAGTAACAGGCATGGTCAATCAAAAGCCCTGCAGATATGGACTGATTTGTGGATGCCAACATTACTGTCTGGTCTAACAGCAACAGACAGGTAATAAAAGAATATATTTTGTTGTCACTTGTCTATTTTTCTTGCATGCTTGTAGATGTTTCTTTGGTGCTGGTAGAGATATTTGTGTACCCCCGTCACGCCAAGTGGTGTATATGGAATATGGTGTCAGTGACCATAAATTTTTCAGACCTTCGGCACATGATTTTTTGGGGTAATGTGGTCGGTATTATGCCTGTGCTGCTTTACTTTCCCAGAAAAAAATCCAGTACCCATTAAAGGTTGGGTGAACCTGGAAGCCGTCGGTAGGGATCGAACCCTACCTCTTGTCCTTTGTAGTCCAGTTCACTAACCACTGAGCTATCGCAGTTCCCAATTTAATATGTTCTTGTAGAGGTTTTCTTATTAAATTATGGAATTCTCTGTGTGCTTTTTAGAGATTTATTCTGCTCTTGTAGATTTTTATTGTGCACCTGTAGATATTTAAAAAAATAAAAAAAAAATGTTAGTATGTACCTGTAGAAGTTTCTTTTTCCTTTATTTAATTTTTCTTATGCTCTTGTGGAATTTTATTGTGTAATTGTAAATGCTTCAACTGCTATTGAAAAAATGTGTTTTGTTTGTACAGATTTCTTTGTATTTCTGTGTTTGAAGTTGTTTTTAGTATGATTCTAGATACCTCTTGTATATATATGGTTTTTTTTTAGAGGCTGTTGTGGCTGAGTCATGTAAGAAGAATGAAAAACAATCGTATTCCCAAACAATTATTATATGGCGAACTTAGGGATGGAAAGAGACCAAATGGCAGACCAGTGCTGAGATATAAGGATGTTTGCAGGGCTTTCTTGAGGGAATTCTCTATCACTGAAACAAATTGGTGGAACACATTTGAAAATAAATGTCTAAGGAAAATACTTGGTACAGCGAGGAACGAATTCAAAACAAATGAGGAAATTAGTGAAATCGCCAATCAACCACTAATATCTTCAGTAATCAAGAAAAGACGTTGGCCATATGTTGGACATGTGATGAGAAGAGATAAATAACTGAATAGCAAAACAAGCCCACTAGTGGGAAACAACAGGTAGGAGGAAAAGAGGCAGGCCCAGAGAAACACTGAGCAGAACATTGATCAGAGAGGCAAAGACAGCAAGATTCGGCTCCCACAATGAGATCAAGATGCTTGCACAGAGACAAATGACGAGATTTGATAAAAGATCTTTGCAAGGATTGAGACTGCTAGAAAGAACATTTTAAAACAGGGTTAGAGTACCTGAGTCTATGCTCTATGGGCTGAATATTGCTTGAAAGGTCGATATATATAGAAACAAACTGGGAAAATCTGGCATCAGATCATAGCTCAGGGAGAACAAAAATAAAAATAATGGCCAAGCAACATTAGAAAAACTGTTGATGTCAAGGTCAGAAGACAAATGGCGTAAAAAAAAGGTGAACAAGGCCAGGCACCACAAATGCACCTTGTTAATTCTGCGATCGGATCTATCTATCAATATTGGCAGATTCAGCCATGAGAGAAGCTGTTCAGTAAAACAACATTCAGCATAAGACACTAACATTTTACCAAACAACTAACAAATTATAATTGCTTGCTACCAGATGTCTGTCAAGACACAGAGAGCCGTATATAATATTTTTTTTATAATTATGTAAATGTTTCACTTATGTTTGTGGCAGCCAACAGCACAGTTGTTTGGGTTAGTTTCAAAATGGTATTTTAGTTATTATCCTAGAATTGAATGCAAAAACTTCAGTTTTTTAAAATGGTGGACCTAGTTCATGTTCTGTCGATCGCTGCAGAAAGTGCATTCGGGGTCTGATTAATTTCAGTTTTTCATTGCACTTTTCTGCATTAAAGTCAAAATGATGTTCTACTTAATACATCTGCGCCGATAAAGTGAAGTCGTACGCCGGCAATATTTCCTTTTTGACAAATCAAGAGTTGTGAATGTGACCTTCAACCGTCTAGACTTGATCTGCGCTTTGCGTCACATTGGTGTTGTTCATGGCCATTGTTGGAATTACTTGACGCAAGTTATTTATATGTTACTCATTGATGTGAGCTGCTTCATCAGATCAGCAGCATTTTTATCTCTTTGGGGAATTTGCACCATGTTTTGTTTGTCGTAGGCTGCATTCACTAGAGTAATCAGGAATCTAAAGGACATTGTTGTGTGTGCTACGTCATCGTATATCCCTAGACCGGCCATACGCTAATCTTACGGTCTGTTGTTTGATGTGTGACAGGGATAATCTGACGACTAACTGTGTGTTTATATGTTCGGAATTGGAGTCAATAACGATGGCCTAACATCATCAAGCGCTATACATTAAAAAAAAAAATATGACTGTCATCATTTTCCAGGAGGACGTGAACTTCCGGTATATGGTGGATAGGCAGCAGGAACCATTGCAGGCTATGTATGAAAAGTTTTCCTTGATGCAGTTTCCTCTTATTCCAAGTCGGGCTTGTTGCAGGAGCTACTGAGTTAAGCGCTCTGCACACCGTGAGCTGTGTGTCTCATCCGTTTTGATCATGTTTCGATATTCCAATTGTTTACTATGAATGATGATATCGTATGACAGGAAACAGTTGGCCGTGTTCACTTTCTGCGCGGTTTAGCCTCATGTCTTTTGGCGTGTGCTGAGACTGCTGCGATGGGAACTACAGTTACCTTTCTTTGTTTGGAAGATGAGATATTAATTCAGATGATTCCGCTGGCATGGGCAGTTGAGAATTTATGGATTTTAATTCGTTTGCAGTGATACCGGGCCTTCAATAACCAAATGAATGCAAATACACAAAAATATGTGATATTGTGCGAGGCTGCTGTAAAGCTGGATGAAACCAAAGATGGTACACGTGGCAGAAATTCTAGATTCTCCATGTCCGTCATTTATTGTTGTTATTCATCAGACTTTGCAATTGACCTGCAGCCTTTCTCACCATTTGTCTCTATTCTGAGTTTTTAAGTCTCACCAAGAAATGTGATACTCGCTATCATTGCCTCTCACATCGGTTTTCTTCTTAGTTGTTCTTTAGATCAACCACTTTTTTTTTAGCCTGCTGTTTTCCATTTGAGGACCTATTTTGTGATTCTCTTGTTATATCTTTTCATGATATGACCAACATATGCCCACCTTCTTTTCTTGACTATATATGATATTGTTGGATGCGTGGCTATCTCTCTTATTTCTGCACTGGACAGATGCCCAGTATAATGGGTTATCCATGATATACATAATATTTTCCTGAGGAGTTTATTTTTTAAGCATTTAATTTATTTTCCTTTCTTTCGTTGTTTTCCAGATTGCTTGTGGATAGTACATTTTATCTGACAATCTTTGAAATATGTTTTAGATAAAGGTAAAAGGTAAAGTACGAGACTTGAACCGGCGTCTTAGCATGCGAGTTTCCACCCATATGTGCTCGGCCACCTATCCAGAAATGTTTGGAGATTTCTGTATAGTGTCGCCTCAAGCGTCGAAACTCAGATGCGAGACGACATTCCTCACCTTCCCAGGGTAATACCCTGGTACCCATTTCTGCCAACGGCTGGGTCGACCGTGGGGGAATTTTTTATTTTCCAACCACGAGTACAATTCACACTGCTCCCAGCGGGAATCGAACACGGGTTGTCCGAACGTCGGTAGTCCAGTCGGGTGGTTTTCCCAACTAGGCTACCGAGGCCCCCAAAAATGTCATAGAATAATCTGATGAAATATGTCATAGAATAATATGATAATCTAATAATTCTTCTGCAAATGAGCAAACACGATAACTAAAATATCAGTTACAGAAGAGTGATGATTATGTCGTCTGACATTGATGGACAAAGAGAGAAGATTCTGGATAACTTGGTGTCATGGCATGGCAAACAGCCAACAACAGAACTGATGCGATGCACTGTAGATAGAAGATTGTGGAAGGACATGATCACCTACACCAACCAGTTTGGCACATGATGATGATGATGACATTGATGGACAAACAGCAACAACTGGTAGTAAGCAAATGTTTGTTAAGTTTCTTATGTGATAAAGTATATTTCTACTAGTTGCTGATCCACTAATTAACTGAGCATCATATATTGTGCACAGGAGCCGCGATAGCTCAGTGGTTAGTGAACTGGACTACAAAGGACAAGGGGTAGGGTTCGATCCCAACTGACGGCTTCCGGGTTCACCCAGCCTTAAATGGGTACTGGATTTTTTCTGGGAAAGTGAAGCGGCACGGGCGTAATACCAACCACATTACCCCAAAAATCATGTGCTGAAGGTCTGTAAAATTTATGGTCCATATTCCCATATTCCCTTTACGCCACTTGGCGTGACAGGGCTACTTTACTACTTTTTTATATATTGTGCACTGCATGTAAATGCACGAATGCGTTTATGATATAATGTCATGTATGCAATTACCGCACCAGAATAGTTTCCTTGATTGACTACAGATGTGGAAACTTTTTTTCCATATACATATTTTGTTTGTGTGTTGCATATTTCTTTTCCAGTTTACAATCTCTAAAGACACGTACATACTGGCTACCTCCAACATTGAAACTGATAGCGGGCAGCAGTGATGTTTTACTTAATACAATAGAAGAACATCTGAGCTCTAGTGATGATCACACCAAACAACAATGGCTATTTGCTTGGATCTCAGTTTCTGCTCTAGCCAGTGAAATACTTCACGTAATAAATATTTTTCAGATTGAGATAAATTAATTGAAATTCTTATTTGCTGGATGTTGTTTTTTTTTTTTATGACTCACTAATGTGTAAACCACAGTAGTAAACAATCATTTCATCATCATCAAGTGCCACGCCAGCTGGCATAGGTGATCATGTCTCTCTACAACTCTCGATCTCAACAGTTATTTATCATTTCTGTTGTTGACCTTCTACCAAGCCATTCTTTTAAGCTGTCTGGTATCTTTTCTCTTTGTTTCCCTCTATCTCTTCGTCCTTCAATTTTTTTGGTTGTTATATTCCAGCAGTTCAATTTTTTTGGTTGTTATATTCCAGCAGTTCCCTTCTCATTACATGGCTGGGAATCAAACAATCATTTGGCATATGCCAATGAGTAACCATATTTAACTCAGATTGCACTTTCTCATGCCTGAGATATTCTGGCCTCAACTATCTTTTTGGCATTTTTCCATTTCTGGAGTTTTCCTAGGGGGGACTGGAATGTAGAATAAAGGGGCCCTTGACCGATGCAGTCATCATGAGGTGTTAAGTTTTTATTTCACCCCTGATAGAAAAACACTTTTGACTTTTCCGGGATTTGAATCAATGGTCTCCTGATTTGGAGCCAGGCAGGTTATTGATTTGGCCACCTTCTGTCCAAAACTCAACAATGATCATCATCATCATCATTGAGTGCCGTCTCCGCATCGAAGCTTGACCACCATGGAGCGCCATTCTGCTCTGTCTCTTGCTTTGATGATGCAGGTTGTCATATGCTGATTTGTCCATATTTTTATGTTTCTTGTCAATGTTAGACTTGGTCTGCGTCTGCCTCCTTTACCTTGTATCTTCCCTTCCAAGAGACTACATTACAGATGAAAATGTTCACAAAATCATCAACGTTAACATAAAAAGTTTCTTAAATAAGTAAAGAAAATGAAATTATCCTTGTAAAGCATGTCACAAAATGTAATGGCCTGACCAAAACCATCTAGGAAGAGATCTAGAACAATGAAAGATGGGAAGATAAGCAAAGGAAAAGATTAATTCAAATTTTTAAAATGGACAGGAAAACACTTAAAGAAATGTAGATATTGCCACACATCTTTAGAGAATGCATAAATTTTGTGAATAACTCATTATGTCCACGACCCAAAAACTTCTTCTAAGTGATCTTGTAGGCAGAGTAGAATTAGAACAATAATATTTTATGGATGTGACTTTTAAACATTTACAATATAATTTCATTTACTTATTGTTCATTATTTTGAGTACAATTTCAACAACGATAAGATTTATAAACCTCATGGTGGCACTTTTTGCTTACTGAGGGCAGCTGAGTGAGTATGGTAATGTTCTGATTGCATTGATGCTACCTCATGAAACCAAAACCAAACCAAGTAAAAAAAGTAAAGTACCCCAATCACGCCAAGTGGCGTATAGGGAATATGGTGTTAGTGACCATAAATTTTACAGACCTTCAGCACATGATTTTTGGGGTAATGTGGTCGGTATTACGCCCATGTCACTTTACTTTCCCAGAAAAAAAAATCTAGTACTCATTTAAGGCTGGGTGAATCCTGTGTGTTACCGGGGCCTCATTATGAGGTAGGTAAAGAATAATGACACTGTGACCTTCCAGGCACGTCGTAAGAGGTGACTAAGGAGATTGATCGATGGCTTGACAAGCTGTCATTGTAAAAAGTATTGTTGTGGAAACAGCGCCATATATTTTAGAGCAGTGATCTCTGCTATATGTGCCATTTTGGCACGCAAGGTTTCTGTTTTTGAGATTGTGGTTCAGCTCTATGTGCCGTCTTCAGCTCAAAAGGACAATAGATAGATAGATAGAACCGGAAGACGTCAGTTGAAATCGAACCCTACCTCTTGTCCTTTGTAGTCCAGTTCACTAACCACTGAGCTATCACGGCTTCCAAAACCTAACTAACCCGTATGGAAATTGCACTGGGTAAGTGGTCTTTATGGTCCAGCTCCATAGAAAACACCTGACACATCTCAGAAATTCTAAAAAGCCATAAGGATAGTTTTAGTTAAACAGAATTTCATTGCTAATGGTCATGTCCAACTTAAGTCTGATTTCTTTGAGGATAATTTCTTGACACTGGTATTCAATCTTTACAGACATACAAGTGCCCTCTGGCAAGTGATTTTCTAAAAGAGTCATTGCTTTGTGCTGAAGATAACATCAGGACTGAGGCACTAAAGCTTCTGTGTACTTCTGTGAAAAGGGCAGGTATGAGTTACTAATGTTTATACATGTAGCTTTTAATTTATTTCTCTTTCAAATGCTTGAAATAATTGAATTAAGGATTGAGTGCCAAGATTCTCAACTATATCAGAGCCGGATGTGGCCAGTGACTCTTAGTTCCTCTCGAGCCAAAGGGAAGAAGTCATAGCTTTTCACAATTGATGATTTTCTGCTAGTTCTTGGAGATCTTTGTTATTTATAAGTTCCATGATTGAGCCTTTCCAAGTAATTGTTTTGTGTAGTGTTTGTCTAATCACTAAAACTTTAGTTGATTTGTTCATTTGTGTCTTTCCAGGAAGACATATGTTTATTCTATTAAACATTGAAAGTGATGAGAAGAAGCAGTATCTTAAAATAAAATAAATGTGGTTAAAAATTGAAAATTGCATCCTCTTAAATTCTCAGATTTTCCAATCTTTGATCTTTTTGTTCTTTTAATGAGGTCTGTCAGTAGTGTCCCAAAGGATTTTGGGATGGAAGTAGAAGATCATAGAATTTATTCAGTAGTAGAGGTTAGAGCTCTCCAGAATGCTTCCCTGCATAGGTGGATAAGACATGACAAACTATGTTTTTGTAGTTAATTTTCAGTTCTGCTACAGCTGTTGCTTGTTTTTCCAGAACCCATGTGTGAGGTTGAAGCAAATCTTTTGCAAGAATTTATACCAGCCAACCTGAAGACTGACTCAACAGCTTTCCGCCAAAACATGACGTCTGCTCTCAAAAAGATGTTTGTTAGAATCAGAGACAGCTGCCTTTCTGCTGTCAGGAATGGTCGGATAGAAGAGATATTTCTTGGTAAGTAGGAATTTTATTTCTTCTCTCACATTGGTAGTTCTATAATATTTTTCACTCGATGCTAACACTCAAATGAGAAGGTCAGTCAAAGAGTTTTGCACGAAAAGTAGTTACGGTAGATGAGATTGCTACTTATCATTGTAAGGGCACACTATTGTTTGAAATTTTCTGCAAGTATGTGGTGAAGCAGGGTGCTATATGAAAGAAATTGGCAGGAAACTGGTACAGTTGTTTATCAAGAAGCATTGAAAAAAGGTAAAGTAAATGTTCCCCCTTACCTTGTTAGATGTATGGGGAAAATGGCGTTAGTAACCATTTTTTTTTTCCCCATGGCCACTGCACATGAATAGGGAGCCGCGATAGCTCAGTGGTTAGTGAACTGGACTACAAAGGACAAGAGGTAGGGTTTGATCCCAACCGACGGCTTCCGGGTTCACCCAGCCTTAAAATGGGTACCAGATTTTTTTCTGGGAATAAAGTAGCACGGGCGTAATACTGACCACATTACCCCAAAAATCATGTGCTGAAGGTCTGTAAAATATAGGGTCACTAACACCATATTTCCCTATACGCCACTTGGCGTGATGGGTTACTTTACTTTACTGCGCATGAGTAGTGTGGTCAGTATCATACTAGGTTACCTTTACTTCCCAGAGAAATTTCTGATACCCATTTTTAGAGTTTAGATGAGTCCTGGAGCCTTGTTGGTCAGAAAAAAAATGTACCACTTCTGGGAATTTAACCCAAATTCTTTGATTAGGTAGCAAGCACGTTAACCACTCTGCCACTGAGGCTCCAAGCATCATAGTGGGTCAGTAAAAAAAGTTTTGCACTTTAAGGGAAAGAAAAAAATTTGACATTAGACATGGAAGGAGTTGTGACTATTTCATTCCAAATAGGGTAGCTTAGAGCAACCATCCTGTCCACATTTAGCACTGTAATGCTCTTGAAAAATATCTCAAGAGCTTTTCAAAATGACACTGGTGACAGATACAGAAGGAATACATATTGACTAAATCATATTTAAAACAAAAACTTAAATGTGACAAAAATATTATAGCACCTTTTTTTTTTAGAGACAAGCAAGATATGATCTAGCTTCCCTCTTCTTTCTTTTTTTTCCTTTCTTTTCTTCATCATTTTCAGCGTCGAAGGGAAATAATATGGTTCACAGTTTCTTGCTCTTCTATTTGCTTCTTCTGCTGTTATACCTCAGTGTTTCTAGTATTCCATTTTTTCACCTTATTCTTGGTCAGCCTCTTGGTCTCATGTTCTTGTATCATTTGTTAGCAACTCATTGTATTAGGTTTAGTTCTTTATGTCTTATCACATGACTAAACCACTTGATTTGTTATCGCTTTATGTATTCAAAAGCTGGTTCTATTTCTGTTTTTTTTCCCATAACTCTTCATTTCTGATCTTATCTCTCAGGCTGTTTTCTGTCATGCGTCTGACACACTTCATTTCTGTGGTGGTTATTTTTCTAATAGTTCTTGAGTAAAAAAATCCATGCCTGGCACTGGTAGCTCAATGTTGGGATAAAGATAGTCTTATAGATAACAGACGAGCCATGGCCGTGCTGTGAAAATAACTGTTTTTCATTGGCTGAAAAGTGAGCATACGGTGTTTGAAGCTCACTGTAGACAGAAAGGATTTTTTCTTTCAGGGGTGAAATAAAATTCCTGAGTCTCACATATCATGGCGACTGCTGTGACCAAGCGGCCTTTATTTCTCTGGTCACATTGAGAGCCTCCCCCGACATGCACCATCAGGTGTATATGGTAAATGTATTGTAGGATAGTTTTGCTTTTTTAAAATTGATTGCTCGCTTCGCTTCTAACGTTACTTCTTTGTTAGATAGTAGTGGTGAAATCTGAACAATGACTTGACAAACTTTGTTACATCTTGAATTTTTCTGTTGCTTGCTTGTTGTTATGTGTCAAAGTGCTGCCTAAGTATTTGAATTCCTTCACTTGTTTTAGGATACATCCCTCTTCAAGTTGAAAATGAGCTCCTAGAACCTCAGCATGATCAGGGCAGTGTATTAAGACAAGTTTATCAATGTTTGAAGCTTTTGTTATCTGGTCATGCAGGAGACTTTGGTTTTGGACCTTTACAACCATTTTCTGAGAGTCTGTCACATTAATTGTGCCATTTAGTTTTGTTGCGCACACCAAATTATTACAGTAAACACTTTAGGTTTCGTTATTGCAAATAAATTAATGTTCTTTTCCATTTGTGTTATTGCAAATAATTTAATATTGTTTTCCATTCATGTTATTGCAAATAATTTGATATTGTTTTCCATTTGTGTTATTGCAAATAATTTAATATTGTTTTCCATTTGTGTTATTGCAAATAATTTAATATTGTTTTCCATTCGTGTTATTGCAAATAATTTAATATTGTTTTCCATTCGTGCTATTGCAAATAATTTAATATTGTTTTCCATTCGTGTTATTGCAAATAATTTGATATTGTTTTCCATTCGTGTTATTGCAAATTATTGTAATATTGTTTTCAATTCGACATTAACACTCATGTTTTTTAGATTCCACTATTATAATTCTGTTTTCAATATTTTACAGCATTATCGCTCAGATCTCATTCATTTCCCTCAATTATTTTTAGGCTTGGTTCTCTTAACATCAACACTCCAATCTTGTTCAGTTTCTACAATTATGTTCAGGTTTGTTTTCTTACCAATAACATCATTAACATTCAAATCTTGTTCAGTCTCCACAATTATGTTCAGTTTTTGTTCTATTAGCTTTCTTAACACTGACCTTGTTCAGTTCCGACAATTTTGTTCAGGTTTTGTTCTCTCTACATCATTAACAGTCAAATCTTGTTCAGTCTCCACAATTATGTTCAGTTTTTGTTCTATTAGCTTTCTTAACACTGACGTTGTTCAGTTCCGACAATTTTGTTCAGGTTTTGTTCTCTCTACATCATTAACAGTCAAATCTTGTTCAGTCTCCACAATTATGTTCAGTTTTTGTTCTATTAGCTTTCTAACACTGACCTTGTTCAGTTCCGACAATTTTGTTCAGGTTTTGTTCTCTCTACATCATTAACATTTAAACTATTTTGTCTCATTTTGCCAGCACACAGTTTACAGTTCATAGATGGGCTACATCACTTGCTGATGTGCAATTTGATTCCTGGGGCTGTTACCAGCGAAGACAGACCAGTTTGGATCTACTTGTTGCATTGCTGGACACCTTCATATACCAGCCTGACAGCACAGCTAAGAAAGGGAAAGCTCAAGGTAGGTCGCATGTCAGCATTCATGTTTTACATTTATTATTTTATTTTGTTTTTATAGCTTATTTTTCATGAAACATCCAACATCATGAAACTGTTTGATGAAATAGTAAAATAAAGTGAAGAGCCCTGTCACACCAAGTGGCATATAGGGAATATGGTGTTAGTGACCAACATTTTTACAGACCTTCGGCACATGATTTTTGGGGTAATGTGTTTGTCATCAAGTCCATGCCACGTTTCTTTCCCAGAAAAAATTCAATACCCATTTAAGGCTGGGTGAACCTGAAAGCCGTCGATCAGGATCAAACCTGTTCTCTAGTCCTTTGTAGTCCAGTTCACTAATGAATGTGTTATTGTGGCTGTTTGCTGAAAAATAATTCTTTAATTCTTGGAAGAAGTGACGGGACGTGTGGTGAGGCACACTGTTATTTCTGTGCGAGGTCTGACAATTCTTGATCCTTCCAGTCCTGTTAGATGGCACTATGGGCTCTCAGAGTCTCCCACCAATTGTCTCTACTCTGGGCAATGTGTTCAAGTATAGAGAGGATAGGAAGAAATATTTCTGTTAACTTGTCTTAAACTTGTCAGTTTTTTGTGTGTGATGCTCTTACAGCTCTCTTATTCTCTCTAATATTCTCTTATTTTGACTGCTTATTTCTAACTGTGTGTTACCGGGGCCTCATTATGAGGGAAGTAAAGAATAGCGACACTGTGACCTTGCAGGCATGTCGTAAGAGGTGACTAAGGAGGTTGATCAATGGCTTGACAAGCTGTCATTGTAAAAAGTATTGTTATGGAAACAGCGCCATAGATTTTAGAGCAGTGATCTCTGCAATATATGCCACTTTGGCACGCAAGGTTTCTGTGTTTGAGATTGTGATTCTACCCTATGTGCTGCCTTCGGCTTGAAAGGACAATAGATAGATAGATCTCTAACTGCTGTATTATTTTGGTCTGATTTTGTCGCCTTTACTGCTGTTGCATAATTTTTTAACTGCTGTTTATTGTTTTCTGGCTGCTATGTTATTTTGGTTGCTATAATTTGTTACTCTAACTGCCATGTTAACCACTAATATCTTCAGTAATAAAGAAAAGACGATGGTCATATGTTAGACATGTAATGAGAAGTGATAATAACGGAATAGCAAAGCAAGCCCTCATGTGGGAAACAACAGGTAAGAAGAAAAGAGGAAGATCCAGAGAGACACTGAGAAGAACATTGATGAGAGAGGCAAGAGTAGCAGGAATCGGCTCCCTCAATGAGATAGAGCTGCTTGCACAGAACAGAGACAAATGGCAAGATTTGATAAAATATCTTTAAAAGAATTGAAAACTGCTAGAATAAAAATTTAGATAATAGGAAGAGTATCTTGGTCTACGCCCTATGGGCCGGCTACGGCTCGAAAGGTCAATAGATAGATAGAACTGCCATGTTCTATTATCTATCTATTGTCCTTTCGAGCCGAAGACGGCACATAGGGCAGAACCACAATCTCAAAAACAGAAACCTTACATGCCAAAATGGCAATTATTATCACTATGCTGTTAAATATAGGCTTGAAGTCATTGACTTATTATATTCCAGAGACATCTGACATTCTTCTTCTGTATGCCAAGGACATGATTTATGGTGTTTCTTCAGTGATGAGCACTTTATGACTCTAATTTATTGTCTGGAGGATGGTGTGCATGAAGTAAGTGGCTTTTTAAATTCTATTTTGAGCTGTGCTCTTTTATTGCTTCATTTTATAAATATCTTTATCCACGACCCTGTACTCAAAAATGTTGTGCTGAAGTTGGGTGTGTTGGGCCAAAAGGCACAAATATTACAGTTCTACTGCAAACCACAGCACAGCGCAGACACCCCCTCTAAAGGTCCTTTTGAGAGCGAATGGCAAAGAAGTGGGATCCTTTAGTCATCAGGTGAACCAACCAACCATATCCTTATCCTATCTAAACCCGCAGTAGTTATTGCACTTGTCTGCTAAATTGGTTTAATACCAAACTGGCAAGTTGTTTTCTTCTCCTCAACTAATGCAACTACAGGGTTCTTCCTACCTCTGAAATGAACATCAGGGATAGTCTCTGGGATAAATGATGATCTTGAGTTTGATTATGACATCATCGCTTATAAAATGTGTCAGTAATAATAGAAAATATTAGCAATAGCTGTTCATCGCTAATGTTAATGGCAACAGATACATTTTGTGTTCACAATAATAATAAGTGAGCAAATATTCATTATTGTGGAAGACTCTAGAGTGAGAGACATGTATACATTACACAGGAACAATGTCTGTCACCTCAGTTTCCAGTAAATTTTTCCTGCATAATTTATGTATCTTGTTGCACCTTTTTGGAAACAGAGGTGATTGTAAAGTCAAATTTTGGCATAGTAACAAGGGCAGGGTCGGCTTAACAGTCCCAAGGGGACATCCAACCAACGAGAAGGAAAACTCCTCCATCATATTATGATCCAGTCTGTTGAAGACGGAGTGTGTCAGCCACGGTGTAGACTTACGGGGATAATTAGAACATGCATGCATTTATGAGTACTGATCATGTGACTAGCTTATCTTGTGTTAGGATGTTTTACCACTCCATCATGATACAGGAGAAAGTTCATATAATCAAAAGTCTAACACTGAAGAAGGCATGGAATACACTGTCACAGGAGAAAGTTCATATAATCAAAAGACTAACACTGAAGAAGGCATGGAATACACTGTCACAGGAGAAAGTTCATATAATCAAAAGACTAACACTGAAGAAGGCATGGAAGACACTGTCACAGGATAAAGTTCATATAATCAAAAGTCTAACACTGAAGAAGGCATGGAATACACTGTCACAGGAGAAAGTTCATATAATCAAAAGTCTAACACTGAAGAAGGCATGGAATACACTGTCAAAGGAGAAAGTTCATATAATCAAAAGACTAACACTGAAGAAGGCATGGAATACACTGTCACAGGAGAAAGTTCATATAATCAAAAGACTAACACTGAAGAAGGCATGGAATACACTGTCACAGGAGAAAGTTCATATAATCAAAAGACTAACACTGAAGAAGGCATGGAATACACTGTCACAGGAGAAAGTTCATATAATCAAAAGACTAACACTGAAGAAGGCATGGAATACACTGTCACAGGAGAAAGTTCATATAATCAAAAGACTAACACTGAAGAAGGCATGGAAGACATTGTCACAGGTCAGAAATACATATTCATCACGTTGCGTCATCTCCGCCGTGAAGGTTGGCTACCATAGAGTGCCTTTTATGCCTTTTTTACCATGCTGTCACAGGTTCTCCTGTTCATCTATTGATGTTATCAGTCCACTTTAGTCTTTGTATGCATCATTTACCTTGTATTTTCTACTAAAAGATAACTTTCAGTAAGTTAATGTCTATTTTCATGTCCTAAAAATGTTATTTGTCTCGTTCAAATTGTGTTCAATATTTTTTTCTTCTTTTTCAGCTGTTTCAGAACTTCATTATTTCTTTTATTCTCAGTCCTTCCAATTCTTATACAGATCTTCTTTTCAATAGATTCAAAAGTGTCCATGTATCTGTACCATACAGGAATGTTGAGTACAAGTAGCATGTTATTGTTCTCAAATTTAGTTACATTGTTATTTGCTTGGATGTGAGTATATCTTTTATGCTGCATGGTGTTATATTCTCCATACATCACAATAGTATGATGGCTACTGTTTTATTTCACACTTTTAACTTATCCTTTGGCTAACATTCTATTGTCATTTATTTATTTTGTTTGTACTATGTTCTCATGTGAAAGTAGTTGTTAGATTAAGTGTGTACAATATCTTTGCTGATAGGTTAGTATTTTGTAGGTGCTATGTTTATTGTGATGGTGTCCATATTTATAGTGTGAGCAGTGTTTGTATTTATAGTGTGAGCAGTGTTTGTATTTATAGTGTGAGCAGTGTTTGTATTTATAGTGTGAGCAGTGTTTGTATTTATAGTGTGAGCAGTGTTTGTATTTATAGTGTGAGCAGTGTTTGTATTTATAGTGCAGGCAGTGTTTGTATTTATAGTGCAGGCAGTGTTTGTATTTATAGAGCAAGCAGTGTTTGTATTTATAGAGCAAGCAGTGTTTGTATTTATAGTGTGAGCAGTGTTTGTATTTATAGTGTGAGAAGTGCTTGTATTTATAGTGTGAGAAGTGCTTGTATTTTACTGTGTGAGCAGTGTTTGTATTTATAGTCTGAGAAGTGTTTGTATTTATGGTGTGAGAATTGCTTGTATTTTATTGTGTGAGCAGTGTTTGTATTGAAAGTGTGAAAAGTGTTAGTATTTCATAATGAATAGTGATATAGGGAGAGTTGTCTCACATTATAGGGAGAGTTGTTTCGCGTGGGAAGAAGGGGAGGTAACAAGAATGAGAATTACCTTACATGAAAAACAGGGAAAATAATAAATAAAGATAATTGAGAGTGGTCTTATTTGGGAGAGACAAAAAGTTTGTATGAGCATGTACTCAATAAGGTCACGGGTAAAGCGTGAATTTTGAGGTTCGACTGGGCTACTTACTGTGACAAAGCCAAGTAGGTTTGGCATTCCCAACTGCTGACAATACAAGCGACAGGAGCTGTCAAGAAGAAACATAGGAGGTAGAATATAGTGGGAGGATGTTTTCCAATGGGCCCGAAGTTACTATCAAGTGCCAGAATTTGCAGAGAAGTAGTTGTGTAAAAAAAAAAAAGTAAAGTACCCCCGTCACACCAAGTGGCGTATAGGGAATATGGTGTTAGTGACCCTATATTTTACAGACCTTCGGCACATGATTTTTGGGGTAATGTGGTCGGTATTACGCCAGTGCCACTTCACTTTCCCAGAAATAAATCCAGTACCCATTAAAGGCTGGGTGAACCCGGAAGCCGTCGGTTGGGATCGATCCCTACCCCTTGTACTTTGTAGTCCAGTTCACTAACTGAAGTAGTTGTGTGGTTAGATTATACTTAGACTATGTATGATGTATATGAAATGTCTTAAACCCAATTTAGCCATGGATGCAAGATTCATAGTTTATCTATCTATTGACCTTTTTGAGCCGTAGCCAGCCCATAGGGCATAGACCAAGATACTCCTTCTCTTATCTAAATTTTTATTCCAGCAGTTTTCAATTATTTTAAAGATATTTTATCAAATCTCACCATTTGTCTCTGTTCTATGCAAGCAGCTCTATCTCATTGAGGGAGCCGATTCCTGCTGCTCTTGCCTCTCTTATCAATGTTCTTCTCAGTGTCTCTCTGGGTCTTCCTCTTTTCCTCTTACCTGTTGTTTCCTACATGAGGGCTTGCTTTGTTATTCGGTTATTATCTCTTCTCATCACATATCTAACATATGACCATCGTCTTTTCTCTATTACTGAAGATATTAGTGGTTGATTAATTACTTATTTCTATCTATTGACCTTTCAAGCTATTGCCGGCAAATAGGGCGCATACCAAGATACTCCCTCTCTTATCTGAATTTTTTGTTCTAACAGTTTTAGTTTATAGTCCAGTTAAAATATTATAGGGACTTAAATCACATGAGAGCAGTGAGAATTGTGTAAAAACTATTAACCATGTGAAAGTAGTTATTGAAATATGGAGTAGATTATGCTAGTATACAGATTCTGCTGATTGGATGTGAGGCATTATAGTAACTGTGAGATGATTGGATGTGAGGCATTATAGTAACTATGAGACTATTGGATGTAAGACATTATAGTAACTATGAGACTATTGGATGTAAGACATTATAGTAACTATGAGATAATTGGATGTGAGGCATTATAGTAACTATGAGATAATTGGATGTGAGGCATTATAGTAACTATGAGATAATTGGATGTGAGGCATTATAGTAACTATGAGATAATTGGATGTGAGGCATTATAGTAACTATGAGACTATTGAATGTAAGACATTATAGTAACTATGAGACTATTGGATGTAAGACATTATAGTAACTATGAGATAATTGGATGTGAGGCATTATAGTAACTATGAGACTATTGAATGTAAGACATTATAGTAACTATGAGACTATTGGATGTAAGACATTATAGTAACTATGAGATAAGTAACTATGAGACTATTGGATGTAAGACATTATAGTAACTATGAGACTATTGAATGTAAGACATTATAGTAACTATGAGACTATTGGATGTAAGACATTATAGTAACTATGAGATAATTGGATGTGAGGCATATAGTAACTATGAGACTATTGGATGTAAGACATTATAGTAACTATGAGATGATTGGATGTGAGGCATTATAGTAACTATGAGATGATTGGATGTAAGACATTATAGTAACTATGAGACTATTGGATGTAAGACATTATAGTAACTATGAGATGATTGGATGTCAGACATTATAGTAACTATGAGATGATTGGATGTGAGGCATTATAGTAACTATGAGACTATTGGATGTGAGGCATTATAGTAACTATGAGATGATTGGATGTCAGACATTATAGTAACTATGAGACAATTGGATGTGAGGCATTATAGTAACTATGAGACAATTGGATGTGAGGCATTATAGTAACTATGAGATGATTGGATGTGAGGCATTATAATAACTATGAGTGGATTGGATGTGAGACATTATAATAACTATGAGACAATTGGATGTGAGGCATTATAGTAACTATGAGAGGGTTGGATGCGAGACATTATAGTAACTTTGAGAGGGTTGGATGTGTGGCATTATAGTAACTATGAGACAATTGGATGTGAGGCATTATAGTAACTATGAGATGATTGGATGTGAGGCATTATAATAACTATGAGTGGATTGGATGTGAGACATTATAATAACTTTGAGAGGGTTGGATGTGTGGCATTATAGTAACTATGAGATGATTGGATGTAAGACATTATAGTAACTATGAGACTATTGGATGTGAGGCATTATAGTAACTATGAGATGATTGGATGTGAGGCATTATAGTAACTATGAGACTATTGGATGTGAGGCATTATAGTAACTATGAGATAATTGGATGTGAGGCATTATAGTAACTATGAGACTATTGGATGTGAGGCATTATAGTAACTATGAGACTATTGGATGTGAGGCATTATAGTAACTATGAGACTATTGGATGTGAGGCATTATAGTAACTATGAGATAATTGGATGTGAGGCATTATAGTAACTATGAGACTATTGGATGTGAGGCATTATAGTAACTATGAGATGATTGGATGTGAGGCATTATAATAACTATGAGTGGATTGGATGTGAGACATTATAATAACTATGAGAGGATTGGATGTGAGGCATTATAGTAACTATGAGAGGATTGGATGTGAGGCATTATAGTAACTATGAGACAAGAATTGAGAACTTGTGGTGTGGATAGCTTCTAGGAACATTAGAGTTCCTAATACAATACTGCTCACACAATAGAGATTGTGAAGATACTTGCTATTGTAGAGAATGTATGGATATGTGATTTCAAAGTGTGTTATGTGGAGTTGTTTTAAGTGATTGTATTAATAAATATGTAAATAAGACATCTCTCCTGTCGTAATTTAGTATGTTAGGTATGAAGTAAAACGTTGGAAAGGTAGACAGAGTTATAATATATAGAAATATCTTCTGTCAGCATGTTATATCTCTCCATCTATCTATCTATCTATCTATCTATCTATCTATTGGCCTTTCGAGCCGTAGCCGGCCCATAGGGCGTAGACCAAGATACTCCTTCATCTGAATTTTTATTCTAGCAGTTTTCAATTCTTTTAAAGATATTTTATCAAATCTCGCCATTTGTCTCTGTTCTGTGCAAGCAGCTCTATCTCACTGAGGGAGCCGATTCCTGCTGCTCTTGCCTCTCTCATCAATGTTCTTCACAGCATCTCTCTGGGTCTTCCTCTTTTTCTCTTACCTGTTGTTTCCCACATGAGGCCTTGCTTTGCTATTCAGTTATTATCTCTTCTCATCACATGTCCAACATATGACCATCGTCTTTTCTTTATTACTGAAGATATTAGTGGTTGATTGGCGATTTCTCTAATTTCCTCGTTTGTTTTGAATTCATTCCACGCTATACCAAGTATTTTCCTTAGACATTTATTTTCGAATGCGTTAAACTTTGTTTCTATATCTCTTGTTGTTTTCCAGCTTTCACATGCATACGTAAGGGTTGATAGTACATTTGATTTGAATAGTATAAGTTTTGTGTTTGTGCTGATGAGTTTTGATTTCCACAACTTTTCAAGGCTTCTCAAAGACATTACTGCTTTAGCTATTCTGATTCCTCTGATTTAGCTATTCTGATTCCTCTGATTTAGCTATTCTCATTCCTCTGATTTAGCTATTCTCATTCCTCTGATTTAGCTATTCTCATTCCTCTGATTTAGCTATTCTCATTCCTCTGATTTAGCTATTCTCATTCCTCTGATTTAGCTATTCTGATTTAGCTATTCTCATTCCTCTGATTAAGCTATTCTCATTCCTCTGATTTAGCTATTCTCATTCCTCTGATTTAACTATTCTCATTCCTCTGATTTAGCTATTCTCATTCCTCTGATTTAGCTATTCTATCTCTCCATCAGAGATTATTAATTCTATCGGCAACCTTTATATTATGTTTTATTATACTATCTATCAATCTATCGATTGACCTTTCGAGCTGTAGCCGGCCCATAGAACCCAGAAACTCTTTCTCTTATCTAAATTTTTATTCTAGCAATTTTCAATCCTTGTAAAGATCTTTTATCAAATCTCACCATATATTATTATACTAAGAGAAAATGAAATCCCCTGTACATTTTTACTCCTCTGTACATTTAGCGTGTGAACAGTGTCTGTATTTATAGTGTGTGATTTGTCAGTATTTATAGTGTGAGATTTGTCACTAATTATAGTGTGAGATTTATCAGTATTTATAGTGTGAGATTTATCTGTATATATAGTGTGATATATTTGTCTGTATTTATAGTGTGAGATTTGTCTGTATATTCGTATGAGCTGTATCTCTATTTTTAGTGAGAGCAGTGTCTGTATTTACCGTGTTGGGTGTGATTGTATATAGGATGTTATTTTTTGTACTTTCATTGTTTGTATTTATATTGGCATTTGTTGTTTTGTTTGCAGGAAAATAATTAATTTTCCTTTTTTTTCCCTCACATAATTGTATGCTCACTATTGCAAAAGTGAATAATTTGTTGGATACATTTTAAATAAATTAATATTTTGTCTTTCTTCATTTAATTTAGATATACAAATATTTTGATTGTCATTCTGTTAAGAGCAACAAATAATGATTTAGATGCTTATTTTGTTTCAAACATAAATGTTAAGATAATGTTTCTGTTACAAAATTAAATGTATATATTTTCATTAAAATACTGAAATGAATTTTTTAGATTGACTTTCTGTTACTAAATAAAAACAAAAAATTCAAAAAATTTTGTTTGCAAAAAAATGTAGATTTTATTCTGTTGCAAAAGTAAATACTATGGTAATCACATTATTACAAAAATTAATGTGTATGTTGTCATTAGAATATTTTACTGAATATCTAGTAGGTATTTCTGTTACATATCTGAGTTGTTACTGTCATTCTATTACAATAATACATGTTTTGAGTGTTTTGCAAATATTTATTATCTAATTATGGTTATATTTGTACTTTGCTGTTCTTCCATATTCTATATATCTATCTGTCCTTTTGAGCCAAAGCTGGACATTGGACAGAAATTTTAGACTCTTTATGTTCGATGATCTTTGTTATCAAGGGTCGGACCTTGTACATAACCCACGTTGTATCTCAACATGTGTCCCTGTTGTGGATGAGCCAGTTGATCTCACCAAGAGAGCTGATGCTAGATGTTCTTACATCTTGCCCAGTGTTTTCTATAGTGTCTCTCTAGGTCAGTCTTTTTCTTTTGTCCTCGGGTTCCCATTTAAGAGCTTGTTTTGAGATTCTTGTCCCTTCTCATCTCATGGCCAAGCAATGACCACCTTCTTCTCTTGATTATAGGTGATATTTTTGGAAGCTTTGTTATTTCTCTTATTTCTGCACTAGTCTTCACTTATTTCTATGATATACACAATTATTTTCCTGAAGCATTTGTTTTCAAATAAATCTAATTTATTTTCTATTTCTTGAGTTGTTTTCCAGCTCTCGCATGTACTATTAAGGGTGGATGATATATACATCTGAAAACTCTGAGCTTTGTATTTGTGCTTAGTAATTTTGAAATTCATATATTATCAAGGCTTCTTTCATATTAGTAATTATTTATTAATTATCTGTATGTCATTACATTTGTAGACTCTTCATTATTATTATTATTTCTCTGACCAGATACAAACACAGTGCTATAACCTTTTGGTCAAGTACTTTCAGCCAAAAGTGTCATACACTTCACAAAGCGATGAAAGCTGTGCAAGCATTGTTAGAAATTCTGTGTGCTCTTTGACACCAGCCTTGTCTTCTATAATATCCACTGACAAAATTTGTGCCGAGCTCTTCAGTCGGGTTTTCTGTCTAATCTCAAGTCCAAGAGCTTATGAGAACCATAGTGGAGTGGTGATGATGTCCCTTATCATGAATAGGTAAAGTAAAGATTACATTTATTTCACTTTTAAATAACCATAAGGTAAGTCTGGCAGGTAAATGTAACAGCCGGTATGTTTATTTTGAAGATGAAGATTGTTGAGCTTTCCAAAAATTTAACAAGATATTGTGCAATCCATTTTTGACAATAAAGAAAGAAAAGAAAAGAAAAGAAAAGAAAAGAAGTTCTTAAATGTTATGCAGAACCAGTCTTAACATATGGATGCGAATCCTGGACAATATGGCGACAGACAAGAATATCATTACCGGCTGTAGAAATGTGGTTTTACAGAAAAAAGTTTACAATACCATGGACAGCTAAGAAGAGTAATGAAAACATTCTTTTGCCAAAGCAAAAAGAGAGATAATTTCCAATATTAGGAAGAAACAATCATCTTCTTTTGGCTATGCAATGAGAAGGCACCAACTGGAATATATTGTAACAACTGGGAAAATTGGGGGATGAAGAGATAGAGGGAAGCAAAGAGAAAAAATACCAGACAGCTTAAGAGAATGGCTTGGCATCAAGTCCAAAACAGAAATAATTTATAACTGTCCAGATCAAAATGTGAAATGCCATTATCACCCTCGCCAGCAGGCATGGGTGGTAAAAAAAAAAGTAAAGTACTCCCGTCACGCCAAGTGGCGTATAGGGAATATGGTGTTAGTGACCATAAATTTTACAGACCTTTGACACATGATTTTTGGGGTAATGTGGTCGGTATTATGCCCGTGCTGCTTTACTTTCCCAGAAAAAAATCCAGTACCCATTAAAGGCTGGGTGAACTGGAAGCCGTCGGAAGGGATCGAACCCTACCTCTTGTCCTTTGTAGTCCAGTTCACTAACCACTGAGCTATCGCAGCTCCCAGGCATGGATGGTACTTGATGATAATGATAGGATGTTGTTATGTCCATTCAGTCAGTGACTGTACAGATATATGCTCATTCACAAAAAAGCTCCACTCTGTGGGAGTCAGGTATAAAAGTATGGGTGGGTCAGACTGAATAATGTTTGATTCACTGATGTAAATGTAACACAAATGTCAACGTACTTGACTTGTTGTAACTATAATACAGATGTAAATAGATTCATTGACAAACTCTAGTCATTCTAGTAAGTTTATAGAGAATGACTACTCCACCATCCCTCTACACTTTTATTGACAACACAACAATAATAATGAAAATTGTCTCTCACAGTAACAACCTTTCTTCCAAATTCACATCCTGTCTCTAACAATTCAAACTCCACTTAAATTTGGTCATCAAACCCTTCATAACAGAATCTTCTAATTCATTCTATCTACTCTAACGTCTTTCCGGTGTCTTCATTCTATATCTCTGGTCTACTCTAATTAAATTCTGCTCTACCACTATATCATTCCTAAACTTCACTAGTTTTTCTCTTGGTCCAGGTTGTGCTGATGTTACATCTACCTTCCTGGAGTGCTGGACTAGCTCTGACTGTGTGTTCTTCCATGGTCAGCTGACCACACTAACTTTTCTACTCTTCTAATTGGCTGGTATAGATCTCTCAATGATCATGTGTAGTGAATCTTTGCCTCTTCTAGAACATTCAGAGATTTCTTTGTCCAAAGCCTCATAATTTAATTAACTATTCAAGTTCTAACCAATTGATATGCATCACCATTTTCTCCTTAACCCCATTACACTGCATGCACTCTGCACATGTTAAAGAACTCTTGGCAGTTGGAAATCAAAAAGAAGAGGCCAAAAATAGATGCTATCCTGGCAAAAATTGGTAGGTAATAAATCTACCCAAAAATGTCAAAACTGTGAAGGATAGCAAATTAGAGTACTGCTGAAGATTGAGAATCTCAGCCTTCATTGCAAGAGACACCTGAGCACATATTTAGATAAGAAAAAATGCCAAATTATTACCTGAAATTTATATAGACAATTTTGGATTTTTATTTATGATTTCTCTCTCCGAAACCACCCCTGGTTTCAACAGCGAGGCCTAGCTTGAAACGTCAATTTCTCATCAATGGAAAAAATATGAGTACCTCCGAAGTCGGAGTTATCTGCCTGTGTGCTGAGTGACCCCAGTGCACACAGCTGCCAGGGAAAAATGAATTAACACGTAAAATTCAGTTCTTTGTCGATAGGGACTTCATCAGAGGTAAAAGCTGGCGAACGAAATAAAGAAAAATAGACAATCCTTTAAACTTTTGAATAATGGTTAATCTGTTAACAAACAGTCTTCAAAATTTCTTGAACATCATCAAATTATTGACTTGTCTCATCTTATGAAAAGCTTTGCTACTCTCTCTTGTATAGTATGTCAGTACCATCTTATAATGCTCAATTTTTCTTTCTTTCAGATATATTATGAGATGTGGTTGGACTTCATCATCATCATGTGAGTTGACTGCAAAAACTCCACTAAAAGTCAGACACTCAGAAGAACTAGCAGTCAGGTCAAATGTACATCATAATGTTGTTGGGGACACAGCCCTAGCTCTACTGGATTTGCTGATTTGTAAGATGAAGCTTTCATTGGATGCTGTGTTCAAGGATTTGGGAGCAAATTTTCACACTAATTGTTTTCATGGTAAGCCTAGTGTGTTGGTCTTGGCAGAGACAATGGCTAGGGGATTACACCCAAACAGATAATGTGAAGTGAAGACCCTGAGATGGTTAGGGATCTATTGCAGATCACTTCCAGTATCTCCTACCAAATGTAGCACAATTATATTTTTTAATGAACCAATGAGACTTTAAAGAGAATTCCAAAGGTTAAGTTCAGCAACACAAAATCTTTAAACACATTGGTTCAAAGATTCAAATTCCACCACAGGTTTAGGAATTTTTCTATTTGAATCTCTTCATAGCTTTACCCTCCACTGGTAGTGAGATCCAATGTCTAGCCCTCTCGGGTTATGGTGAAAAATAGGAGGTCCGTGTGTGCACTCTGCGAACTTTAAAGAACTCTTGGCAGTTAAAGAATAGGCCAAAAGTTGCCACTGCTGAGGCAAAAATGGTTAAATTAGAAATCTATCCAGGCCAAAGATGGATGTGGTGGGACAAAAGGTACAAATATCACAACTTGCACAGGACATTGGCCTAAGGACAAAAAGGACCCTGGTTCAAAGCCAACCAGAAATGGTGGTGACTTTTCTGAAATAGGAAAAATTAATCTGTTTTTTCTTTATGACGTTGCCCTCCCCTGATCTCTTGGATAGTGAGATCCAATGTCTAGCCCTCATGAATAATGAACAGGAGGTCCCGTGTGCACTTGCTCACGTTAAAGATTAATTTGGTAGTTGAACTCTGAAAGAGTCGGTCATAATTGTGGCCGCTACACAAGTAAACTTGCCAACAGAAACCTACCCACACTGTGGATTCCCGCCATGCTCTGGAGTTTGTGTGAATGGGCCAGGATTCTCCCAGGATTTTCATGTGATTCTTGGAGGGAAAAATAATAATCATCATTTTTTTTTAAAATGTATAGTGCTTGATGATGTTAGGACATCATTGTTGACTCCAATTCCAAACATATAAACACACAGTCATCAAATTATCCCCGCCGCACATCAAACAATAGACCGTAAGATTAACATATGGCCAGTCAAGGGATTTACGATGAGCCATTACGATGACGTAGCACACACAACAATGTCGCACGCACAACAATGATGCGCCCTTTAGATTCCTGATTACTCTAGTGAATGCAACCTACGACGAACAAAACACGGTGCAAATTCCCTAAAGAGATATAACTGCGGCTGACTAAGCAGTTCACATTAATGAGTAACATGTAAATAACTTGTGTCAAACAATTCCAACAATGGTCATGAACAGCACCAATGTGATGTAAAATGCAGAACAAGCCTATGACAACATGGACAATATGACAACAGACAAGAACATCACTGGAGGCTGTAGAAATGTGGTTTTACAGAAAAAAGTTTAGAATACCATGGACAGCTAAGAAGAGTATTAAAAACGTTCTGAATGAGGCCAGAGCAAAGAGAGAGCTAATTTCCAATATTAGGAAGAACAATCATCATTTTTTGACCATGCAATGAGAAGGAAACAGCTGGAATATATTGTAACAACTGGAAAAAGTGAGGGACAAAGAGATAGAGGAAAACAAAGAGAAAAGATACCAGACAGCTTAAGAGAATGGCTTGGCATAAGGTCAACAACAGAAATAATAGATAACTGTCAAGATCGAAAGTTGTGGAGATACATGATCACCTATGCCAGCAGGCATGGTACTTGATGATGATGATTTAAAGGTGATTGAGTTAAGAAAAACAAATCAATCATCTTCTTCTTTTCTCTTTTTACTAATACCTAATAGGTGTCGTGGTTTATATCATTTGTCGTTCTTGATCTGTTCGAACTGTCTGAATTAGTGATTTTCCTTTGTTGTTACATGACTCTGTCACTGCATCTATCCATCTTCTTCTTTTCCCTTTTCACTGATACCTAAAAGGTGTCGTGGTTTATATCATTTGCCGTTCTTGAGCTGCTCAAACTGTCTGAATTAGTGATTTTCCTTTGTTGTTACATGTCTCTGTCACTGCATCTATCCATCTTCTTCTGGGTCTTCCTCTTGGTCTTTTTCCATGCATTCCCGAGAAGAGCGCCCTTGATGGTAATTGGTGAGGATTCATTCTGACCAGGTGGCCAAACCATTTAATTTGTTGTTGTTCTATATATTCTTGACAGGGTTTTGTTCCTACCATTTTTCTTATGGTTTCATTTGGTATTCTATCTCTTCTTGTGTTGTTTGTTACTTTTCTCAAGCATCGCATCTCACATGTATTGATCTTTTTTAATTGTGATTTAGAAAGTGTCCATGTTTGACTTTCATAGCACAAAGTTGGTATGAAAATGCTAATTATAATTTGTTGTTTAGCTGGCATAGAAATGTTTGTATGTCTTAGGAATGGTGAAAGCTGGTAAGTGACAGCATTTCCTTTTTGTATTCTCATGTCAATTTCTCTGTCTAGTTTTCCATCTTCTGTGAACATTGTGCCCAAATACTTGAATTCCTCTATTTGTTTTATTTCTTTATCTTTGATCTTAATGTTTAAAGGGTGTCTTAATTTGCTTATTCTCATAGCCTCTGTTTTTGCTGTGTTAATTTTCATACCGTAGTTTGTGCAGCTTTTATCTAGAGATGTTAAATGCTGTTGTACCAGGTTTTCATCCTCGTGTATTAGGCATTGGTCATCTGCGAAGAGTAGCACGTTGATGTTGAAGTTTTCTACCTCTATGTTTTTATTTGATTTTTCCTTATTGTTGGTTGTTTCCTGATTTATTTTGTCCATATATATGATGAAGAGGAGTGGTGAGAGGACACATCCTTGACTTACACCTGTTATAACCTAAAACCATTCTGACAGACCCTCCGATGTGCTAACGGCACTTTGACTGTTTTTTATATAATGCCATTATATTACAACAAATCAATAACAGCCTTATATTTCCTGTCAGGTTTAACACAGACTGTGACCAAGTGTTTACTTGATATAACTGAAGGCATGCAGAAAGATCTTATACGTGTAGAAGAAGAGGTTTGGAGGCAAAGACTGCAAGATATTGTGTCTCTGAACCAACAGATTATTCATTTTGTGCTGGAATTGCTGGCAGGCGGGAAGAGTTTTGGTAAGATTTGTTGTGGTTAGAGTATGGTTACTTGTAAAGAGTTGACTGTGGTGTGTGAATTCTGGTAGTACTTGGGGAAAATGTGGTAGTACTTGGGGAGAATCTGGCCATACAAAAAATCTAGTTGTATTTTTGAAAAAAATGTGGTAGTACTTGGGGAGAATCTGGCCATACAAAAAATCTAGTTGTATTTTTGAAAAAAATGTGGTAGTACTTGGGGAGAATCTGGCCATACAAAAAATCTAGTTGTATTTTTGAAAAAAATGTGGTAGTACTTGGGGAGAATCTGGCCATACAAAAAATCTAGTTGTATTTTTTTTTAAATGTGGTAGTACTTGGGGAGAATCTGGCCATACAAAAAATCTAGTTGTATTTTTTTTTAAATGTGGTAGTACTTGGGGAGAATCTGGCCATACAAAAAATCTAGTTGTATTTTTTTTTAAATGTGGTAGTACTTGGGAAAATGTGGTAGTATTGGGAAAAATGTGGTAGTTCTTTGGGGAAAATCTGATTATATATAAAATCTAGTTGTGTTTTGAAAATAAATGTGGTAGTTCTTTGGGGAAAATCTGATTATATATAAAATCTAGTTGTGTTTTGAAAATAAATGTGGTAGTTCTTTGGGGAAAATCTGATTATATATAAAATCTAGTTGTGTTTTGAAAATAAATGTGGTAGTTCTTTGGGTAAAATCTGATTATATATAAAATCTGGTTGTGTTTTGAAAATAAATGTGGTAGTTCTTTGGGTAAAATCTGATTATATATAAAATCTAGTTGTGTTTTGAAAATAAATGTGGTAATTCTTTGGGTAAAATCTGATTATATATAAAATCTAGTTGTGTTTTGAAAATAAATGTGGTAGTTCTTTGGGTAAAATCTGATTATATATAAAATCTAGTTGTGTTTTGAAAATAAATGTGGTAGTTCTTTGGGGAAAATCTGATTATATATAAAATCTAGTTGTGTTTTGAAAATAAATGTGGTAGTTCTTTGGGTAAAATCTGATTATATATAAAATCTAGTTGTGTTTTGAAAATAAATGTGGTAGTTCTTTGGGGAAAATCTGATTATATATAAAATCTAGTTGTGTTTTGAAAATAAATGGTAGTACTTGGGAAAAATGTGGTAGTACTTTGGGAAAGTTGTGGCAGTTTTTTGAGAAAATGTGGTTGTACTTAGAAAATCATTTGGAAGCAGTAGAAATGTGGTTTTACAGAAGAATGTTGAGAATATCATGGACAACTAAGAAGAGTAATGAAAACATTCTGAAAATGGCAGAAGCAAAAAGAGAGTTAATTTCCAATGTTATGAAAAACAGTCATCATTTTTTGCCATGTAATGATGGAACAGCTAGAATATATTGTAACAACTGGGAAAATTGAGGGACGAAGAGATATAGGGAAGCAAGAGGAAAAGATACCAGACAGCTTAAGAGAATGGCTTGGCAGAAGGTCAACAACAGAAATGATAAATAACTGGCGGGATCGAAAGTTATGGAAAGACATGATCACCTATGCCAGCAGGCATGATACTTGATGATGATGAATTGAGAATTATCTGCCTTTTAATATTGTTATACTATTTATAACAAATAATATATTTTTTCCTTCATATATGATCAATAGATTGATATTTTCATTTTCTTCAACCATTTTCCTTTCCAGTGATGTATAACATGTACCATATTTAACTATATTATTGCGTGAAATTGTAAAAAGATAAAGACGTGATGAAATTTTTCTAAATTGAAAATTGATCTGGTCCAAATCTAAAGTTCACCAAAGTCTGGAAAGAGTTAAATAAAAGCATAAAAGATTTAATGAAGGTCTGTACATCAAGAGAAAGTGAAAGTTTGTAAATAATGATACTTTATTGTGATCATTCTGCATGATCTTCAGAGAGCTGCCCTTCATTTGCTGAAATGGGCATTGCCCTGAACAACCTCATTTCTACTGATCAAGAACAAGAAGATAATGCCTTGTCCTTGTCCCCTGAATTTCAGCTGCTCCTGTCGTGGTGCTGGCTCAATATCAAGGTCAGTTGCTTGCTTTATTAAATGTGTAATTTGTGTATATATATATTTTTTATTTTAGGTAATATTTTGCAGATTAGTGCTTTAATACTTCTGTTCATTTTGTTTAATGTTGCCATGGTATGGATATGAATTATGGACATTTACAATTGTGTATAAGAGCCAGCCTGAATGATACACTAGAGGATGTTAATCATTTGTCTAGAAGAACCAAAAGATGCATAAGATGATATGAGATGGCCTTAATTTCAACCAAATTACTGTGGTAAAGTCAAAGGCTCTTTCTAGTCAACTTCTTTACCTTTTGCAAAAGACAAAAGATAAATTGTTCTAGTAGAACATTTTTTTTACTGTGTAGACACTTTCTTATGTTTTGGTGTCCATATGATTCTACTTCGTCTTCTTCTCTTTACCTCATTTGATGTCAAGGGATATTCAAAGTTCTGGCTTTTGTTCTTCTGCAGCCTCACCTATCAACACTGAATGATAATATATTTAATTATTTGGAGTTGACAGCAGTAAAGTATGAGAATCGGTCAAAAAGTTTTGCTCTTTAATATGAAGAAGTCAAAGCATGTACCTGAGATTGAGTGTGATATTTAGTATTTAGCTCATCTTTACATATTCACTCTAGAAGATGTTGCACTTCTCTCATTGCTTCTGTACATTCTTGGTGCCATGATTGTAGAACTCCTTTGTCTGGCCAAGAACTACTTCTTTGGTTCAGTAAATCCTGGAGACACCAGTGTTGGTATGATATTATGTGCCATCCACCATACTAACCATACCTAGCATCAAGTGACTTCTTCATGAAGAATCTGCTACATGGGCTTCTTGTTTCTTGAGAAATGCCTGAATATGATTAACATAGTTTTGAGGAGTTCTATGGTCTGGGGCACCACGAAGTGAATAAGCAATGGGAGAAGTGCCTTGAGCAGTGAATACATAGAGAAGGACTAAAGTTTACACTAGTTTCAGGTATGAACCTTAACACCCTCTCATACTAAGGTTCAAAACATTGTGACCAACCATCACACATTACCAAAATCATTAGCAATTTAAAAAAAAAAGATTTTCAGTATTTCCTATCCTTAGTTGACATAATGTTTGATTTGTGCCATAGTGTTTTCCTGTCCTTAGTTGACATAATGTTTGATCTGTGCCATAGTATTTCCAATCCTTAGTTGACATAATGGTTGATCTGTGCCATAGTATTTCCTGTCCTTAGTTGACATAATGTTTGATCTGTGCCATAGTATTTCCTATCCTTAGTTGACATAATGTTTGATCTGTGCCATAGTATTTCCTATCCTTAGTTGACATAATGTTTGATCTGTGCCATAGTATTTCCTATCCTTAGTTGACATAATGTTTGATCTGTGCCATAGTATTTCCTATCCTTAGTTGACATAATGTTTGATCTGTGCCATAGTATTTCCTATCCTTAGTTGACATAATGTTTGATCTGTGCCATAGTATTTCCTGTCCTTATTTGACATAATGTTTGATCTGTGCCATAGTATTTCCTGTCCTTATTTGACATAATGTTTGATCTGTGCCATAATTCTACATTTATATTGTAAGAACGATGCTCATAATGTAAGATAATAACATATTGAAGTCCTTGAAGAAAGATGAGGCCCTGAATATTACATGAATATTATCACAATCCTTGGTGTTATCAGTGGCAGGTAACCAACTTGTTCAGTCATTTCTGATCTGGCAATATCTGGACATAGTACAATATTTTCCTATGTTTTTTCTCTGTATCTGTTGAAACTAGATATACTGGACCTCATGCCTAACCGTTATCATCTTAAGTTCTCTGTCATCTTGTACCTAATAGCACAGACAGAAAATTAAGTGCTCTTGATGGAGCTCTACTGTTTGCTTCATACATTGCCCCTTGTCTGGCACTTTCTATCTATTTTTTGTTCACCTGAAGTACTGTCTATATCTGCAATGTCATCTCTTGTATAAATTTTACTCTTTTTGTAGTTCTTGTAGAGTTTCTTAGTTTTGATTGGCCAGTAGCTCTAATCTCAAGCCTCCTGGCTTCCCAGAGTGGTTGAGAACATCCATTAGTAGTGTCTGGACCCTTTGGAAACTGAATGTCCATCACAGGGTGAGTGTCATCATCTCAACTCACAGTTATAGACATTATTCTCATCCTGTATGAATGCCGTGGTGCACCTTTTGGTGGGTTACCTCCATCTTCAGCACTCATACTTTCTAGAGCTGACTGTGATCTTGCCTGAGTGTAGGAAGGCCTAGCTAGTCTTGGCTTTGAGTTCCTGGTAACAGTTAAGCCCCATCACCATGACTAAAGATCCTTGGTGGGACCTGTGGTACCTGATATTTTGCTAATCTATTTTTCTATAAGTCTTCATTTTATCACTTGTGCTTGCATCTAGTTGGTTGTTAATGCTTGTTATGGGATGTTTGATTGCTAATAACCATGTTATGTGTCCAAACTAAGATGTTTGCTATTTCTATAAATCAAATTTTGTGTTGCACCTACTATTCTTCTAAGACTTTTTTTTTTAATTTGGTTTTATAAGTACCAAATATCACATTTCATGTTTAACAAGAATCATCAGGAGTCGTAAGCTTAAGGGACAGAGCACCTTTTGAGCTACCCAGAATGCAGTAAGTTAATTTTTCTAAGTAAGTTGATGCTCCTTCCTTGTCTTAAGGCATGTTGGGAATATGGTACTAGTGCTCATATTTTTAAGTGACCAGCGATGTATGTTATTTTTTAGGTCATATTATTGGTATCATGCTAGGTCATCTTTACTTTCTAGAAGCATCTTTGGGTGGTCTAGAGGTAAGATGGCAACCTCTGGACAAAAAAGTCCCAGGTTTGAATCCCACCAGACAGTGAAAATTTGTCACTTTGAATTTATGGTTTCTTCCAGTTTAAATCAGTGGTTTCTTCATGGCTTTACTAACCCCTGGTCTATGGGTAGTGAGATCTGATGTCTCATCATCATCATCATGTGCCATACCGGTTGGCGTAGACGATCATGTCCCTCCACAATCTTCTATCTACAGTGCATCGTATGAGTTCTGGTGTTGACTGTTTTCCATGCCATGACACCAAGCTATCCAGTATTTTCTCTCTTTGTCATCCGCGATCTCTCTTTCCTTTTATTTTGCCAGTTATAACCAAGTATTCCAACTTTCCTCTTCTCATGATGTGCCCGAAAAATGTTGATTGTTTCTTTCTGATGTTTTTTAAGAGCTCCCTTTTTGTGTTGGCCTCTTTGAGAACTTCCTCATTGGTCTTTTTAGTTGTCCAGAGAACTTTGAACATTCTTCTGAGAAATCCCATCTCTGTAGCCTCTAATCGTCTTTTCATTTGTTTGTCTACTGTCCATGACTCGCTTCCATAGGTCAGAATTGGTTCTATATAGCACCGATGAACTCTCTTTCTAATTTTTATTGACATAGATTTGTTGCATAAGATATTTTTCATTTCTGAAATGCTATTTTGGCCTGAGCTATTCTGCTTTTTATTTCTGTGTTGCATCTCCCATCTGATGTTATTATTGTGCCCAAGTATTTGAAACGTTGCACTAGTTTCAGATTTGTCTTGTTTATTTTTATGCTGCATGATGGTGATGATTGTTTCTTTGATATAACCATGACTTCTGTTTTCTTACTATTCAGACTGAGACTTTTCTTGTTGTTTTCTTGTCTAGCCCTCTAATAACTGCTAAAAACAGAAGGTCCCATGTGCATTAAGCGCACTTTAAAGAATTCTTGACAGTAGAAAATCAAAAACATGTCTGCTGCCTAATAAAAATTGTAGGAAAAATCTACCCAAAAATGTCAAAACTTTCAATGATAAAATATCAGAGTACCTCTGAAGTCAAAGAATATCTGCCTGTATGGCGAGGGACACCTGAGCACACAGCTGCCTATGAGAAAAATAGGTAAAAGTGATATTGACATAAAATCCTGTCCTTTTAGACTTTACTAGAGGTATAAAGCTGGCAGACAAACGGAGGGTGGGTAAACCTCAAAAATTAGTTGGTCAAAAAAATATTTGCCACATGTGGAAGTTGAGCTTGGGCCCTTCTGATCAGTATTGAGTGCACTAACCTCTCAGCCACAGTGCATTTGACTAATTATTAACCAATTATGTCTTATCTCACAGGAAAGCTGTTCATGTCTTGGTGAAGTAACGACATTGATTGTGACTTGTGACAGCCTTTGCCCACTTTGGATGCCTGTGCTGTCTGAGATTGGTGAAATATTTGTGAAGGTTCTAACAACTTGCAGACACAGGGTAATAATCTATGGTCAAAACATTACTAGGATATCTTAAACTTTTGTAAAATTTCTTATTTTTATAGCTTCCCTTTTGTACATGATGAATTCAATTTTTTTATTCATAAAAATCAAAACGAGCACTATACAATACAATATTCATCCCAACGTTGTGCTACCAATGCCAGACCTGGACCCTAGATGCAAGAACAATAATAGAAAAATAACCTCTACTGAGATGAAATGTGTTAGACGAATGACATGAAACAGCCTGAGAGATAAGATCAGAAATGAAGAACTGAGAAAAAAGCTAGGAATAGCCCCCACCATAGAATATATAAGGAAACAACAGATAAATTGGTTTGGCCACGTGACAAGGTAGAAAGATCAAAATATAACACAAAGAGCCTTCAGCAAATGTTCACCAGACCCAAGGGTCGACCACGAAGAGACTAGGAACTGAATTTTGCGTGTTAAGCCATTTTTCCCTGGCAGCCGTGTGCACAGGAGTCCCTCGTTGCACAGGCAGATAACTCCGACTTCGGAGGTACTCATATTTTTTCCGTCCATGAGTAATTGACGTTTCAAGCCGGGCCTCACTGCTGAGACCATGGGTGCATGCAGCAGAGAGAAATCATTTTTTAAAATCCCAACCGCTGTAGCCAGGATTTGAACCCACAATCTCTCTATCTCCAGTCTGGCTTCTTGACTCGTGACCAACCAATCCCCCTTTTAGGCTTTATAATTCCCAGATCTTTTGTGGATCTGCTAACTTTTGTCATTTCATGACAATGAAATCCTCCAGCCTTCAGGATACATTATTATTATCATCTGTTGATGTTGTAGAGCACCTATAGGCCAAACTAGAGTGTTGTGATTTTTGTTCTTCCAGGTAGTAATCAGGTTTAATTTACAGCATTTGGAATGGTTGGCATTTCTGCTGAGAATGTCTTGTGTTTGCATGAAAAAATAATAGCCAAGGCTGTCAAAAGAACATTAACTAGAACTTTGGGAGGTAAAGGTGCCCAACAACAACAGAGCTGAAGTTGCTATCAACTCATAGCTGGTGGTTTGTACGAGGATCAGTGAACCAGAACTATCTAGATTCTACTCCATCTCTTCATGTTACCTCTAGTTACAGACTAACTAGTCTAGTCTGGCCAAGTAGGTAGGAATTTAGAGGCAAGGCAACCCGATATCCAAAAGTGCCATGCTAAAGAAGCATGTGTTGGACCTAAAGGTGAAAATTGAGTTATTGTGTATAATAGATCATCATTGCACTCCGAACATGTCCATAGGGCTCAGATCCCCTCCTCAGCAAGACCCGCAGTGTGCACTCCGAACATGTCCATAGGGCTCAGATCCCCTCCTCAGCAAGACCCGCAGTGTCCAGTGACTGACGACTCCAGTTCTGTGTTGGTTGATAAGTCTTTTTATACGCCCAATAAGTTTCTCATTTCTGGCTGTGCCCATTTTAACTCCCATCTCTTTCATCCGAAGGATTGATGTGGACTCATGGTTGTCGAAGTTCTGTGCCCTTGCCACATCTCTGAGGGCGTTGATGATGTCCGCCCGATCCATTGGTTGACTGTCTTCAATGACAGCATAGCTATCCAACCTGTCTGCTCTTTCATTTCCCTGTATTCCCGCATGTCCTGGGACATAGAAAAAGGTGACCTTACGTATTTTTTACTTCTGCAATGACACTACCCATTGCATGAGTATAAAGCCTGCTTCCACTTTTTTTATCATGCTCATCGAATCACTCAGTATGCAGGCGTGGGTGAAAATATCAGTTTTTACTTACTGCAGGCAGCAACACAGCACACTTATGCCCTCTTAACGTTCTTTTAAGGGAGGATGATGAAGCCAGATAGCTTGCATTGGAACTCAAGGATACTAGAAGTAGAACTTTTTATATACTTTTAAACCAAAGGGTTATGAGATGAAGTGAATAAGATTATATAGAAAATAAGTGTTAAGAAGACTAAAACAATGACAATAAACAGATAACACAAAACCTCCAAGTCAGTATTCAAGTCGATGTACAGGATCTAGAAAGTGTTCATTGTTGAATAGTCCTTGAAAAGAAGATTTATGGAAGGAAGGATAGAATTGGGTGGACTGAGAAGAAAACAAATAATGAAGATTTGAAATAGCTCTTTCCAAAGATGGGTGTGTTAGGCTGAAAGGCACAGATATCATGGTTTCACCATAAACTAGTGATACAACACATTATTTATTCTTTTTTAAAATACATATTTGTAAGTTTGTTTTAAGTCTGTTCCTGCTGAAGGTCTATTGCGCTGAAACGTCATTCTGGTTTGTCTTGTCCACTTGTTACGTGAAGCTTTAACCATACCGTTTTTTTTTTCAATTTATATATATATATACATTTTTTTTCATTTCTCCTGATACAATGCATCCATGCTCACTTAGCGGGTGAATACTTAGAAGAGAAGAAATAGCTGAAAATGAAGAGCGAACTATTTACCACAATCTGAGCAAGAAGAATGAAACTTTCTGCACACTCAAGGAGAAACAATAATTTACTGAAAGTCATCTTACAAGTGAAAATACACGGTAAACATGGCAGAGGCAGACAAAGACTGACTGCATCAAGTGCTGGACAGGAGAACCAATAACAATGTGTACCGTCAATACAAGAGACAGGATGAAATGGTAATACATGGTTGTCAATTATTGATGAAGAGACAGCATGAGATGATGATGAGTAAGTATACGGTCAGGTGAATTGACAGACAGAGCGGCGGGTTCACCGAGAAGAGTATTGTGTTATGAGGAACTTGTTCCTAATGTAAAACTCTTATTTTGTAGTGTCATCTTTTATTACTATTATATAATTATATAAATAATAATATTATATTCCAAGCAGTATTTAGGCTTTGATAACTTATATTAAGTATTACTGTGACTGATAGTCTGACTCATATTTTTGATTGTCACTTTAAAACTTGTTTTGTTACCAATCTTCTTGCAGGGTGCCATAGAGGGGTCCCGTCATGGCCTTTATCACTTCTGTAGTTCTCTCATGTCAAGCAGTGAGGCTCAACTCAATGAAATTCCATGCTCAATCTTGCAGCAGGTAATTGGTTGCCCTTCACCCGTGTGTTACCAGGGCCTTATTATGAGGGAAGGAAAGTAAGAATAGTGATTCTGTGACCTTCCAAGCATGTCATAATAGGCGACTAAGGAGGTTGATTGATGGCTTAACAAGCTGCCACTGTAAAAAGTATTGTTATGGAAACAGAGCCATACATTTTAGAGCAGGGATTTGTGCTATTTTGGCATGCAAGTTTTCTGTTTTTGAGATTGTGGTTCTGCCCTATGTGCCATCTTCGACTCGAAAGGACAATAGATAGATAGAGAAATGGTTTACCAGGAAATCCTCCAGAAATGGCACCTGGAATGTACGTACCCTAAATGAACAAGGAAAAGCTGCACAGGTAGCAGCAGAAATGAGAAATTGCAAAATAGATATTCTGGGAATGTGCGAAACAAGATGGCTAGGAACGGAAAGAATAAAACTAGATACAGGAGAGATGATTTTATCATCAGGACACCAGGAACCTGGAGCACAACATAGTGAAGGGGTAGCTATAATGTTATCAAGGAATGCACAGAAGACACTAATAGAATGGGAAGCAGTAGGGCCAAGACTAATGAGAGCAACATTTAAAACAACCAAAAACAAAATAAAATTACACATTATCCAATGCTATGCACCAACCAATGATAAGGATGATTTAGTTAAAGATGAATTCTATAAACAGTTACAATGTCAGATGGATGAAAGACGAACCAAGGATATTATAATCGTGATGGGAGATCTAAATGCTGAAGTAGGATCAGACAACAGAGGCTTTGAAGAGATTATGGGAAAACATGGACTTGTAGATATAAACGAGAATGGAGAGATATTTGTGAATTTCTGTGCCCTTTAATCAAGTGAGCTTAGGAGGAACAATATTCCAACATTATAGAATACACAAAGCTACATGGGTGTCACCAGATCATAGAACGGAAAATCAAATTGATCACATATGTATAATAATAAGTTTAAGTCATCCTTACAGGATGTAAAAGTATATAGAGGGGCAGATGTAGCTTCAGATCATCATCTTCTGATAGCCAAACTTAAACTTAAACTAAAAAGATATACTACAACGAATAAGGGTAGAAAGTATTTCAATGTAGGGTTTCTTAAAGAACAAGGAATTAAAGATAAATTCGCAGTTACAATATCAAACAAATACTAAGTCTTCCAACAACTAGAAAATACAATAAATATAGAAGATCATTGGAAACAGGTAAAAGATATATGGAAAGAAACGCGAAGAAACACTGGGAAAAGAGAACGCCAGAATAAGGCATGGATGACAGCAGAGACCCTGGATAAAATTAAAGAAAGAAAGAGCAAGAAAGCAGACATAAATAAAAGCAAAACAAGAAGTAATACAGCCAAGACACAGGAAGCTTACACAGAAGTGAACAAAGAAGTGAGAAGATGCATTAAAAGGGATAAGAGGAAATATATAGATGAACTAGCTAAAGATGCAGAGGAAGCAGCAAATAAAGGGAATATGAAAGAACTGTACAACAGCATAAAGAAATTAAGTGAAAACTACAAACAGATCAATGCCTTTATTAAAGATAAGAAAGGAAATCTGCTTAGTAATATAAGGCAACAAATGGAGAGATGGAAAGAGCACTTTGAAGAACTTTTGAACAGACCCGGCTCAAATAATCCTCCAGATATACTACCAGCAGAAGAAGAGTTACACGTTAACTGTGGAAAACCAAGCAAAGAAGAATTAATGAAAACCATCAAGCTAATAAAAAATGGTAAAGCCACAGGATTAATTGTTTTGTTGATTTCAAGGGCTATCTAGCACAGATAATGGCTTCCAGGTTCACACAACCTTAAATGGGTACTGGATTTTTTTCTCTGAAGTAAAAGCAGCACAGGTTGACCACATTACCCCATAAAAATAATGTGCTGTGTCTACAAAAATATGGACAGTAACACAATATTCCCTATACATCACCTGGTGTGATGGCGCTGTTTTATTTTGTTTTCTTTCATCAAGCTTTCTTTGGTTTTCATACAATTTTTTTGTGTAAAATAAAAGTAGAGTAATTGAGGAAACAATCATCATTTTTGGCCATGTAATGAGAAGAGAACAACTGGAATATATTATAACAATTGGAAAAATTGAGGGATGAAGAGATAGAGGGAAGCAAAGAGAAAAAAACAGACAGCTTAAGAGAATGGCTTGGCAGAAGGTCAACAACAGAAATGATAAATAGCTGCCGAGATCAAAAGTTGTGGAGAGACATGATCACCTACGCCAGTAGGCCCGGTACTTGATGATGATGAATTGAGGAAAGTCACCCAAATAGTAATTTTCTAGAGTCCTTACAAATTATGAGAATTCCATATGATATATAGAAGATGTTTTATGGCAGATTTTGAGAAGAGAAAAGTTGGAAAATTTTGTTACAGCCGGGAAACGACAGGGATAGAGAGATTGTACACGACAAAGAAAGAATATACTAGATAGCTTGGTATCGTGGCATAGAAAACAGTGAACAACAGATTTGAAAATGATGCACTGTGGACAGAGAATTGTGGAAGAACATGATCACCTGCGTCAACTGGTATGGCACATGATTATGGTGGTGGTAATGATGATGGTGATGATGATGGAGGGTATAAATTTGAATGTTCACAAAAATTATCGAGTCACAAATCATGTACTAATTTTTATAATCATGACAAAAATGTTTTTTTTTTAATAAGAGCATTTATTGTCTCAGATTTGTATGAGTTACCTTATATTAGTGCCAGAAATGAACATTATTTTGTACTTTAAGGTACTAGGCAGCTTGTCCCAGAATTCCCTGTTATCCTCTGTAACTCGCAGATCTGCTGGGCTGCCTATCATCATACAGACTGTTCTCCAGGCAGCTCACAAGAATGGAAATGTAAGTTGAGGTCTAGCTTTCATTATTTTTCTTTTAATTTTAATTTTTCATTTTTAGTTGTTTTAAGACTTCATAATTTGTTTTCTTTTCCTTCCATCCAATTCTACTTATTCTTCAATATATCCACATTTCAAAGGCTTTAATTCTCTGTTCTGTTTTTTTGTCTAATGTCCATGTTTTTGCACCATATAGGAATGTTGAGAAGACATAACATTTTGCTATTCTTAGTTTTAGCCCTGGTGTTATTTGTTTTGATGTTTGTATGTTCTTCATGACATTAAAATTACTTTTTGCCATTCCTATTCTTTTGTTTATTTCAGTTTACATTTTCCATCACTGGTTATAGTTATGTCCAAGGTAGTTGTAGTTCTGAACTGTCTCCAGGTCTTTTCCTTCAATTTTGATATCCACCTGTGGGTTTTGAGTATTTTCTTTGTTTATGATCATAGTTTTAGTCTTTTTTATATTCATATCTAGTCCATATTTATACAGGAGATACTAATATATGAATAGAAATAAATAATTTTCTTTGAGCACATCACTCACTATGTGTTAATGCTATGTGTATGAGTATAATTAGCTTGTTTAATACATTTTTGTTCATGTTTATAATAATTTGATTCACTTTATCATAATTTGATTCAGCTGAAGAATTGTGTTTATGTTAACAGAAAACTCTGCTCACGTCAACGGTAGAACAGTTATTTGATGTTGCCTCACAGCAGTTGCCCACCAATCACAATCAACTTCAGGATCTCAGCCAGAGTCATGCCCTAAACATTCTCAAAGTTGGTGGGAATGTGCCTGTTTTGTTTCATGTGCTGGTTCCTCTGTGTCTGTTTTTGTTTTATGTGCTGGTTCCTCTGTGTCTGTTTTTATTTCTTGTGCTAGTTCTTCTGTGGTTTAATGTGCTAGTTCTTCTGTGCCTGTTTTTGTTTCATGTGCTGGTTCCTCTGTGTCTGTTTTTGTTTCATGTGCTGGTTCCTCTGTGTCTGTTTCTGTTTCATGTGCTGGTTCCTCTGTGTCAGTTTTTGTTTTATGTGCTGGTTCCTCTGTGTCAGTTTTTGTTTTATGTGCTGGTTCCTCTGTGTCTGTTTTTGTTTCTTGTGCTAGTTCTTCTGTGGTTTAATGTGCTAGTTCTTCTGTGCCTGTTTTTGTTTTATGTGCTGGTTCCTCTGTGTCTGTTTTTGTTTCATGTGCTGGTTCCTCTGTGTATGTTTTTGTTTCATGTGCTAGTTCCTCTGTGTATGTTTTTGTTTTATGTGCTGGTTCCTCTGTGTATGTTTTTGTTTTATGTGCTAGTTCCTCTGTGTCTGTTTTTGTTTTATGTGCTAGTTCTTGTGTCTGTTTTTGTTTCATGTGCTGGTTCCTCTGTATCTGTTTTGTTTCATGTGCTGGTTCATCTGTGTCTGTTTTTGTTTTATGTGCTGGTTCCTCTGTGTCTGTTTTTGTTTCTTGTGCTAGTTCTTCTGTGGTTTTATGTGCTGGTTCTTCTGTGCCTGTTTTTGTTTTATGTGCTGGTTCCTCTGTGTCTGTTTTTGTTTCATGTGCTGGTTCCTCTGTGTATGTTTTTGTTTCATGTGCTGGTTCCTCTGTGTCTGTTTTTGTTTCATGTGCTGGTTCCTCTGTGTATGTTTTTGTTTTATGTGCTAGTTCCTCTGTGTCTGTTTTTGTTTTATGTGCTAGTTCCTCTGTGTATGTTTTTGTTTTATGTGCTAGTTCCTCTGTGTCTGTTTTTGTTTTTTGTGCTAGTTCCTCTGTGTCTGTTTTTGTTTTATGTGCTGGTTCCTCTGTGTATGTTTTTGTTTTATGTGCTAGTTCCTCTGTGTCTGTTTTTGTTTCATGTGCTGGTTCCTCTGTGTCTGTTTTTGTTTCATGTGCTGGTTTCTCTGTGTCTGTTTTTGTTTTATGTGCTGGTTCCTCTGTGTATGTTTTTGTTTCATGTGCTAGTTCTTCTGTGGTTTCATGTGCTAGTTCTTCTGTGTCTGTTTTTGTTTCATGTGCTGGTTCCTCTGTGTCTGTTTTTGTTTCATGTGCTGGTTCCTCTGTGTCTGTGTTTGTTTCATGTGCTGGTTCCTCTGTGTCTGTTTTTGTTTTATGTGCTGGTTCCTCTGTGTATGTTTTTGTTTCATGTGCTGGTTCCTCTGTGTCTGTTTTTGTTTCATGTGCTGGTTCCTCTGTGTCTGTTTTTGTTTTATGTGCTTGTTCCTCTGTGTCTGTTTTTGTTTCATGTGCTAGTTCTTCTGTGTCAGTTTTTGTTTCATGTGCTAGTTCTTCTGTGGTTTCATGTACTAGTTCTTCTGTGTCTGTGTTTGTTTCATGTGCTAGTTCTTCTGTGTCTGTCTGTTTCATGTGCTAGTTTTTCAGTGTCTGTTTTTGTTTCATGTGCTAGTTCTTCTGTGGTTTCATGTGCTAGTTCTTCAGTGTCTGTTTTTGTTTCATGTGCTAGTTCGTCTGTGGTTTCATGTGCTAGTTCTTCTGTGTCTGTGTTTGTTTCATGTTCTAGTTCTTCTGTGTCTGTGTTTGTTTCATGTGCTAGTTTTTCTGTGTCTGTGTTTGTTTCATGTGCTAGTTCTTCTGTGGTTTCATGTACTAGTTCTTCTGTGGTTTAATGTGCTAGTTCATCTGTGTCTGTGTTTGTTTCATGTGCTAGCTCTTCTGTGGTTTAATGTGCTTGTTCTTCTGTGTCTGTGTTTGTTTCATGTGCTAGTTCTTCTGTGGTTTAATGTGCTTGTTCTTCTGTGTCTGTGTTTGTTTCATGTGCTAGTTCTTCTGTGTCTGTGTTTGTTTCATGTGCTAGTTCTTCTGTGTCTGTGTTTGTTTCATGTGCTAGTTCTTCTGTGTCTGTGTTTGTTTCATGTGCTAGTTCTTCTGTGTCTGTGTTTGTTTCATGTGCTAGTTCTTCTGTGTCTGTGTTTTTTCATGTGCTAGTTCTTCTGTGTCTGTGTTTGTTTCATGTGCTAGTTCTTCTGTGGTTTAATGTGCTTGTTCTTCTGTGTCTGTGTTTGTTTCATGTGCTAGTTCTTCTGTGGTTTAATGTGCTTGTTCTTCTGTGTCTGTGTTTGTTTCATGTGCTAGTTCTTCTGTGTCTGTGTTTGTTTCATGTGCTAGTTCTTCTGTGTCTGTGTTTGTTTCATGTGCTTGTTCTTCTGTGTCTGTGTTTGTTTCATGTGCTAGTTCTTCTGTGGTTTAATGTGCTTGTTCTTCTGTGTCTGTGTTTGTTTCATGTGCTAGTTCTTCTGTGTCTGTGTTTGTTTCATGTGCTAGTTCTTCTGTGGTTTAATGTGCTTGTTCTTCTGTGTCTGTGTTTGTTTCATGTGCTAGTTCTTCTGTGTCTGTGTTTGTTTCATGTGCTAGTTCTTCTGTGGTTTAATGTGCTTGTTCTTCTGTGTCTGTGTTTGTTTCATGTGCTAGTTCTTCTGTGGTTTAATGTGCTAGTTCTTCTGTGTCTGTGTTTGTTTCATGTGCTAGTTCTTCTGTGTCTGTGTTTGTTTCATGTGCTAGTTCTTCTGTGTCTGTGTTTGTTTCATGTGCTTGTTCTTCTGTGTCTGTGTTTGTTTCATGTGCTAGTTCTTCTGTGTCTGTGTTTGTTTCATGTGCTAGTTCTTCTGTGTCTGTGTTTGTTTCATGTGCTAGTTCTTCTGTGTCTGTGTTTGTTTCATGTGCTAGTTCTTCTGTGTCTGTGTTTGTTTCATGTGCTTGTTCTTCTGTGTCTGTGTTTGTTTCATGTGCTAGTTCTTCTGTGTCTGTGTTTGTTTCATGTGCTAGTTCTTCTGTGTCTGTGTTTGTTTCATGTGCTAGTTCTTCTGTGTCTGTGTTTGTTTCATGTGCTAGTTCTTCTGTGTCTGTGTTTGTTTCATGTGCTAGTTCTTCTGTGTCTGTGTTTGTTTCATGTGCTTGTTCTTCTGTGTCTGTGTTTGTTTCATGTGCTAGTTCTTCTGTGTCTGTGTTTGTTTCATGTGCTAGTTCTTCTGTGTCTGTGTTTGTTTCATGTGCTAGTTCTTCTGTGTCTGTGTTTGTTTCATGTGCTAGTTCTTCTGTGTCTGTGTTTGTTTCATGTGCTAGTTCTTCTGTGTCTGTGTTTGTTTCATGTGCTAGTTCTTCTGTGTCTGTGTTTGTTTCATGTGCTAGTTCTTCTGTGTCTGTGTTTGTTTCATGTGCTAGTTCTTCTGTGTCTGTGTTTGTTTCATGTGCTAGTTCTTCTGTGTCTGTGTTTGTTTCATGTGCTAGTTCTTCTGTGTCTGTGTTTGTTTCATGTGCTAGTTCTTCTGTGTCTGTGTTTGTTTCATGTGCTAGTTCTTCTGTGTCTGTGTTTGTTTCATGTGCTAGTTCTTCTGTGTCTGTGTTTGTTTCATGTGCTAGTTCTTCTGTGTCTGTGTTTGTTTCATGTGCTAGTTCTTCTGTGTCTGTGTTTGTTTCATGTGCTAGTTCTTCTGTGTCTGTGTTTGTTTCATGTGCTAGTTCTTCTGTGTCTGTGTTTGTTTCATGTGCTAGTTCTTCTGTGTCTGTGTTTGTTTCATGTGCTAGTTCTTCTGTGTCTGTGTTTGTTTCATGTGCTAGTTCTTCTGTGGTTTAATGTGCTTGTTCTTCTGTTCGTACATTGTTATTACATTAAATGGTACTAATACCACATTCCCTATATGCTACAGGGCAGGCCAAGTTCTTTCTTCTTTATGAGAATTTTAGACAAAGCATATGGGAGTCTACATTATAGTAATTGACTTTAGGAGTTATGGGTGGTCTAAAGGTGAGACATTGGCCTCTGGGCAAGAATGTCTCAGGTTTGAATCCTGCTATATTTTATGGAAATTTTTCACTTCGAACCCATGGTTTCTTCTTCATTTTACACTCTCTTTGTAACAGCAGAGGAGAAGAGAGTATAGAAATGAAGGAGTGAGCAGAAGAGTAAGATAAAGAGGAGAGAGAGAAGTTAAGGAAGAAAAAAGGAAAAAGACTTTAATATGAAGCCATGAGGAAAATAAATAGAGGACAGGTCAAATGCACCAGGGTCCAAAAGTGAGGGGTCAGATAGGCGAGACAAAAAATAGGTCAAGGAGGAAAAAAAAAAGGAAAAACACATAAAGATGAAGTCACAATAAAGAGGATGGATCAGGAGAAACACATGCGGAGTATCAAGGCCATCTTCAAGAAGTGAACGAACAAAGAGATGCGTAGGTGGAAAAGGAAAGAATCGAGAAATAAACAGACCATAGAACAAGGTCAAGGGAAAAAGACAATAAGACAAGGACAGGAGAAGAATGAGACTACGGATCGAAATGCACGGGCAAAACATGATCACGTGGAGAAATGAGGGGGCGAACAGAAGTGTGGGAAGTCGAATCCTGATTGGTTGACAAGAACCAAATTTAAGGGATAGACACATAACAATTAGAGGGCATTAAAGGGCATTTTGTTCAAGATTCAGCACTTGAATGAGACACTCGGAGAATGTAGTCACAGGAGCACACGCGTTCCTTAGGAGCCAGTCGGGCCATAGAGAAGCTAACACCAGCCTAATAGAGTTAGAAGTAATGTAGATTAGTTTGTGAGTTAGAATAGTCAAGGACTTAGGATATCACGACAGAGGGACGGCATTTTATTCAAGATTGAGCACTTGAACTAGACACTCGGAGAATATAGTAGAAATAGGAAGCAGGCAGGATTCAACTGGAGTTAGTATAGCGAAAAAAGCACTGAAACCAGAACTGTAGAGCAGATAGCAGAGACCGGTAGAATTAGATAGGATGGGCCATTCGATGGATGGTCCGTATATAGTTAGACATAAGTATGAATGCAGTCAGAGATAGGTGTTAGGGCAAGAAAGCAGTAAATGGGAGAGTGTGTTTCAATGTGCCCTGACATTTACATGTGTAATGAGAGTCCGAAGTGTCATGAATAAAAGCCAGCTGACTGACCACCAACAAGTGTTGTTCTGTGTGCACAGTTTCTTTGTTTAGCCTAGCGTCAACCCTTGAGGGGACGAACCCGATAATAAATCAAGTTGTCGCGGAACACAACATGAACAGTTAACACAAACCAGAAGTATGACAGTGAAAGACAAGGTCACGACTCAGCCAGCAGCCAGTGAGCACAGACACGTGTTGGCCTGAGTGTAAACACAAGCAGCCGCATTCCAGAGAAGGTCACGCTAACAGAGAACGACAGGGGCTCGAAGGCATGTGTGGTCTCAAGCGAGCAGCTGAAGTAATAAAAAAAAACATTGAAGATTAAATAGAAATAACATCTAAACAGAACATTAATAAACAAGCAAACATCGAAGAACATTAATAAACAAGCAAACATCGAAGAACATTAATAAATAATAGAAAAAAACAACTAAATTCCGGATACATATTTGTCTCTGAGTAATGAGATCCAATCTCTAGCTCTCTCAGATAATGGTGAAAAGCAGTAGGTCACCTGTACATTCTGTGCACATTAAGGACCCTTGGCAGTTAAAAGTTGAAAAGTGTAGGTCAAAAATGGGCACTACCCAGGCATAAATGGTTGAACTATAAATGAATCCATGCCAAAGACAGATATTGTGACTTGTCATAAACTAGTTCTTGATGACAGTGGTTAAGGTCTCAGGAAAGGTTTATTATTTAAAAAATGTCTGCTTCACATTTGTGGCAAGGCACACAAGTGTAAGAGGTAATGAATCAGAGGTCTGTCAGAGACAGACTTGTCAGTTTGTCTGATGTTGAGTGCGGAAAAGCAATGGACTACTTTACATTTTGAATGCCCTCAGGGCCACTGATGAAAAAAAACGACTCAAAAAATTACTCTGAATCCACCGCCATGAACAGACTTCATGAATATCATATCAAGGTGGGAGATGCCAGATGACACCCCCACACCTCTTTTTTTTTTATGCCATGTACAAGGTCTATCTACCCATCCCTGTTCTTGGATGTTTTCTCTACTTGTCTCCAGTCTAGGCCGATATTCTTAAGGGTTTCCATAACCTCTCTTCTTGTGTTCCTGGACCTTCCTGGTTCTCACTTTCCCTGTGGGTCCCATTGCAATACCTGTCTTGCTATGCTGGCACTAGGTTTCCTTGGTATTTGTCCAGTCCATCTCCATTTTCTGTTCATGGTCCATTGCTTGATTGACCCTTGTTTGGCTCTTTCACAGATATAATTTCAGATGAAACCATCTGATGTTCAGAATTTTCCTCAAACATCATTTTTTAATATTTACATTTTTATTTAGTTATATTAATAAACATCCATGCCTCTGAACCATACAAGAGGACTGTTTACACATTTGTATCAAACATCTCTATCCCTGTGCCTGTTCTTATGTTTCTCACACCCCATATTCTATCAAGCTGGATGAAAGCTGTTCTCCTATTTATTCAATATTAAACTTAATTTACCACACTTCTGATAATATAAAAAGTAATAGAAGGGCATGGCTGCATTTTTGATGAGAGTTTCAGGGGTGAAAGCAAACCAGTTAAGTTCTAAATTGTGATATTTTTTTTAATGAATAAATTTTCATTAGAAACAAAGTTAGACTGCTTTTACTCCTTTTATTACTATATACTCACTCCTTTTATTATTTCTTGTGAGGTGACTTGGATCTCAAAGTCTAATTGTGGTGCATGGAAGATTGATGTTTTCTTGCTATTTGTAGTCATTACTCTTACATATTTGATGTTTTCTTGCTATTTGTAGTCATTACTGTTACATATTTGATGTTTTCTTGCTATTCTATAATCATTACTGTTACATATTTGATGTTTTCTTGCTATTCTATAATCATTATTGTTAAACATTTGATGTTTTCTTGCTAACCTGTAGTCACTACTATTACACATTTGTAACAATTTATTTAACATTAAGCAAGCTTGTAATAGGCACAAAAAGAAAAAAGTTATTTGATGACATCATGTATTTATTCCCTGTCTCACCAAATTATTTCCTCATACCCATATATGAACTAATGGAACTACTTTCATTTTATCATTTCTTGCAGACAATTTTTTGCAATGCCAGTCTTGCACCACAACTGATGCCTCTGCTGTCAAAAATGACTATTCTTGTAGTTGAGGGATTTGATTCACCTTCTTGGGCCATCAGAAATGCAGCAACTCAGCTTATAAGTCAGTTTCATTTGTTTTGTTATTTTTTTTTTTAATGTGAAAAGTAAATATTTTTTATTGTCCCTAAGATTTCCATTTTTATATTGCCACCATCACAGTGTGGAATGTCAAATAAAACTTTGTTTATCAAGACTATACATCACCTCCCTATGGTGGCTTTGAAAATATTAACCATGTGGCCAGACAAGTAGAGATTGAAAACTGAAAACAACCTGGCACCCAAAAATACTTCAGTTGGATTTATAGGCTGAAAGGAAAAGTGGAAACACAACTTGTAAATGTACGATGAATGATGATATCGTATATTGGAGAACAGATGGCAGTGTTCACTTTCTGTGCGGTTTTGTCTTATGTCTTTTGGCGTGTGCTGAGACTGCTATGATGGGGACTACAGCTACCTTTCTTTGTTTGGGAGATGAGTTAGTAATTTGGATGATTCCACTGGCACGGGCGGTTGAGCAATTATGGATTTTAATTCATTTGCAGTGATACTGGGACCTTCCATTACCATAACCATAAATCACAAAGCAATGCTACTACACCCATTTAATGTCTTTTTGAGAGGATGAGCAGCAAATAGGAGTAATAAAAGAGTTGCCAAGGTGTGTTCATGGTAGAGTGGAATAGGCCATTAGTTAAAGAAGTACTTCTCATGAGATGGATTGTAATAAATTATTAAAGATATTTTTGTTCAGATGGATTAATACATGTAGTAAGATATTTAACACAAAAACTCTCATTTGTGTTTTTGCTTCTCTTGATGCTGTTTTAGACATTTTAAAAGTAAATAGATTGATTTGTTATAAACTAGAAGATATTAGATAGCCTGGTGTCATGAAGCAGTAAACAGTGAATGGTAGAATTGATATGATGCACTGCTGACAGAGAATTGTGGAAGGGTTTGATCACCTATGCCAACCAGTGTGGCACATACTGATGATGAGTTTGAGTTGGGTTTATTTATTCCAATTACTGCTGATCTAGATGAGATTGAGTGACTAGGTCTGTTGGAGATAGAACTTAAAATGTAGGCCTTGTGTTCAAGTTTAACTTGTAACAAATATTAGAAGTTGAAAATGGAAGATAAAGCTTGTATCCTACTATCTTAGCAAGGTTTGCAAATTAAAATGAATGCTAAAGGCATTATCTCCATTCAATTATTATTATTATGGCATGAGCCAGCTCTGGCAGCCTCACCTATGACTGAATGTAAAATGATTTTGTTTTCTCCTTGAAGTGCTTGATCCATGTTCTTTGATCACACATTTATTATCTCTCTATAACTTTACTCTTATCATTTTTAATTCAATATCACCACTAATCTAAGTAGATTCTAAAATCTGCTAATCACATAATACTTTTGTCAATAAGTCCAAGACAACGTGTTTTCTCAGTTGATGAAGTCGGACTCATCTGATACTGCATTTAGCTATGGGTCCAGTGTATACATCTCTCAGTAACAGGTCCTGTCACCTCAATGCTCTGGTGTGTTCTACCCACCAGTCCAAGTCATTTTGTCTTAAGCCTCTCTGGGCTATCCTGTTTTCCTCCTGTGACAAGCTTCCCTTGCTTATTTTATTCTGCACGATCCTGGCTCGCTCACTCACCTAATGTGTCCTTGACTAACCACTTCACTTAAGATAACCCTTTTCACTCTTAATTGCTAATTCATTTATTCTCTCCCTTCGGTTACATATTTCACAATCTTTCTCTCACCCTGCCTACACGCTTACATAATCAGATCTGACACTATGCAATAATATAACCCTGATTGACTATAAATGTTTGACTATAAATTGAGGTTTTAAGCATTAAAACTTTACCAGTAGAGCATCTGTACAAATATACTCTTCTGGCATGTCTCCACCACAAAGTGGTAGAGGAGCATGTGTGGCCAAAACCCCAAGAACTGCTCTAGTGGTAGCAAGGGATCAACCAAAAATGGAAAGGTCGTAAAGTTCGGACCTGAAAAACGAGACACACACATGTTGAAATTTGATATACATGCTTAACGTAACACAATTTTTATTACATTTTGTATGTTATGATCAATCATCAGAGACTGTCAGAGAGTCATTCTAAAGGCACAGAAAGAAATAAAAATACACTTTCACAACAGGTACACTTGTGACAAGAATATTTGGACAGAAGAATTCCGAAGAAGCCAATTCTAGCTTAAGTCTAGAAGAGTTCTCATTCCAATACCCTCAACTTGTGCAGTTCATTTGTGAGAACATGAAAACATGTATCACAACAAGGGCCAGAATCAGACCATCTCTGTATGTTGTACTGACACTGTTGTCTGAGATAGACATATCCCCATCACATCAACATACATCCAGGTATTTACTATATTTATGAACTTAAAAGTTACTATATGTCATTGCATCATATCTGGGCTATGAATTTCACCAGTATATTAGTATTCTTTCACCTATTTCACATGTTTATTTTTACAGATATATTATCTACATATCTTGTCTGTGCTAGAAATATCACCCTTTCATTATCATTTGTTCAGGTATTATTTACTCTTATTATTATTATTATTATTATTGTTGTCTTATCATAAAGTAAAGTGCCCCGTACCGCCAAGTAGAGTATAGGGGATATGGTGTTAGTGACCATAAATTTTACAGACCTTCAGTACCTAATTTTGGGGTAATGTGGTCGGTATTACATCCGTGCCACTTTACTTTCCCAGAAAAAAAATCCGGTACCCATTTAAGCGTCGGTTGGGATCAAACTCTACCTCTTGTCCTTTGTAGTCCAGTTAACTAACTGCTGAGCTATCGCGGCTCCCTGTTGTCTTATCATATCTCATGGAAAAGAAAGATGGTCTGGCATAACAGTGTCAACTTTATCAAAAAATGTACCAATTGTAAAAAGAAAATATGGGCATTAATACCATATTCCCGCTACAGCACAGGGCAGGATATAGTTCTTTTATAATCTATCTATCTATTGTCCTTTCCAGTCAAAGCCAGCACCACAAAATCAATAGGGCAGGACCACAATCTCGTAAACAGAAACTTTGCGTGCCAAATTGGCACATATTGCAGAGATCACTGCTTCTAAAATCTATGGTTCTGTTTCTATAACAATACTTTTTACAATAACAGCTTATCAAGCCATTGATCAACCTCCAATGATTTGGACAGTACACCCTGGTTAACATGCTCACTTTAGAGCTTCCAAGAGTAGTATCTACTTCTGCTACAGAGATTGTCTGTCAGGAACATTACACGTTCCGTTAAAATTGTTGATCTATCTAACATCATTTGAAATGATCTCATCAATAAGACTGTTGTTATCTACAGTATTTATAAATAATTATATTCTCTAGTTTATTCAAAGAGGAAAATAAGATTAAATTACTACAGATTAGGCTTACAGTAGAGTAAGATAGAAAAATAAATCTGTCTGTTAAATACTTCTAACCTTCTCTCTTTTATTTTTATTTGTCCAGACATAGAGGTTTCCTCAGAGAGGCAGTCCTGTCATTCCTAGGCAGCCCAGTGTTCTCCCTACGGAAGTTATCTGCCCAGGCATATGTGGCTTTGTCTCCATTGGATATGGCAGATGTAACATTAAATCACATACTACAGATGATAGGATGCAGGGATCAGAAACTGAATGAACTGCATGGCTGGTTGTTGTGTGCTGTCTGCTTGATCTCATTAGAAATTATTAGGTAAACTGTCCCCAGAAAGAAAATACAAAATTGCTTAACTGTTGGCATAATTATTTCATAACATACATATATGATGTTAAAAGCCAGCTCCAAACATCAGAAATTAAATATTTGTTAAAAAATTCCATATCACAAAGAAAAATAAACATAGAAAAACTGTGTAAGTAAACAGAAAATAGTAAAACTGTAAGTAAACAGAAACTAGCTAAACTGTAAGTAAACAGAAAATAGTAAAACTGTAAGTAAACAGAAAATAGTAAAACTGGAAGTAAACAGAAAATAGTAAAACTGTGGTAAGTAAACAGAAAATAGTAAAACTGTAAGTAAACAGAAAATAGTAAAACTGTGGAAGTAAACAGAAAATAGTAAAACTGTAAGTAAACAGAAAATAGTAAAACTGTGTAAGTAAACAGAAAATAGTAAAACTGTGGAAGTAAACAGAAAATAGTAAAACTGTAAGTAAACAGAAAATAGTAAAACTGTGTAAGTAAACAGAAAATAGTAAAACTGTGGTAAGTAAACAGAAAATAGTAAAACTGTAAGTAAACAGAAAATAGTAAAACTGTGGTAAGTAAACAGAAAATAGTAAAACTGTAAGTAAACAGAAAATAGTAAAACTGTGGAAGTAAACAGAAAATAGTAAAACTGTGTAAGTAAACAGAAAATAGTAAAACTGTAAGTAAACAGAAAATAGTAAAACTGAGAAAGTTTGATCACGTCTACAGAATTTAATGTGTAACTCACAACAAATATAAAGGATGATAAGAAACAGATAACAGCACTAGAACTTCACAATCAATTAACAGAATAGGATTGAGCAGTTCTTGAAAGATTATTTCAACAAGTTTGACAGTTTTGAAGTTGGCTATTTTGTTATAATGCATTGATAAAATAAATTGTACTGCAAGGCTAGATGTCAAGATGTCAGAAGCAGGAAACATGTGGATCTTCTTTCTATCCTCTCACTCCAAAGCTATAGAAGAGTTGCTCAGCTGCCTATAATAAATAATGGTTGCTAATAAAATAGGAAAATATTCAAAGCTAACAGATTGTTATAAGAACAGACTTGGATATATCAAAGAACTGTGAAAGAGAACACAACTCAAAACTAGAAAAGTAGCAATGAGTTGTTGGAGACTAGGTTTAAAGGAAATATGATTTTTAAAATGTATAAAATAAATTCCAATCAAATGTACTATCAACACTTACATATGCATGCGAGAGCTGGAAAACAAAGAGACATAGAAACAAAGTTGAACGCATTTGAAAATAAGTGTCTAAGGAAAATACTTGGTATAGCATGGAACGAATTCAAGACAAATAAGGAAATTAGAGAAATCACCAATCAACCACTAATATCTTCAGTAATCAAGAAAAGATGATGGTCATATGTTGGAAATGTGATGGGAAGAGATAATAACTGAATAGCAAAGCAAACCCTCATGTGGGAAACAACAGATAAGTGGAAAAGATGCTGATCCAGAGAGACACGGAGAAGAACATTGATCAGGGAGGCAAAGGCAGCAGGTATCTGCTCCCTCAATGAGATCAAGATGCTTGCACAGAACAGAGACAAATGGTGGGGTTTTATAAAAGATCCTTGCAGGGATTGAGACTGCTAGAAAGAAAATTTAGAAAAAGAGAAAGTGTATCTGGAGCTATGCCCTGTCGGCCAGCCATGGCTCGAAAGATCAATAGATAGATAAGATGGATAAAATCAAATCAAAACAAGGACTGACCTTTTTTATATTTATTTCCTTGAAGTTCAGAGAATGTATTTTCTTTTTCTAAATAAAGAAATAATTTTTTCATTTTATTCTCTCCAGTCAAGACATGTGCAAAGCTGTACTGATGTTTGTTGTGGAAAATAAGTGGTTACTATTCAAATTTCCATCATGCCTAGTTCCTGTGTCTACACTGATGCATGTTGTACAAGTAGCCTTAGTCAAGGCAGAACCTGATATTCTTTTGTTGGAACGACTGTGGGAGCTGATCATGGCCTACATCCTGTCATTATCCTCATCAGAGACTTTGTTTCAGGTACTTGTGCAAGTTTTCAATAGAAATTAGTGGTTTTTTAAATAGAATATGAAGAAATGAGGAAGATACTATGCAATTCATTTTTGACAATCGAAACAAGAAAAACAGTTATTAAATGTTATGTAGAGTCAGTCTTAACATATGGATGTGAATCATGGACATAGGACAACAAACAAGAAAATCACTGGAGTCTGTAGAAATTTGGTTTTACAGAAGAATGTTGAGACTACTATGGACAGCTGAGAAGAGTAATGAAAACGTTCTGAAAGAGGCCAAAGCAAAAAGAGAGCTAATTTCCAATATTAGGAAGAAACAATCATCATTTTTTGGCCATGTAATGAGAAGAGAATAACTGGAATATATTGTAACAACTGGAAAAATTGAGGGATGAAGAGATAGAGGGAAGCAAAGAGAAAAGATACCAGACAGTTTAAGAGAATGGCTTGGCAGAAGGTCAACAACAGAAATGATAAATAATTGTCCAAGTCGAAAGTTGTGGAGAGACATGATCACCTACACCAGCAGGCCCGGTACTTGATGATGATGATAAAATATTCACATTATGCAGATTTGGACCTGTCGATCACTTTGTCTACTACTTCTGGTATATTTTCATTTGTCACTTCTGACAGCACTTTGCCTGTCACCTCTCACAAGCATTCTTTTAATCACTTAAACCAAACATGTATCAATCACTTCATTTTATCTGGCTATCAAACATTCTATATGTCACTTAGTAAAAAAAAGTAAAGTGGCGTATAGGGAATATGGTGTTAGTGACCATAAATTTTACAGACCTTCAGCACATGATTTTTGGGGTAAAGTGGTCGGTATTACGCCCGTGCTGCTTTACTTTCCCAGAAAAAAATCCGGTACCCATTTAAGGCTGGGTGAACCCGGAAGCCATCGGTTGGGATCGAACCCTACCCCTTGTCCTTTGTAGTCTAGTTCACTAACCACTGAGCTATCGCGGCTCCCTTATATGTCACTTAGCTTTAAAAATTGCTGTATTTATTCCTTGTGATATACTCCAAAGATTGTTGCATTTATTCCTTGTGATATCAGTTCTAAAAAGTGTTGCATTTATTCTTTGTGATATCAACTCTAAAAAAAAACTATTGTTTCTTTGTACACTTATTGTTGAATTGTGTTGCACTGTACTTTACACCTTGTGGTCTAGTGCATGCATTTGTTTAAGACTAATTATGTTATGTCTAATCTTTGTAACATTAGCTGAAAAGACTTATTTGGTGAATCTTTTATACATCAGCTCAAAAAACATATTCGTTACTTTGTAATGGTGATATAGGTGGTCTAGAAGTAATATGTTCATCTCTGTATATGAAAGTCATGGGTTCGAATCCCACCACAGATTCATTATTTTTTTTTCATAGTTTTACCCAGCCCTGGTCTTGGGGTAGTTAGAGTTTAAGTCTAGCCCTGTTGGATAATCGCAATAAACATGAGTTCCCCTGTGCACTCTGCACATGTTAAAAAACTTTACAGTTAAAAGTTGAAAAGAGCAGGCCAAACAGCCACTGCCCAGACAGAAATGTTGGAAAGTAAATCCACTCAAACACATCAGACTGTCAGTGATAAAGATGTGAATACCTTTGAAGTCAGAGAACATCTGTCTCTATGGTGTGGAACACCTGCTCACACTGGGTGTGTACTGTTAACAAAAGATGTATTCACACAAAATACAGTCTCTGAAAAAATGGCTTCACCAGAGATTATAAGCTGGTGAACACAGACAATCTTTGTGACATCACCTCAAAAAGTTGTTGATTTGTAATCCTTGCTACATGTTTGATTGATAAAAAAAATTGTAATATAGATTCTGAGATACAATTTCCCTAACAGTCAACCATCTCATGGTTGATCCAGAAACTGTCACAATTACCACACAAACAAGACTCTGAAAAGAAGATTGAAGAGAGCCAGGTCAATGACTTCAGTAGAGTCGTGCGAAGAAACAAGGGAGGATGTAAATAAGGAAAGGGCGAGATTTTGTTATTGCCCTTTGCAGATGTTGCAAGTCATGGCAGCAACTGACTTGACTTGTTTGTAAATTCATGTCCAAAGACAAAAAGCAGAAAACATTTGTTAGATAATGAGTGCAGATTTTCTTTCAGATTGACAGAGAGCAGTCACTTAGACTGTGTGTTGAGATTCTGATGCAGATTGAGCATGTATGTGATGGTATTCCAGCTACAACATTCAGACATCACCTTTGTCAGTTTCTATGTGACAATCTTTCCTCTTCATATGATCACTTAAGGGAAGCCATAATGGACTGTTTACAAAGTGACACAAATGATATTATATCTGATCCAAGTATTCAGGTAAGACTCTTGTACAGTGTCATTGTTAATATATTATTTCTCTGTTGTTTTTACATTTTTTGTTGTTGCATGTTTTCTGATTTATTTGAGTGAATTGAAATAAAAGATATGATGCCCTCTTTTTGTTGTTAGTGATAAGTGTAGAGTTCTTGTCAGAGTTGTTTTGTTTGTTGTATGTGTTGCGGTTTATTTGGCTTTTTTTTTTTTTTTTTTTTTTTTTTGTTGTGTGTGTGTGATGGAAGAGTGTCTTCATTTTCTTTCATATGCTGTTGCTTTTAGCCATTCATGCTTATTGCTGGTAATTTTGTTATTACTGTATGATTCAAAATTTCCAATATTTTTTTTTTTTTTTTTTTTTTTTTTTTTTTTTTGTTGTGTGTGTGTGTGATGGAAGAGTGTCTTCATTTTCTTTCATATGCTGTTGCTTTTAGCCATTCATGCTTATTGCTGGTAATTTTTTTATACTGTATGATTCAAAATTTCCAATATTAGGAAGAAACAATCATCATTTTTTGGCAAAATAATGTAATGAGAAGAGAACAACTAGAATATATTGTAACAACTGGGAAAATTGATGGACAAAGAGATAGAGGAAAGCAAAGAGAAAAAAAAAAACACCACAGCTTAAGAGAATGACTTGGCAAACAGATTTTTATAGTTTCACAATGTTATATATCTATATATGTGGCCTTTGGTGTTTTAACAGATGGTTGGCAGCAAGCAATCATGAATTGCCAGCAGCTTGGTAATACATTAGTGTCCTACACACCATCCTGTCTCACTGAGCAGCTTCTCTCATGACCAAATCTGCCAACATTGAATAGACAGATGCAACACAGAATGAAGAAGATGCATTTGCTGTGCCCGGCCCCAACTCCTCACTTATGCCCCGTGACCTCTGACTTCAACATTATATAGTTATAGTTATTCAAAGGCCCTGGTATCAAAGCAAACGAATGAAAATCCATAATTGTTCTACCACCTATACTAGTGGAATCATCCGAATTAACATCTCATCGAATATCCAAACAAAGAAAGGCAGCTGCAGTCCCTATCATAGCAAACACAGCACACATAAAAAGACGAGGTGAATCAGCACTGAAAGTGAATGCAGCTGAAATGTCCTTCATCATACAAATAATAATTCATCACAAGCAATCTGAATATATAGAAACACCATCCGGATGAAAAGCACAGCTCACGGTGTGCACAGAGCACTAAATTCTGTAGCTCCAGCAGCAAGCTGGACTTGGAATATGAGGAAACTGCAACAAGGAACACTTTAAGACAGTACCTCAACAGTTCCTGTTGCCTATCTGGTATATTGACCAGAAGTTCAACATCATGTCCCTTCTGAATGCTACTGTATTGTGGTTGTCCCTTATTTGCCAGATAGTGTTGGCTGCCCAACTATATTCCTGTAATTTATTATAATATAGAAATGTACTATACCTCAATGACTCTCAACATGGGCACCTTTTGCCCCATACCATTACACAAAACACCTCCACTTTTGTTGTCATCCTTCTGCTAAAATTGCTTTAGTGCAAGCTCTTGCAAAAATTACCAGCCATGTGCAAAACAAAATAAAGCTTTGATAGTTGTTCTTCACAATAATTTATATAGTATATTACATTATTCTAACTCATTACAATAATTTATATAGTATGTTACATTATTCTAACTCATTACAATAATTTATATAGTATATTACATTATTCTAACTCATTACAATAATTTATATAGTATATTACATTATTCTAACTGGGTGTCCGGTTAGCGCAATCGATAGGCGGTTGGCTTACCACGGCAACAGCCGGGGTTCGTACCCTGGCGTGGACACCTGGGTTTTACTAATTCCCTAAAAATTAGTACCTCTGAAGTCGGAGTAAATCTGCCTGCATGGCGAGGGCATCCTGTAATGGGATAAAACAGACTTTACACGCAAAATTCAGTCCCACAAAATTGAGTGGGTGGGACTTCGTCAGAGGTTAAAGCTGACGAAAGCGAACGAACGATTATTCTAACTCATTACAATAATTTGACATTGTGAAACTGTAAAGATCTTTTTGAATCTGTTATCTAAACCATTCAATTTGTTTTTTCTGTCACTTAGAATTTGTTGCACCTTTTCTTCTACTATCTTAATTAATTCTTGCTGTTGCCTCCTCTCGTTATATTCATTTACTTCTAAGACATTTTTTGGTAGTAGTTTATATTTTTGTCTTATTTAGTAACAACACAACTATATAGTCTTATTATTGTATTCTAATCTAGTTCTGGAAAATAGATTTCAATTTCATTCAAGTTCATTCTCTTGTTTGTTCAAAACAGAGGACGTTTCTGGCAACCATGGCAACAGAAAAACATATGACCAGACTTTTACAATCTGCAGATCATCTCATAAAATTGGCATTGAGAAGTGACTTGCACCTCCAGCCCAGTGACTTTCTCAGTTTTGACTTATCTGCCCAGAAAAATAGATGGAGAAAAGTTCACAATTTTGAAACAGTCTCTTTCATGATGGAAACTATTTTTATTGGATACTCCAGTGATTCACAGAATGGAAATAGGTATAATATTATTGTTGTTAGTGCTAACACATAATTTACTAGTTTGTTGTAGACAGCACAGTCTTGTGCATTACATATTTTCCAATTGTTTGATTCTCACAACATTTTCTTTCATCATCATCATCATCTAGTGCAATTTTTTCAGGCAGAAGTGATCATGTCTTTCCATAACCTTTTATCTCTACATTTGTTTATCATTTCTGATGCTGATATTCCCGTGAAGCCATTCTCTTAAACTGTCTGGCATCTTTTCTGTCCCTTCTTCCCACAGTTTTCCTGTTTGTTACCAAATATTCCAGTTGTTTCCATTTCTTATAACATGGCCACAAAATTGTGATTGTCTCCCCCTGATATACAAAATAAGCTTTCTATTTTGCTTTAGACACACTTCCCCTCAATATTCTGTTTTTTACATTTCCATGGTAGTCTTAATAATTTTCTGTAAAACCATATTTTTTTGCCCAATAACTCATATTTTTATTTTCCAATATTTATCCAAATATGTTATATATCCATAACAAATCTTTATCTGTATACTTGCGTTCGCCCAATGACTAAAGATGTATACCTCTTCGTCATCCACCCTTAAAAGGATGTTAAGTGGGCGTGTCTGCATTGTGTTGTGGTTTGCAGTAAAACTGTGATATTTGCTCCTTTCGGCACAACACATCCAACTTCAGCACAACATTTTTGGGTACCGCTGACAACTTTCAGCTCTGCTGCTGCGAGGAGCGCCTTTGCTTACTTTAGCTGTATAATTTTAATATTGTTTTATTTTTTACCTTTCTTATCTTAGTAACATTCTTTATCATTTTGTCAATGATATTCAAGAATTAAACTGTTGATGTACTGTTGACATGGATGAGAGTCAATGCAGTTGATGTGTAAATGTAGGTTAATTGCTTAATCATCTGAGCCTCAGATTATTCTGGGAAATTTGATATGTCATGGCTTCACCAGGACCAACATGAGGCTCTTTCAGCTGACTCAGCAATAGCCTTCTTTGCTCTTCCTTGCATTATCCCCTTAATTTCTAGCCTCTTTAATAAGCTACGGAGGGATGAGGCAGCAGGCCTTTTGTAACCACTTCCACAGCGGCCATTCTGGCTTGGAATCCTGCTGTCTCAGCTCTATGGCGAGATCCTTGTATTTGGCTAGTTTAAATATATGCTGTTCTTCTACCCTTATAAAATGTAATTATAACAATTTAAAATAAAAAATTAGAAAGTATCTACCATTATTTTTAAACCTTAAAAACTACATAGATGCTAAAATTAGTAGACTGGTTGCTGGATGAAGCAGATGCTATGGTGACAGTATCATCAGTATCTTCCTCCATCACTCTAGTGACTTGTACTGTAGAAGGTCATAGTTTATCACAGGGGTTAACTTTTTTAAAAAAGATATCAATTGCACACTTATATCATAACTCTGAACAATTGTAACTGAAACGATCTAACATCAAGGTATATCTGGACAGACAGGAAACATCAAACAATTTCTCGAATGCAGTTCTGACAAAATGCTACGCATCTTGTTCATATGATTTTTTGTTCGCACTAGTTGCTCCTTATTGTCTAACATTTTGCAGAGGTTGTATTTATCCAATGCATTCTGCACTTGTACTTTTCAAGAACATTGGTCTCTTGTTTTGTACTTGTCCAACATATTATATATTTGGTGTACTAGTCCAATATACTGTACACTAGTTGTTTTATTTATTTAACTTATTGTACACTAGTTATTGTACTTGCTTATTTTCAATATCAAGGGGAGACAATCACAATTTTGTGGCCATGTTATAAGAAAGGGAAACTACTGGAATATTTGGTGACAACTGGAAAACTGTGGGAAGAAAGAAGCAATCAACATTTTTTGGGCACATCATGAGAAGAGGAAAGTTGGAATACTTGGTTACAACTGACAAAATAAAAAGGAAAGAGAGATCGTGGACGACAAAGAGAGAAATACTGGATAGCTTGGTGTCATGACATGGAAAACAGTCAACAACAGAACTGATACGATGCACTGTAGATAGAAGATTGTGGAAGGACATGATTACCAACGCCAACCAGTATGGCATATGATGATGATGAGTTATTGTACTTGTCCAACACCCTATACACTTGTTGTTTTTGTCAAAAACTTTGTGCTCTATCTATCTATTGAGCTTTCGAGCCGAAGATGGCACATAGGGCAGAACTATAATCTTCAAAACAGAAACCTGGCGTGCCAAAATGGCACATATTGCAGAAATCACTGCTTCTAAAATCTATGGTTCTGTTTCCATAACAATACTTTTTACAATGACAGCTTGTCAAGCCATTGTGCTCTAGTACCTGTCAAATATGGGAGCCGTGATAGCTCAGTGGTTAGTGAACTGGACTACAGAGGACAAGGGGTAGGGTTCGATCCCAACCAATGACTTCGGGGTTCACCCAGCCTTTAATAGGTACCGGATTTTTTTCTGGGAAAGTGAAGCGGCACAGGCGTAATACCGACCACATTACCCAAAAAATCATGTGCCGAAGGTCTGTAAAATTTATGGTCACTAACACCTAATACCCTATATGCTATGTGGCATGACAGGGCTCTTTACTTACCTTATGTAAGTGTGTTGTCTATTTTTTTTTTTTACCTGTCAAATATATTGTACACTTTCACATGTCAAACATATTGTGCACTTACTGTTGTGCTTGTCAAACATGTGGTACATTTGTGCTTGACAAATACATTTGTTGTACTTGTCATATATATTGTACATTTGTACTTGTGTAATAGAGGAATAATGAGAAAGTGGAAGGAGTGGAGGAAGATTGGGGGAGTTAGTAATAGAGAAATGTTGTAGCAAAATCATGAGGGGAAGATTGAGACAGTGAACATGAAATCCGATAGGTGAGATAAGGGAATCTCGTGAAATTGAGAATGCGTGGGGAAGGCTGAGTAGAAACAAAGAAAGAAAGTGACATAAACAATAGGGGAGAGAGAGTGGCTCGAACGGTGGGAAAAGAAGGGCTTTGCCCAGAAGGCGGTTGGCCAGTGTGCCTCCTAGCTTTCATTGAGACTGGTCACTTGGTGTGGACCGAGGGGAATGTTGTGTGGTCGCAGTAATTGTGAAGAATCAACAGCTTTCAATATATTCAGTCTCGTGAGATAGCCACCAGAGGGAGTTCACGTTTAGGCAGTCCTATAGCATATGTTTTTTTTTTTCAAAACTGTAGCTGCCTCACTCATTACTGTTGTGGACCTAATACCAGGCTTATAATTTAGTATATGTTGTAAAATGATTCAACTGAGCCATAACATAATTTTTAGATGGCCTGCTTCAATTTGCTTATTTGTAAGAAAGCACTGGTGCATTTTATGGCATGTAATGTCACTGAAAGCTTGGAGTTTGTGAGGCCTAAAAATGTTAAACCTGATCGGCTAAAAATGAATTGATGTACTCGTTCTCACTGGCTTATTCTTATCATTTTGATTTAAAGTTAGATACACACTTACAGTTTGACTGAAGTGTATCTTTATATAGAAATTAAACTTGGGTAGTCTGCATACACTTTGAGAAATGCAAGGGCAGGCAGTGGATCGAGAATGGTCATAACCTGATTGCAATGAAACTGACTCAATAGAATAGAATAGAATAGAATAGAATAGAAACTAGGGTAATTTAATTTTCTTCTTTTTTTTTCTGATTTTTTTTGCTTCTTTTTTCCCCCCTTCATTTCTTTTTTCTTCTTCCTCTTTTTACTTTTTTTCCTTCTACATCTCCTTCTCCTCCTCATTCTTCTTCTTGCTTGTGTCACTTTGGGTAAGTATGAACAAGATGGTATGAGGGAAGTTGATTAGCATTGTAGTTTTCTTAGAATGATATAGAATTAAAATTGTCATTAAAAAATTCAAATGGCATCGACTATATTTGATAAGTCACCAGCCATATATGTACAGCATTGTTTGATATGAGTTATATAATTATGCAGATTCCAGGCACTCAAGGACTGGTGTGACAGACTGCTAATCTACACAAAACCAACTCAAAATGAAGACTTCAGAATTTATGCTGCCAGCGCTTTAGCAGTTGCCGGAGGAAATGTTTTAAAGTTTTGTAGCACAAACAAATCACTGCCAGAGGTTGGCAAACTTGTGAGCAGGTATTGTTGTTGTCACGAAGTAGATTCACACATTTTGTAAAAGAAGTGAATGAATTTGGTGATAAAGTTACAACAGGGAAGCCAAAATAATGAGAATAGATGTAACAATTTACTGGAAGGAAAGTGATTCAATTTGCCTCTGCACTGCCGGGGCTCGAAAGGGGAATAAAGAATTGTTGTCCTGTTCCCTACCAAGCATGTTCGTAAGAGGTGGCTAAGGAGGTTTGGGCATGTGACTGGATATTATGTACTGTAAAAAATAAGCCGTTAAAACTTCACAAACATGGATAAGTCAAAGAAAAGAAAAAAAAGTAAATCCGCCACACAGGAATAATAACGTCTCTCTGTATTATGCAATCTGGAGAAAGCTGTAAAGCATCCTTGTTGCCGACTCACCTTTTGGTGAACCATCAAAGCAGATATTAACATCTCTACCAAGATGTTACATAATCTACTAGATAAAATATAGGAAAGGGAAGGAATGCCTAAAGACTGGAAAGAAGGTTATATGATCAAACTACCAAAGAAAGGAAGTTTACAGGAGTGCACAAATTATAGGGGAATTATGCTACTATCAGTGCCAGGAAAAAATTAACCAGAATCATTCTGGAGAGACTAAAAGAGGTTATAGAGAAACATTTGAGAAATGAAAAGCAAGTTTTAAGAAAAACAGATCATGCGCTGATCAAATAACTACCTTACTTATATGAACAAAGCTTAGAACTACAGTCCCCTTTTTATATCGGATTTATAGATTACGAAAAGGCATTTGATAGTTTAGACAGAGGAATGCTTTGGAAGTTGCTGAGTCATTACGGAACCTCCATAAACTCTATTAACCTGATAAGAAATGTAGAAGAAATGTAGGAATGAAATGTAGTGTGGTGCACGAAGGGCAGCTTACATAAGTATTTTAAATAATAAGAACAGGAGTAAGGCAGGGATGCCTTCTGTCCCCATTTCTCTTTCTACTGGCCATAGATTGGATTATGAAAATAACTCAGAACAACAAATGGAATCCAGTGGTCACTGACCAAACAACTTGATGACTTAGACTTTGCTGATGACATAGCTCTCCTATCACACAGCCATCAACAGATGTAAGATAGCATGAGTATACTTGACGAGAGATCACAATTGCTGGGACTGAAAATAGAATAGAGATCAGACCAAAATTAAGAGAACTAATGCAGCTGGCAATAACCAAATAAAAATAGGAGAAATACCTCTACTAGATGTATAATCTTACATATATCTGGGCATTAATAAAGACAATGAGGGATGAACAGAGAATGATATCAAAATAAGGATATCAAAAGCAAGAGGAGCATTTATTGTACTGGGAAACATATTGAAAAATTAAGAAATTAGGTTAAATACAAAGATAACAATTTTTAACTCCAATGTTAAGTCAGTCCTATTATATGGCTGTGAAACATGGAGAACACCAAATATGACAATCACAAAGATAATATTAATCAATTCATTAATTGATGCTTTCATAGAATAAAAGGATGGAAATTGCAGGACAAAATCACTAACATAGGGTTATGATATATATATATATATATATATATATATATATATATATATATATATATATATATATATATATACATAGTATTATATTATGTTATAGAAGCCAACTGAAAGTATTACACAACAGGCCCTTTTCCTTTTTGAAATCCCCAAGGAAAAGGAGCAGTGTGAAAAAAGGGAAAAACTAATATATTCTTAGAGAAGACAGATGGAAGCAGAGATGAAGATGATGGGGAAGACGTGGAATAATGTTATAAGAATGGCAAGAAACAGAACAGCTTGGAAAGTGTTCGTCTAAGACCTGTATTCCGCAGGGAGTATGAAAAGAAGAAGAAGAAAGTGATTCAATTGACAGTAATAAAAATATTGTTGGTCCAAACAAAAAGAAGAAGAAGAAGAATGGTACAGAAACTGTAAAAGAAGAAGGGTCAGTCTGGGGTAACTGTGTCATTTTAAAATATTATTTTTTGCAGAAATGCTTGCATATTAAAAAAAATATTATTAGTCTTCTTTCATGCCAATATTTAAGTAAGCCTGTGGTATTTTTTTTTTACAAATTATTTTGTTTATGTTTATGTTGTCCTTGATGATGATCTATATATGATTGTGTCTTTGACATTTTATAACTCTATTCATGCTCACAGCTTCAATTGTGTTCTTGTTTGCATATTTTCATTTGTTTGCAGGTTCAGACATCTTATGTTCATTTATCTGCTTCTGTTTATACATCTTCTCATGATCATACATTGCTTGTTTATATATCTTTCCATGTTATATATCTTTCCATGTTTATATATCTTTCCATGTTCATATATCTTCTCATGTTCATATATCTTCTCATGTTCATATATCTTCTCATGTTCATATATCTTTCCATGTTCATATATCTTTCCATGTTCATACATCTTCTCATGTTTATACATCTTCTCATGTTTATATATCTTTCCACGTTTTTATATCTTTCCATGTTCATACATCTTTTCATGTTCATACATTGCTTGTTTATATATCTTTCCATGTTTATACATCTTCTCATGTTCATACATCTTCTCATGTGTTCATACATCTTTTCATGTTCATACATCTTCTCATGTGTTCATACATCTTCTCATGTTCATACATCTTTTCATGTTCATCACCTCATGTCTGTACACATTCTCTCAGTATCTCATAATTTCTCATATTCATGCAACTTTCAGTATTCATTAATTTCCTCATTTTCTTCAGTCTTTCCATGTTCATATGTCACCTAATCTTCATCCATTTTCTCATGTTCATCCATTTTCTTGTGCTCATTCTTCTTCTTACAAATTTTCAAGTACATCAGTCTTCTCATACTCATCCACTTCTCAGTTTCATCAACACTCTCATGCTCATACCGATCATTATCTAAAATGTATACAAGATTAAATAAATGACTCAGAGCTGTCATTGAAAACTCAACAGTGTGATCAAAGCAAGTCTGCAGTTGTTAGAGGACACAGAAGTTGAAGTTAGGCAACTTGTGTCGACTTTTGTCAGCAAGACTCAAGGCCTGGTATCACTGACCTCCAGCTGGTGCTATCCTGTAATTTGATGTTTGGTTGTCCTATAATTTGATGTTTGGCTGTCCTGTAATTTGAAGTTTGCTGTCCTGTAATTTGATGTTTGGCTGTCCTATAATTTGATGTTTGGCTGTCCTGTAATTTGATGTTTGGTTGTCCTGTAATTTGATGTTTGGCTGTCCTATAATTTGATGTTTGGATGTCCTATAATTTGATGTTTGGATGTCCTGTAATTTGATGTTTGGTTGTCCTGTAATTTGAAGTTTGGCTGTCCTATAATTTGAAGTTTGGTTGTCCTAAAATTTGATGTTTGACAGTCCTATAATTTGATATTTGGTTGTAATTTGATGTTATTATGAGTGTGCTAGTAGGTTTTATAAGATGTTCACAGAATAAGAATGCACATGTTTGAAGTGGGTTTAGGTGCTCATGGTTTACATGTAATTGAGTCATGGTTGATATGGACACAATGATGGGAGTGAAATTAATATTCTTACAGTGCACAGATGTTGGAGAATGATTAAAGTGCATGCTCAGCAAGCTGCGTATGTTTGAGGTTCTGTTAGTGTACACGTGATATGAGTGTGACTGAAGTACTCAATCATGCTCTAATGATTTATACACCTCAATCACACTCCAATGATGAGAACAATGCTAGTATCAATCTGGTGTGTCTGTTACTGTTTGTTCTGGAGTGACTGATGAAATCACTATGAGGGGAGAATCATAGGAGGAAGAGGTATATTTTACAGCACTCTGAAAAAAATGACAAATAAACAACAACAGAAAAAAACAAAGAACAATATATGGTCCGAAGCAGGATCGAACCTGTACTCCCTTTTACTACTCTTTTAGGAGTTGTTATTTGGAAGCCTTGAATCTTGATTATGGATATGCTTGATAAGTCACACAAGAGTTCATGGTAACAAGAGAGTTGATAGACTTACCTCTGGTGGGGATATTGGGCAGGCACAAGGATGACATCTTGAAGCCCTTCAACAATTGCATGTTGGATGTCAACACAATTCTGTCTGAGGAGAATGTCCTGAAGTTGCAAGAATTTGAAGTAGAATATTACACAAGAAGAATGTTGAGAATACCATGGACAGCTAAGAAGAGTAATGAAAATGTTCTGAAAGAGGTCAAAGCAAAAAGAGAGCTAATTTCCAATATTTAGGAAGAAACAATCATCATTTTTTGGCCATGTAATGAGAGAGAGAACAACTGGAATATATTGTAACAACTGGAAAAATTGAGGGACGAAGAGATAAAGTGAAGCAAAGAGAAAAAATACCAGACAGCTTAAGAGAATGGCTTGGCAGAAGGTCAACAACAGAAATGATAATTAACTGTCGAGATCGAAAGTTGTGGAGAGACATGATTACCTATGCCAGTAGGCCCGGTACTTGATGATGATGATGATGAATGTTACCCTTCTAGAGTGAACTGAGAGTGTGCATAAATAACATGTTCCTGGAACCATCTTGATCTTGATCCTTTCACCACTGCTCGACATTGCTAAAGGCTCATAGTCTTTTTCGCTATCTGTCTCTATTCTTGGCAAAATGTACAATCTCATCCAATGAGTCTATGCCTGCCAACTTCGTTTCTCTTACCAGAACCATCCAGACTCTGCTACACCTCTCCACGGTGCCTCCAGTAACAGACTAACCTGTCTAGTCTGGCCAAGCGAGCAGGGATCGAAAAGGGAAGACAACCCAGTACTCAAAAATGTTGTGCTGAAGTTGGATGTGTTGGGCCAAAAGGCACAAATATAACAGTTACACTGCAAACCACAACACAACGCAGACACGCCCACTTAACGTCCTTTTAAGGGCTGATGATGAAGAGGAATATTCTAGTCTACCAGAATACTCTAGAATACCAGGATTGTAATTTAGATTTACCTTTTATTTACCAGCTCGAGTGGATATTAAGTTCATTATATGCTGATCTGGGCGAATGCAAGCAAGCAAATGCCTTTTAGGTCTTCCTCTTTTTCTGCATCTGATGTTTACCATAGAAGAGCCTATTTTGAAATTCTCTTGCTGGGACTATCACATATTATCCACTAAAAATAACATAAGCATTTATAAGCCTTTATGAGTTAGTTCAGAGTTCTCAACAATAAAAATGAAGATGGAACCAGGTAGATTGTTAATATCTTTAAATTGATCATAGTTGACACTGTCATTGCTGTGTGATATAAATGAAACATGATGTAAACTGGTTCTATATTTTTTAGGCACTCTCAAGTCTTATTTGTGAAAAGTTTTATTGGTCTGCAGACATTGTGACCACTTTGCTTGAAATACTGTATACTCCAGGTCAGCTGACCACAGCCATTAGTTGTACTCTTAATGCCAGGTAAATTTGTGTGTTTGGTTGCAGACAGATTCAACTTTTTAACTCTTTAATGGGAGGAGAGAAAGCTACTCTGAATTGAATTAGAACAGCTGCAAAAGGAAGGGTTGATATGCCAGCTGTATTCTCCTACACCACAGTATCAGTCTACATTATTGCCAACTGATTGGATTGTAATTTAGATTTACCTTTTATTTACCAGCTCGAGTGGATATTAAGTTCATTATATGTTGATCTGGCTTGATCTTTTAGAGATGAAGTTAATTAATCTTTGATTCTTGCTAACAAGCCAACATTGTCTCATTATTTAATAAGTCTTAACTCTTTTCGTACGGAAGTTTTTATTTTATCAATTCAGCGGTAGAGGTTTCAGAGACAAAATATATAATGGTTTTAGATATCATTCTACATATTTATATTTATCTAACACTTAATATATATGAATTTTTAGATATTTGAACAAGGAAATGGATTTCACCAATACCAAGATGATACAAGACCTACAAAAAGAATATGGTTTAAACTAATCAAATTGAACCGACGCACTGTGCGGATAAATGTATGGAAAGAGTTAAGACATCTGTTGTGATAGAGTAATGATATTCACATGTTTTGTGACTATATTTGTGTCAAGATATTATATTTTAATCACATTTTTCTGGTGATATTTGTCTTGAACATGTTTCATGACTGTGTTTACGTCTGATGATGTTCATTAGCGTCAACCTTGAATTGTGTGCTTTAATTTACAATTTATTCTTTACTGTGTCTGTGTTTAATGATGTTAATACATACTGGGACAGTGTCTTATATATATTTGCAGGGACCAAGTATTATTTGAGCCTGAGCCTGCAAGTGCCATGTCTGAAACATTCGTCACCCAGATGTGGGCACACAATACTCTCAAGGTATGTGGCTGTCTGTGGTTTGTTTTATAATTTCAGATTTTTTTTGGCCAGGTCTTTTTTTCCCAGCACACTGACTGTTAACAATTGGTCCAAATTTTAATATTTCATTTTATAAACAGTCTTCTTCCTCTTCTTATTTTCTCGCTCATTTGTCCATGATTCGCTTTCATAGGTCAGAATTGGTTCTATATAGCACAGATGAACTCTCTTTCTCATTTCTATTAACATAGATTTGTTGCATAAGATATTTTTCATTTTCTGAAATGCTATTTTGACCTGAGCTATTCTGCTTTTTATTTCTGTGGTGCATCTTCCATCTGATGTTATTATTGTGCCCAAGTATTTCAGATGTTGCACTTGTTTCAAAGTTGTCCTGTTTATTTTTAGAAGCCACCTTATTAGATGTTGCAAAAGTTTATACAGTGATTGCATAAGTGTAATTAGATGAAATAAAAGAACTTCTAAACCAATCACAATAACACCAGGAGTTAGACAAGGATGAACATTATTGACAACAAATGCAAGAATACTAAGCCACAAAATGAAGATATCAACGAACTACTCTTTGCTGATAATCAACCCCTAATATATTACAATTAAATAGTCCTTCAATAGCATCTATTGTCCATGAATAAAGTATGCAAAATGAATAACATGAAAATAAGCACTGATAAAACAGTCATGATAATAGGATGGAAAAAACAGATATGAAACATAGTTGTAATGCACCACATTATAAAACAAGTGACAGACTTTAAATATCTAGAAACAACATTCTTTGAAGATGGCAAATGGATAAAGAAATAAATTTGAAGTAACAAGGCAAACCAAATTTTGGGACAGCTAGCTCTCCATACTTCAGCACAAGACAGTACCTATCATCACAAAAAAATCTTATACAAAGTGTATACTTCCCACCTTATGCTGTCAGTGTCAAATGTGGTCGCTCACAAGTAAAAATTATAGGAAACAGGTCATCACAGAGGAGATGTTTTAGAAAAGAACTAAGAGTGATAGTATAAACAGGCAGGGTTAAAACTTCCTTTGTGATATAAAGTGCCCCACTTTTCTTTTTTCAGCTGGTAATGGTTTATTGGAATAGGAATGGCAAAAAGTAATTTTAATGTCATGAAGAACATACTAACATCAAAACAAATAACACCAGGGCTAAAACTAAGAATAGCAAAATGTTACATCTTCTCAATATTCCTATATGGTGCAGAAACATGGACATTAGACAGGAAAACAGAACAGAGAATTGAAGCCTTTGAAATGTGGATATATAGAAGAATAGGTAGAATTGGATCGAAGGAAAAGAAAACAAATGATGAAGTTTTAAAACAACTAAAAATAAAAAGACAACTACTAAGCTCAATTCAAACAAGACAAATGAAATTTTTGGGCCATGTTAAAAGACAATCGAATAGCAAAGCAAGCCCTCATATGGGAAACAACAGGTAAAAGAAAAAGAGGAAGACCCAGGGAGACACTGAGAAGAACATTGATGAGAGAGGCAAGAGCAGCAGGAATCGGCTCCCTCAATGAGATAGAACTGCTTGCACAGAACAGAGACAGATGGCGAGATTTGATAAAATATCTTTAAAAGAAAACTGCTAGAACAAAAATTCATATAGGAGAAGGTGTATCTTGGTCTACGCCCTATGGGCCGGTTACGGCTCGAAAGGTCAATAGATAGATAGTTAAAAGACACAACAGCCTACTAAAAGTAATCCTGGAGGGGAAAATACAAGGTAGAGGCAGACCATGACTAACATGGACGAGTAACATCAAAAGATGGACAAATCAGCCTATGACAACCTGCACCATCAAAGCAAGAGACAGAGCAGAATGGCGTTTCATGGTAGCCAACCTTCATTGCGGAGACGGCACTCGATGATGATGATGAATGGTTTGTTGAAGCATATTCCAACTTGTATTTATATGACTTATTGAATGTTTGTTTTTTATTTAAAGTGCATTCTGGCAACTCAATCTGACCTTGGCACCCAAAGTTGCTTTCAACAACTTGAAACAGTACTTGTGTATGCCTCAGAGGAACTCAGCTCTAATTTTGCAGCAATAAAGGACAATTTGTCAGGTAATGAATGGCGGATTAAAATAATGAAATGATTAAATATGTCATTGGTCATAGTGATTTGTACAAGGTGTGTGTTCAAATGAAACCTGCCTGAGTTGCACCAAGTGGACATATGTATAAGTCATGATGAGGCCACATTTGTCATAATAAGCACACATACAACAATGTGCAATTGTGTATTACACAAATGTGTGTGTGTCAATTCTCTGTGTAGCATTCATTGGTTTTGCTGCAGACCATTGGGAAAATGGCCGGTATGATACAAAATCTGTCCAAGGTCAATCAGCAAGTGGTGATTCAGTTTCTAACAGCTGAAGGTTGTTGACATTCATCACTTAATGCAAGCAGTGTAAGGTGACAAAAGTGTGTTTTAGACTACACTGAAGGACTGGGCACAAATGTTTCATGAAGAAACAACCTGGACCACCAAAAAAATTCAAGCCACAGGTTTACACTACTACGGTTATGGTGACCACATCTTTTAACCATGAAGGGCTTCTAATGGCAGACTTTCAAGAGACTTGTGTGAACATCAATGCCATCCGCTACAAAAACACACTAGATAACCTGCATACAGCCATCAAGAATAAGAGACTCAGCTTACTTTTGTGTGGTGTGATTCTGTTGCATGATAATGCTCGTCCACATGTCACGAACATTGTGCAGGAAGCATTGGCAAAGAAATGATGGGAAGTAATGCAGGCATCATGTGTTCCGGTGTCACCACACTCAAGATCAGACTTCCACTTGACGAAAAAGTAACAAGATCTTCACAACATTGCAAAGTTTATTCCATTCATTCTCCAAATGGTCACAATCTAATCTATCATACCTGTAAATTTACACAGCTGGACTAACTAAGGAGAGACTGACTGCAAACTGCTGACTACTAAATACTTGACTATGAACTACTCTGCCCTGACTGTTCCGCTGAACATTCTGCTATGACTGCGCCGTTGACCGTTGAGTCTTCCAAAAATAGGTGGTGGAGAAGGATATTGATCAGCTGCTGTTGCTGATCTGGTACAAGCAACTAGTCTGTTTAGAAAAACTGATATGTTATTTTTTTAACTGTCAGGTGTTTATCTACATTCTTAAAGCTGTGTTTTTCATACGGATCGTGTTTCAATTACTTACAATGAATGATGATATCATATAACGAAGGACAGTTCAAATGCGTTCACTTTTGGTGCTGCTTGGCCTTATGTCTTTTGGTGTGTGCTTTAGCTGCTATGATGGGGACTGCAGCTGCCTTTCTTTGTTTTTATCCTTCAATGATATGAGTTTAATTCTGATGATTCCACTGGCATGTGCAGTTGAGCACTTATGGATTTGAACATATTTACAGTGACAGGCCTTCAAATAACCATAATCATTATTAATGTATCACTGACAACTTTTTATTGTAAGATTTATTCAACTTTTATAACTTGATTTTTTTTTAAAATTCATACTTTGGTGCAGTATTCTCATTTTGTACATATTTGTTGTTGCACAAGCTCTTAGACTTCTTCATTGATCAGCTACTGCTACGCCTATAAGAGTTTAGATTCGCATGATTTTCAAACAAGTTTTTGAGATCTACACTGGTTCTCTATAGTTTGTCACTCAGGGTTGTTTCCATGGGCCATATCTCTTCTTAAGGTGTTTAGAGTGTTGCTGTCCAGTAGGATATGTTCTGGTGTTTATCTGGGTGCTCTGCTCTCACATGTTGCAAGTTCACTGAATCCTATCTTGTGTCAGTGTGCACTGAGGCCACAGTGACTTGTTCTGAGTCTCAATATCTTGGTCTGCTCATGTCTGCTGTGCTTGTTTAAGCTGTCATTTTCTGGCTTATGTAACTTTGAGACAATTTATAGACTCAATCTTGTATTTACGTGACAATGAAATGCACATTTAATTCACCCAACTCTATAAAAGAGGACCTGACATTTTGTTTGAATATTTGTAACTTTTCTCATCTGTGCAGAATTTCCTGTGTTCAACATCAGTTGTGATCAAGAAGTTTTATCTCGCCTACTTGGCTTGATTTTTCTTAGTTGTCTCCACACAAGTTCTGCAGATAATACAGAAATGGAGAAAACAGATCTTATGTCTCTGCAAGATCTTGTGCAGTCATTACTACAGGTAGGGTCCAACCAATGCAATTCCATTACTGTGAATTCTTGACCAACATGCTCACAAAAGTAAAATGTTTCCTCCATGCCTTAAGGCCTAGGGGATATATGGTATTAGTGCACATATTATTCAATAACCAACAACATATTTAAGTGAGTGATGTGAAGATACTGTTTAATGACCAACAACATATTTAAGTGAGTGATGTGAACATACTGTTTAATGACCAACAACATATTTAAGTGAGTGATGTGAACATACTGTTTAATGACCAACAACATATTTAAGTGAGTGATGTGAACATACTGTTTAATGACCAACAACATATTTAAGTGAGTGATGTGAACATACTGTTTAATGACCAACAACATATTTAAGTGAGTGATGTGAACATACTGTTTAATGACCAACAACATATTTAAGTGAGTGATGTGAACATACTGTTTAATGACCAACAACATATTTAAGTGAGTGATGTGAACATACTGTTTAACGACCAACAACATATTTAAGTGATGATGTGAACATACTGTTTAATGACCAACACATATTTAAGTGACCACATCAAATACAGTTGGAGGCCCAAAGAAATGTAGTTTTACACAGGAATGTTGAGACAGTTAAAATGAGTATTGAAAGTATTGTTAAAGAGGCCAAACCTACCTCCAGCATCAGGATGAGACAATCATTATGTTATTATGATGGAATGTGACAGTGATGAACACATCATGAGTAAATAACACAATAGAGAAATTGCAATGCTAAAGTCCACAACAACACTTCATGTGGTGACTTAAAGACACAATCGATTATGTTCAAAGGTACAGTTCTCTACACAACCACATACTCATCTGGACAAATGTTTTCCTTGTATATTAACCGTTAAATACGTCACCAATCTGTGAATCATATTTTTATGACACCTTCGTAAAATTTACGAACCCTAAATGTTACATTTGGAATTCTAAAAATAGTATTTTCTTTGAACTTTTGCTGCACAACTGTGTGGTTACATTAAGAGAGACACAGGAATTGAATGCAGTAATCTTATCCTGACATACATTTGATTTATGGCCTGAAATTCGAATGCATGGTGCCACGGCTACTGGAGGTGTTATGTTGTATATTCACACATCAGCCGTCAGTCCATTCGAGCTGTATGTTCGGCTTCCTCTTTGTGTTATGTGCTGCCTATCCTTGTTACAAAGGTTTTATTTGATATATTGTCAACAGCTGAAGAGATTTCCCCCATCATGAGAAAAAAAAATGGATTTCTTGAAAATTGGTGAAATCTATGAGAACAAGCAGCTGTTTGCTCATTTTCACTCCATAGTATACACTTCTCTATCTCCTGCTGTTACCTGTGTCATTCTTGACTGCAGTCTATCATCTTCATCTGACTTTTTGTCTAATCACTTGACTGATTTCCCCTCTCACAGCCATCTACTTGCTGGAAGCTTTTGGATCTTGCCACAGTAAAGTCTAGGTTTAATTTATATATATTTTAGCTTACATATTTGTACATGTTAATTTTTATCCTTCTATATGTAGCACATCTCCTGTTTGTTTCATTATTTCATTTCTTATCCCTCTTTTTATTTCTCCCTGATTTACCTGACACAATCATTCATAGATGTCTTTATTTTGTTGTCCGTTTGTATTGTCCTCATTTTCCGAAGAAGGCCACGTGTCAGTATTTTGTTGTGTTCCTCTTTTGTAAAGCTGTCACCATACCTTGTAGGAGTGTACGTTACACCCAACTACTTGCTCCTATTGGGAGCCGCGATAGCTCCCCCAGTGAACTGGACTACAAAGGACAAGAGGTAGGGTTCGATCCCAACTGATGGCTTCGGTTCACCCAGCTTTTAATGGGTACCGGATTTTTTTCTGGGAAAGTAAAGCGGCACAGGCGTAATACCGACCACATAACCCCAAAAATCATGTGCCGAAGGTCTATAAAATTTATGGTCACTAACACCATATTCCCTATACGCCACTTGGTGTGACGGGGGTACTTTACTTTTTACTACTTGCTCCTATTATTATTTTAATATTAATCGACACTATATCAATGATAACAAATGTTTATTTTCATTCAAGGCAAATGTGATATTTTCAGATTTCCTCATTGCATCCATTTCTTAGAGGAATCTGTTTGAAGAACTCACAACAGATGTGTAGATTAGTTCCCTTGCAGCTGCCACAGCTAAGATGACATTGTACTCTCCATATCACTGTAGTATATCAATGTAAGACAAAATTGATCATCATGTTTTTGTATTGTTTCATATTCTTTATATTGTCTTTTTTTTTTTTTGCTCAGTTGTTTATTTATTGATATTCTTGCCCTTGTATGTGTAATATTAAAATGTTTTTTATTCTTTTCTTTATTATTATATTTTTTTGTATTAAATATTTTCTATATATTTTCTGGACTTCCAGTCAATATGGCGGATAGGCAGCAGGAACCGTTGAGACTCTCTCTGTAAAGTGTTCCTTTTTGCAGTTTCCTCATATTCGAAGTCCGGCTTGTTGCCTGAGCCACTGAGTTTAGTGCTCTGTGCACACTATGAGCTGTTTTTTTCATCCGGTTCATGTTTCTATATTCCAATTGCTTACAGTGAATAATGATATCGTATGATGAAGGACAGTTCGGTTTTGTTTACTTTCTGTGCAGCCATACCTTATGTCTTTTGGCGTGTGCTGTGGCTACTATGATTGGGACTGTAGCTGCCTTTCTTTGTTTGGATCCCTAAATGAGATGAAATGTTCATTCGGAGGATTCCACTGGCACAGGTGGTTGAGCAATTATGGATTTTAATTCGCTTGCAGATATACCGAGGCCTTCGACTAACTATAACTATATACATTTTCTTTGTCTCCGGTCAATTTCTTATGCTCAGCAAATCACACAGTTAGATGAGTTTCTTCCTTGAATCTAGGCATCAACAGAAGGTATTCACAAAAGTTCTGTTGCCTGCTTCTTTAACCAGATTTTCACATGGCCAGATTTCTCTTCTTTGTTCTCTGTACAATTCACATATTTGCAGGAGACTTGTTTTAGAATCAGAAGATCAGCTTTTTATGTACATTGTGAGAGTCTCTTGCAGTCGACATAGATGGGCATTCAACCTGCAATGTTCTGTTCAAATTATGAACCGTCTGATTTGTTTTTATTGCTCTTCAGGTGTATTATATATCAGTCTCCTCATCAAGGCCAGCTCCTTGTCGTGGGGATGGGGCTTAACAGTCACCAGGGACTGAAAACTAAGACTGGCCAGGCCTTCCTACAACCGAGCAAGACCACAGTCTGCTCTAGCAAGTTCAAGTGCTGAAGTCGGAGGCAACCAGCCAAAAGGCGCACAACAATCAGGATGCCACGCACTCAACGCATATGGAAGTATGTCTATAACCGCAAATCGATATGGCACTCGCCCTGTGATGGGCACTCAGGCAGGTGCAGCGCCGGGCCCTCAGCCTCGAAAGGGCCCAACCTCTATTACTGGATGTCCTTCTCAACCGCCCTGTGGAGTCAGGGGGCGAGAGAATAGAGCTACTGGCCAATCCAAAATAAGACCACTAAAAATAATGCACTGGAATGCTGAAGGCATCAACAGCAAAAGAGATGGGTACAGTAAAAAGATAGAATTAGAAAATATCCTGCATGAAGAACAAATAAGCATATGCTGTTTGCAGGAAACCCATCTAAACAACGACATAGCCTTGAAGATTAGGGGATACCAGTGCTACCGATCTGACAGAATAAATAGACAAAAGGGTGGAATACTGACTCTTGTAAGGAACAACATTAATGCATGTCAGATTGAAGTGTATATGGATGGGGCGGAATATCAAATACTGCGCCTCAGGACAGGAAATACAGACTTCCATCTACTTAACTACTACTGTCCGAGTGACCGCCCACTAGCACTAGACACAATTACATTAAAAGAAAGAATAATTGTATGTGGAGACTTTAACAGCCACTCACAGAGCTGGGGCTATGAACATATGGACAAGAGAGGTGAAGAGCTTGAAAATTGGCAGGATGACAATGGGCTTATACTATTAAACCAGGCAACAGATCCACCAACATTCTACTCCAGATCATGGCATACCACATCTACACCAGACCTTGCTTTCCATTCACCAGACCTGGATTGGAATATCACACGAATTGTTGGGAAACAACTTGGAGGCAGCGACCACCGACCAGTCTTTTTAGTGGTGCAAAATGAGGCCATCAGGGAGAGCAGCACTCTCTCCAGATGGAATTACAAAAAGGCAGACTGGAAAATGTATCAACACTACACCAGTGTACTGACTAAAGATATAAATACAGATAGAGACATCAACAAAATAGTTGATGAATTCAGTAGACTAATAATACAAGCTGCCAGTGAAACAATACCTAGAGGGGCACGGAAACACTACAAACCATACTGGAGTAGTGAACTAGAGGAACTGCACAATGACATGGAAACATCTCGAAAGCAAGCAGAAAATAACCCTTGCCAAGAACACCACAACAACTACCAGCATGCTAAAGCCAAATTTCAACAGGCTAAACTACAAGCCAGACGGAGAAGCTGGAAAGAGAAAACAGAGTCCTTGAATCTTGAACGAGACACAAGAAAAGTGTGGAAGCTTGTAAAACAGCTGAATGATGAGGGTACAGAAAGGAACACCAAAATTACACTGAAGAAGGATGGAAACATTCTAACAGGTAAACATGCAGCAAATTACTTTGCAGACTCCTTTGCAAATGACAATAATATTGAAATTAGCCTAGAAAAACGACAAGAGACCCGTCTAAAACAACAAAATGCAAGACAAGAAGAGACCACACATGAAGTCATGGAAACACCCATTACACAAAGAGAGCTAGAGCTGGCAATATCCAAATTAAAAATGAAAAAGTCACCAGGCAATGATGGAGTGTCCAATGAAATGATTAAGAACTTGGGAACTGCAGCTAAAGCAAAACTACTGCAGATCTACAACATTTGCTGGATCACAGGTAGAGTGCCACAGGCATGGAGAGAAGCAATTATGATACCATTACTAAAGCCAGGAAAAGATAGTTCAATGACATCCAGCTATAGACCAATCAGCCTTACAAGCTGTTTGTGTAAAACAATGGAACGTATAATCAATCTCAGACTGCAGTGGTACCTGGAAAGTGAAAATCTCCTTGTCCCACAACAAGCAGGCTTTAGACAGTGTTACTCTACCGAAGATCAAGCAACCTATCTTTCCCAGGAAATCGAAGATGCGTTTCAAGAAAAGAAACTGGTACTAGCAGCATGGATAGACCTAAAGAAAGCATTTGATAAGGTATGGAAGGAAGGGCTTCTGAAGAAACTGAGAAATTATGGAGTAAATGGCAGGATGTACAAATGGGTCAAAGCATACCTGCATAACAGGAGAGCCAGAGTGCAACTGGATGGTCTTAAGAGTAAGAAGGTCTTATTGCGCCAGGGCGTTCCACAAGGAGGGGTACTATCTCCAACACTTTTTCTGATCTACATCAATGACCTAGTTACTGAACTACCACATGGCATCAAAGTGGCAATGTATGCAGATGACTTGGTAATGTGGTGCACAGAGGAGTATGCAACAGTGGCCTCCAAATTGCTACAAAGAGCTATGAATGCACTGAATTCATGGACAAATAGATGGTGTATCAGCATCAATACAGACAAATGCAGTACTACACTTTTCACACTCTCCCCAAAACAAAAAGCAGGAGCCATCTACATAAACAATGAGCCTGTGAAAGAAGACATACAAGCTACATATCTCGGAGTTACATTTGATAACAAACTATCTTGGAAACAGCAGATAAATAAGGCAACCCAAAAAGCAAGGAGAAAATTGGCTATTCTAAGAAAGTTGTGTGGAACCACATGGGGTGCGAGTGGGAAAATACTCAGTAAAGTTTACCAACAGAGTATACGCCCACATTTAGAATATGGATCATCCGCATGGTGCTCAGCATCAAACACCACATTGCAAGAACTGGATAAAGTACAAAACCAGGCACTTAGGGTCATCACAGGAGCAATGAAATCAACACCAATATTGGAGATGGAGAAATTGTGGAGGATACCAGCACTGAGAGAACGGAGGGACACAAAGGTGCTGATACAGGCAGAAAAATGTGTATGCATGCCGAGACATCCAATGAAGGACAGATTCCAAAATCTTGCATTGGGACGACTTAAGAGAAGCAGCTTTATCCACCAAGCCAAGCGTATTAGTAGACAAACACCAGACATGCCAAGAGTTGTTAAACCCCTTCTGCCCATACCAGAACAGACTCCCTGGACAGATGAATCAGGATTATCAGTTCAAATACGGACAGAAGTGAAAGGAATAGTTGACAAAGAGGAACAAAATAGTCTACAGCGAAAAACAATAGCTCTCAGTTTCCTGGATGAAGAATACCCACAAGACCTATGGATTCGTGTGTACACAGATGGATCAGCACAGAATGCAGTAAAGAATGGGGGAGCAGGTGCATATATAGAGTACCCAAATAACACTAGGGATATGGATAAAATAGCAACAGGGAAATATTGTCACAATTATGATGCAGAAATACAAGCAATAAAGTTGGCAATAGAAAAACTGCTGAACAGTAATCTTAGCCCACAGCCTGTAGTGTTTTTGACAGATGCAAGATCAGTACTCCAGGCACTACAATCCAGAAAATTACCCCATCTGCAGACCTTATTGACTGAACTCTGCAAGCACCACAGGGTTGCCCTGCAGTGGATCCCGTCTCACTGTGGAATACCAGGAAATGAGAAAGCAGATCAGTTGGCAAAGGAAGGTTCAACAGGCACACAACTAGATACACCAGTTACATACCATCATAAGAAACAGATAATCAAATCAATCAGAGGACCACAAGCCCCAAATCAGGATGCCTTTCATAATATGAATAGATATGAACAAGTTATCATTATACGCCTAAGAACAGGACACAATCGACTCCATAGTCACATGTATACAAAATTCAAGATCGGCACATCAACTACTTGTACATGTGGACAGGCACCCCAGACTGCTGAACACATACTTCAAGACTGCACTGAATATAGTAGACTGAGGAAAATCCATTGGCCCATAGATACAACACTACAGACAAAACTATATGGGCCACTGCAAGAATTACAAAAGACAGTAAAATTTATACAGGAAACGACATTGCAGATATAGACAATACTTCAGGCGAACGAAAGATAGATAGATAGATATATCAGTCTTATTCTTTTTATTATTATCATATTGTTTTTCTATTAAATTTGTTTTTAACTAATTGTATTCTATTGCTGTTAGTTGAAACAGTGCTGTTGTACTGTTCTTGATGTCTTGTTTAATTTCTTATTTTTACATTCTTTTCTTTGGCTGCTGTAAATTTTATTTTCTACCATGTTGTTTTATTTGTTTTTCGGTTAATATATTAAAACAATCATTAGTATGTCACTGTGGTACTGGCTTGAATATAAAGTGGTTTTGTTTCAGCCACAGTCAACTCGGCTGGTAAAAAAATTGGTACCTGATTCACTAAGTTGGAGATGGTTTTAATAGCACAACAGCTTGAAAAAAAAAACACATTTATTCTCTCAACTTTACATTCAGAGGCCAGCCTGGCCAAAAACAAGTAGGGATCTAACAGGCACCCTTGCATTAAAAAATGCAATACTGAAGTTGGACATTTTGAACCGAAAGGCTAGCAGGTGTTTTTACCCATATGTGCTCAGCCACCTATTCAGAGGTGTTCAAAGACTCCTGTCTAGTGTTGCCTCAGGCATCGTAACTCACAAGCGAGGTCCCCATTCCTCACCTTCCCAGAATATGAACCCTAATACCCATTTCTGCCAGCAGCTTAGACAACCACAGGGGTATTTTTTTCCAACCTTGAGTACAATTCACACTGCATCCAGCAGGAATTGAATGCAGGTTGTCCGAACGACGGTAGCTAGTAGGTTGGTTTTCCCAACTAAGGCTAACAAGGTCCCCAAAGGCTGATGAAGAGAATCATCCATTCCTTTAGTAGTCATAAGAAAGAAAGAATCATTAAAATATATTCTTAGCTATTGTTTTCACAAATAGTCAATGTCTATAATTAGAGTTTAAATGCCATACTGTTGATTACTGCTACCTTTGTCTGTAGTTTGACGTTTGATTTGAATTCTGCGTCATTTAAAATTGTTTAATGTGTTCTATTATGAGATTTTTTTTTCTCCAATTTTCAACAGCCTGTCAAAATGTACCAACAAATTAAGAGACAGACAATACTGGAGATCAGCTGGAGCCAATCTGCAATGCAGTGAAAGCACTTGATATGATGACAATAAACATTTTGCCTCTGGTTCATTTTTTAAAATAGCTTTTGTTACATTTTCCATTCTCTGTTATTTTACATCTTCATTTTCACTCAATTATTTTCATAGTTATATTGCATGTCAAAATCACATGAAGAGCAAATATGAAATATTTGATAGTGCCATCTGCAAGCAGACAAGAACAACCAAAACACTTCTTTGTAATATCATCATGTTTATTATAAAAATTAATGAAAAAATTATTTATGTTAAACAATAAATAGTGATATTAATGTGAAATCTTGTTACTTTGTTGAGGTTAACTTAAATAAAAGGTGAAGAACAGCAGTTAGATTTGTTACTAACAATTTATAAAAAACAAATAAAATGTTAATCATTGGTTAATTGGAGTAAAGTAAAAGTAACGGTTCCTTCCATGCTTTGCTAGGCATATGGTATTAGTGGCCATATCTTTCCATGACTAAAGCACATTTTTGGGTGATGTGGTTGGCATCATCCAGACAGTCTTTGCTAGGCATATGGTATTAGTGGCCATATCTTTCCATGACTAAAGCACATTTTTGGATGATGTGGTTGGCATCATCCAGACAGTCTTTGCTAGGCATATGGTATTAGTGGCCATATCTTTCCATGACTAAAGCACATTTTTGGATGATACCAACCCAACCGTCTTGGCTTTCCAGGAAGAGTATGTGTTGTACCATGTGAAAGTAGAAATTAATAATGTGATTACTGACTGGAGACATGGTTTGTGATCCAGTTTTTGAGGAGCTCTACAATCAGGACATAAGGAAAGTAAAAAAGTAATTGGAGAACTGCAACACCTTGAAGGATGAATATATAAAGTTCACACTTTTTGACCTACCTATATCACTGCTTGATACACAACAGTATCCATTTTTCCACCAATTTTATTTTTACAGCCAAATTGAAACCAATAGTGTCTCTTTACAAGAATACATAACATTCTCATCTGCTTAACGATTTCTTGTTAAAATGCAAAACTCTTTCACAGACCTTCATACACAGGGCCATACTTGCCAAATTTATGTCTTCATTCTCCAGAAGGAAATGACATAGTGAGTGATCTACTTCAGTGATACTCATCACTGTAGATCTGCAATTTCCAGAGCCGAAGATCTCATACCTCAGAGCTGTATCTATTAGCTTGAGTCTGTTTTATATTTCTTTGTACAGATGGAATAAGATAGTTTACTTTAGTCAACAGATCATTCTCATTGCACATCAAACATGTCCATTAGTGGCCAATCTCTTCCCCAATATGTCCCTCGGTGTGTGAACACTGATGACTCCAGGTTTGTGTTGATTTGTTATCTATTTGTGTTTCCCTGTGCAGTGCTCTTTTCCCCATGTTTGTGCAGACTGAACATGATTGTAGATTTATGATCATTGACTGAATCATCAGATAAAAAGCAGCTTTATTGGTGGCTTGTTTTACTTTGTTTCATTACAGTTCTTTCATGTATCTAAGAAAATAGCATATCATTTGTCTAAATCTGTTTAATTTGTACATACACTTGTACATGAAGAGCAGTTCAACCAGTCTTAAATGGGTACCAAAGAAAGATGATCTGGTATTGTGCTGACCACATTATCCAAAATTGTATGTGTGTGTGTGTGTGTGGGGGGGTGGGGGTGTAAATATAAATATGGATACTAACACCATTATTCATGAACAAAGCATGACAGGCTCCTTTATTCTTCTATTACTTGCACATACATATTTCAGTGAATTAATTAAAAAAATTAAGTGCAGGATTACTACAAAAGAAACTGACACATTCCTTATATAAAACTTGTACAAAGCAAAACTAATATAGCTATTGACAAAATATTTGACATGGCTCTGTAGGGAATGTCTTGAGGTTTGTATCAACACAAATGTTCTGTATTTGCTCTCTTTGTAACATGGTTGATATCAATACAATAGTCCAGTCTGTCCCAGTTTTGTTGGAACGTGGCATTGTTAACAGTGGTTGTGATGCATTTTTTCATTTAATTTTTACCTAAGAAGTTGATTTTAACCATTTCTGAGAATTTCTCACCCAGTCTGGTGTAGCATTTGCTCCAGTAGTGAATTTTTGGGGCTGTGTTGGTAGAGAGCTCAAACATGATCAACTTGCTTCTGTGACACAAGTTGTCTTCCACAACTTTTCCCTTTAAACAAGAAAATGTCTTGCTCCAATCATAGACTACCTTGTCAGTGACACTCGGCTGTATTTTGCTTTATATTGCAGCTTCATGACAGAGGTAGTTTTAGCTTGTTCATCACACAAACAAGCTTTATCGCAACCATCTTAACTGGTCATATAATACAATAGCCAATATGGACATAGCAATATGTTGTTGTTGCACATATTTGGTGTCTATTTAACAGTTTCCATTGTGTATGATCTTAAAAGTGTATATTTCTTTTGTAGTAAACCTGTTGGTTTTGAATAAGTTACAACATTCATGAGAATAACACAACACCCATAATAATCATAAAATGATTTGAAAATGTGTTGTGTGTTATTCTGTCTCATTGTTATTGTTCTGTCTCATTGTTATTGTTCTGTTAGATTTGTTTGGCAATATCTGATGACAAAGCTTTGAGCCCTGAAGTGACTGTCGCAGTACCTGGATGAGTGTTGACCTGTCAAGGAAAATGGGCTGTAGTTTGATTTATGGAGCGATTGAGCCAGTGATGGGCAGTGTTAGACACTCCAAGGTATGGTGACAGCTTTACAAATAGGGAACACAATACAATACTGACGTTTCGGCTAGTAGCCTTCTTCAGAAAACAAGGACAACAACCACAAACAATGAAGCACAATTATCTATATCTACATGTTAGATGATCAGGAGAATGGAGAGGTGGACAGAAAGAATAGAAGAAAGTAGGATTATGAAATAAGAAAGGAGGCTACATGAGGGGAGGTAGGATGAGAATCAAGATGTGTAGAAAAGAGAGATAGGGAAATTGAGGAAGAGATAGAAAATCAGAAGTAAAACGAAGGTAATATATAAACGTATAAGAAAAGTCAACTTAGCTGGCGAAACTTGACTGTCCGTCGTAGAGCAATCGAGAAAATGAGCGGTGGACACGAGGCCTACAACAGATACGGGTGGAGGGGGAGGAGAGGGGAGGGGGGGGAGAACAAAGCCAGACAAGTAATGAAAACAATGGTGGAAATAGATATAAAGGAGTCTAAACAGTGGTCAGGGAAAGAAAAGTGTCAGTAGCCAGACACAAGGCAGATGCCGGAGAAGATAATAGGCCCCATAAAAGTTAATGGGGCCTAACACAGAGGGGAACAATCTCAACAAAGGAATCGTAGAAGCAAGAGACAAAGGTGAGAACGGGGGAAAGAGCAACACAGTTAGTCATAGGTGGGCTAAAAAAGGACAGGGTGGAGAGAAAGGAAATAAACATCAAGGAAAGAAAAGAGCAGGAGAGGAAGGAGATAACAACCGGGGAAAAGAATTATGAGAGGAAGGAGGAGGCAGGAAATAATAGCTGGAGAAAGAAATGGAGAGGAAGGAGGAGGGAGGAAATAATAGCTGGAGAAAGAAATGGAGAGGAAGGAGGAGGGAGGAAAGAAAAACTGGGGAAAGAAATAGAGAGGAAGGAGGAGTGAGGAAAAAATGGAGCGATTGCCTTCTGGATCATCTTTTTTTTTTCTTAAACATGCAATACTGCAAGCAATTCTTGCTGCCCCAAGCTGAAAGATTTGCAACAATACTCTTCTAATCATCAGCAATAAAAGTGCTTTAGTCACATTTTTACAATCAACCACTAATATCTTCAGTGATCAAGAAAAGACGATGGTCATATGTTAGACATGTAATAAGGAGAGATAATAACCGAATAACAAAGCAAGCCCTCATGTGGGAAACAACAGGTAAGAGGAAAAGAGGCCAACCTAGAGAGATACTGAGTAGAACATTGATCAGAGAGGCAAGAGCAGCAGGAATCGGCTCCCTCAATGAGATAAGAGTTGCTTGCACAGAACAGAGACAAATGGTGAGATTTGATAAAATATCTTTACAAGGATTGAAAACTGCTAGAATAAAAATTAGATAAGAGAAAAAGAGTATCTGGGTCTATGCCCTATGGGCTGGCTACGGCTCAAAAGGTGAACAGATAGATAGTAACATTTTTAGTTTATCTTTGAACCTTTTCTTCTGCCAAACTTTCCATTTTGTAGTAAAAATTGAGAAACTAAAAATAAAATGCATAAAACAGAAATGCTCTAGAAAAACATTGTGGAAGGATGTATGCAATGATACCATGAGAACTGAAATATGTGATTGTGTAATTACTAATTAACTGAGTAGACTTCATGGCACTTCGGGCAGAACCATCGATGCTTAATCTCTCTCAACAGATGATACAAAATGGGCATTTTGATGGTTTCCAAAGCTCGCTGGTTATAAACACTTTTAATTCACCCACTCTGTTCAACTGAAAACATCTAAACCCTTTGGTTTATCCATTCTGGATAGAACTAGTAGTTTGTTATACATATTTATGTCTTACATGATGGAACATCAGCCCCATCAGTATTTTATATGTTCATGTCAGCTCCATCAGTGTAGCTTCATCCGCACATGGATTTCAAGACTTATTCAAGTGGCTCTCAACCCCTTCTACAGTTTTCATTATAACCAATAGTATAGTTTTAAAATTGTGGGTATTGGGCAGGTAAATCAGTCTTTTTAACAGGTTATATAGTTCCCATCAGATGTAAGTACAAAGTTGTCTCTACTCATGTAAAGTTGTAGCCCCTGCCTCAGAAAATGTTACAGGTTACTTTTCACTAGACTCAAAAGGCTTTCATAAAGACTTTACCCAAAAAATCATTCTTCTGATCTGTCAAGCAATTCAATCTGTGTGCAGATGTAAATTTGAGTTACAGCAGATGGAGATTCTGGAGCAGGGTGTGCAAAGCTATTTCAACATTCATTCTGTTGAAGTCCAGACATGGTCAGTGTTTCTTCTTGATTAGTGAAAGGCTGCTAATGACATTTTGATCAGGGAAGCCAGGACTTGAATGATGGCTAAGATTAGAAATGGTTAGATTGCTTTTGACAGAATAACATATGCTTGGACAAACCTAAAGAATTAATGGGAGGGTTTCTGACAAGGTGTAGAGAAGAGTGACCACTGTCAGGTATTACCCATGAGTCTTAGGTAAGGCTAAGATTAGAAATGGTTAGACACTTTTGACAGAATAGCATATGCATGGACAAACCTAAAGAATTAATGGGAGGGTTTCTCACAAGGTGTAGAGAAGAGTGACCACTGTCAGGTATTACCCATGAGTCTTAGGTAAGAATAGTGCCAGAAAATATGACATATGCAGTGTCAGGGTAGGAGTTGTTGGATGTTCTTTTTCACAATCTTTAAGCACGGAGTTCTGAGTTAGAGCTGATGGAGTATTTACTGTTTTAGTTTTGAAGTTCACAGTTTTTATGGAGCTTTACAGCAGAGCTACAGAAGAAAATATACAAGTTATAATGATGAAATGTTATTAACAGAACTACAGAAGAAATTACAAGTTATAATGATGAAATGTTATTAACAGAGCTACAGAAGAAATTACAAGTTATAATGATGAAATGTTATTAACAGAACTACAGAAGAAATTACAAGTTATAATGATGAAATGTTATTAACAGAGCTACAGAAGAAATTACAAGTTATAATGATGAAATGTTATTAACAGAACTACAGAAGAAATTACAAGTTATAATGATGAAATGTTATTAACAGAACTACAGAAGAAATTACAAGTTATAATGATGAAATGTTATTAACATGTTTTTGGCATCTCTTACTTGGACAATATCAAATACACTGTATTAAAAATGAATAAAGGATACTAGTAAATGGAGCACATGATGATCTTTGAACTATTGTGAAGAAACACACAATTAAATGGTTTGGTCACATATCCTGATCATGGAGCAAAGATCATTTTGCAAGAAACTGTGAAAGAAAGATAGACAAGGAAAGTGATTGGAAGATAAAGAGTGGACACACCTTGACTTCACAGTCCTAAAAAAATGACTGAAGATGGAGACCAATGGAGAAGATTGATGAAGTCTTGTCATTATTGCATCAACGACCCAGATGGTTAAGGAAAGAATATAGTTTTAAGTTCAAAATTGCAAGCTCACATGAATTTTTCTATGGAATGCATTGAGTACATTCTTTAAACTTTTCATAATAAATTACTTTACTGCTTGTAAACTTTAATATAACATAGTACACAGATTGTAACAGCAGCAATAAATTATCCTAGTACTGAAAGTACCATATTTTAAAGACCCCCCCCCCCCACACACACACACACAAAATGTTCATTTGTACAAAAAGGTACCAGGTTCAAATTCTATGTCTAACCCTCTAAGTTAATGATGTAAAACAGGATCTCATGTGAACTCTGGGCAGGTTAAAGAAACCTTTACTGTTTAAAATAGAAAATGTAGGCCAAGTAACCATTCAAATATCAAGTTGATGGAATAGACCTGGAGACAGTTCAGAACTATAACTACCTGGACATTATATAACCAGTGATGGAAAATGTAAAACTGAAATAAACAAAAGAATAGGAATGGCAAAAAGTAATTGTAATGTCTTGAAGAACATACTAACATCAAAACAAATAACACCAGGGCTAAAACTAAGAATAGCAAAATGTTACTACATCTTCTCAACATTCCTGTATGGTACAGAAACATGGACAGTAGACAAGAAAATAGATTAGAAAATTTTAAGACTTTGAGGTGTGATTTATAGAAGAGTTGGGAGAGCCGCTATCGTAAAAACGCTTTTGTTAATGAAATGTAGACCTGATACAGAATGTGTAAATTAGCAGTAGATAATAGTGATAGTATTTTCAGCCCTAAAACAACAACAAAAAATAGGATTCTGGAATGTACAAACAATGACCACGCAGACGAAATCGGCTCCCACAATGAGATAGAGTTGCTTGCACAGAACAGAGACAAATGGCGAGATTTGATAAAAGATCTTTACAAGGATTGAAAACTGCAAGAATAAAAATTTAGATAAGAGAAAGAGTATCTGGGCCTATGCCCTATGGGCTGGCTACGGCTTGAAAGGTCAATAGATATGAAGAATTGGATAGAAGGGGAAGAAAACAAACAATGAAGTCTTAAAACAACTAAAAATTAAAAGAGAACTACTAAACACAATTCATAGAAGATAAATGAGATTTTTGAGCCATGTTAAAAGACACAATAGCCTACTAAAAGTAATCTTGTAAAAGAGGCAGACCAAGACTAGCATGGGCGAGTAACATCAAAAGATGAACAAGTCAGCCTCTCAAAGCACCATCAAAGCAAGAGAAAGAGCGGAATACTAATGGTAGCCCACCTGCAATGCAGAGACGGCACTCAATGATGGTGAAATAACCATTGTCAAGTTAAAATTGTTAAGCAATTTTTACAAAAATCTACCCATGCCAAAGGTGGATGTATCCAGGTGTAAAGTAGTGACACAATGCATCCATGCTGCCCACTTAATGAGTGGATGTATCTGGGTGTAATCTAGTGACACAACACATCCATGCCCACTTAATGAGTGGATGTATCCAGGTGTAAATTAGTGACACAACACATCCATGCCCACTAAATGAGTGGATGTATCCAGGTGTAAATTAGTGACACAACACACACATGCCCACTTAATGAGTGGATGTATCCAGGTGTAAATTAGTGACACAACACACCCATGCCCACTAAATGAGTGGATGTATCCAGGTGTAAATTAGTGACACAACACATCCATGCCCACTAAATGAGTGGATGTATCCAGGTGTAAACTAGTGACACAACACATCCATGCCCACTAAATGAGTGGATGTATCCAGGTGTAAACTAGTGACACAACACACCCATGCCCACTAAATGAGTGGATGTATCCAGGTGTAAACTAGTGACACAACACATCCATGCCCACTTAATGAGTGGATGTATCCAGGTGTAAATTAGTGACAACACATCCATACCCACTTAATGAGTGGATGTATCCAGGTGTAAATTAGTGACACAACACATCCATGCCCACTTAATGAGTGGATGTATCCAGGTGTAAATTAGTGACACAACACACCCATGCCCACTAAATGAGTGGATGTATCCAGGTGTAAACTAGTGACACAACACATCCATGCCCACTTAATGAGTGGATGTATCCAGGTGTAAATTAGTGACACAACACATCCATGCCCACTTAATGAGTGGATGTATCCAGGTGTAAATTAGTGACACAACACACCCATGCCCACTAAATGAGTGGATGCATCCAGGTGTAAATTAGTGACACAACACACCCATGCCCACTTAATGAGTGGATGTATCCAGGTGTAAATTAGTGACACAACACACCCATGCCCACTTAATGAGTGGATGTATCCAGGTGTAAATTAGTGACACAACACACCCATGCCCACTAAATGAGTGGATGTATCCAGGTGTAAACTAGTGACACAACACATCCATGCCCACTTAATGAGTGGATGTATCCAGGTGTAAACTTGTGACACAACACACCCATGCTCACTTAATGAGTGGATGTATCCAGGTGTAAATTAGTGACACAACACACCCATGCCCACTAAATGAGTGGATGCATCCAGGTGTAAATTAGTGACACAACACACCCATGCCCACTAAATGAGTGGATGCATCCAGGTGTAAATTAGTGACACAACACACCCATGCCCACTAAATGAGTGGATGTATCCAGGTGTAAATTAGTGACACAACGTATCCATACCCACTTAATGAGTGGGCGCTGAAGAAGATACCGAATACATATTTACATATTATTTCACACTGACACCAAATTGGTGGAAAATCTGTCAAGAAAATATTTACAAACTCCACATTAAGTTTGGATATAACAGTCAAGTTTTTGTATAACAACTTAATACTAATGACAAAATAGGCAAAAATAAACATGGCATTGACTGAAGGATCCATTAATGTAAAATGAATGTGACAAGAATTAAATAATATGAAGGCTGACAAATAATAAGAACTACCTGAGTAAAATTAAATGCAAAGTCATTACGTTTTATATCAACAAAAATGTGTCACATCACAACATAGCAAAATGTGCTTTATAAAATATGCTGTGGCTCTCCAGTTTCTTGTAATCTATATATGGTCCATGCCAAGAGGTTTTTTTTTGCGTTTGCCAGCTTTTACCTCTGATGAAGTCCCTAGTGACTAGGAACTGAATTTTTACGTGTTAATCCATTTTTCCCTGGCAGCGGTGTGCACAGGGTCCCTTGCCACACAGGCAGATAACTCCGTCTTCGGAGGTACTCATATTTTTTTTTCCGTTGATGAGTAATTGACGTTTCAAGCTGGGCTTCACTGCTGAGACCAGGGTTGGTTGTCGCAGAGAGAAATCATAAATAAAAATCCCAAATGGTGCAGCTGGGATTTGAACCCACAACCTCTCTGTCTCAAAGCCGGCATCTTGCCTCGAGACTAACCAGTCCCCCCCCCCAAGAGGTGCTAATATCATGTTCTTTCACAACCCTTAATAATGTGCACTATGCAATTTCTATGTTTCATTCACTTAAGCATTTTTCTACGGTCCAAATGAAACTGCTGGATAAATGAGGACATAATGCTTTGATGAAAGGTGTTAACATAAGTCTAGTTGTAAAGGAAGACAGAACGTTGTGATGGGAAAAATAAAATGAAAATATTGAGTCAGGAGAAATGTGATGACTAAAGACATAGACTTATGCACAAATGTAATTTTCTTAAACTAATACAAGTCAAATGTTCAAGTGCTAGCCACCAAATAAGCTAACGGACAGCATCAATGAGCTTTCATATTCAAGTGCTGTCTACTATCCAAGTTAGTGGCCAGCATTAATGAGCTTTCTCTACTATTTAACTCATATTTAAGTGCTGTCTACTTACTATCCAAGTTAGTGGCCAGCATTAATAAGCTTTCTCTACTAACTCATATTTAAGTGCTGTCTATTTACTATCCAAGTTAGTGGCCAGCATTAGTAAGCTTTTCTACTAACTCATATTTAAGTCCTGTCTATTTACTATCCAAGTTAGTGGCCAGCATTAATAAGCTTTCTCTACTAACTCATATTCAAGTGCTGTCTACTATCCAAGTTAGTGGCCAGCATTAATAAGCTTTCTCTACTAACTCATATTCAAGTGCTGTCTACTATCCAAGTTAGTGGCCAGCATTAATGAGCTTTCTCTACTAACTCATATTTAAGTGCTGTCTACTTACTATCCATGCTAGTGGCCAGCATTAATGAGCTTTCTCTACTAACTCATATTTAAGTGCTGTCTACTTACTATCCATGCTAGTGGCCAGCATTAATGAGCTTTCTCTACTAACTCATATTTAAGTGCTGTCTACTATCAAGTTTGTGACCAAAATTAGTGTGTCACAAACTTCATAAGTCCACAGAGCAGCCAAATGGGGAAATTCTGCTATAGGAAACACAAAATAAATCTGTACATATTAAGAAAATCTAACTCAAGAAACAGTTAAATGCCAGAAAAGAACGCTACATGGGGAGACAGAAAAATAACAAATCAACACAGAGCTGGAGTCGTCAGGTCTCCACACACTGAGGGACATACTGGGGAGGAGATCTGAGCACTTATGGGCATATTCAGTGTGTAATGAGTATGATCTGTGAACTAAACTAAACTAAACTAGCTACAAAAAAATATAGATTCTTTAGCTCGACACGAAAGCTCATTGGTTCAACTAGTGTGGCAACGATAGCATTTTTACTCTTTGCTTGTAGATATCTACATTGATCATATGGTAGAAGACAGCATATTTCTGGTGAAGATGACATTGATCATATGGTAGAAGACAGTATATTTCTGTTCTAAAACTCAAATTGATTTATTAGTTTCTATATGATCAATATTACAGTAATAACTGTAATATTGATCATATAGAAACTAATAAATCAATTTATTTACTTCATAAGTGAAGATGACATGTAAGTAATGTAAAGGTTCCAGATATATCTAGTGGCATTCATGGTGATAATGGTATTAATCTCCATAATAAAAAAAAGTAAAGTACCCCCGTCACGCCAAGTGGCGTATAGGGAAATATGGTGTTAGTTATTTTACAGACCTTCAGCACATGATTTTTGGGGTAATGTGGTCGGTATTACGCCTGTGCTGCTTTACTTTCCCAGAAAAAAATCAGGTACCCATTTAAGGCTGGGTGAACCCGGAAGCCGTCGGCTGGGATCGAACCCTACCTCTTGTCCTTTGTAGTCCAGTTCACTAACCACTGAGCTATCGTGGCTCCCTCAATCTCCATAATTTTTAATGAAAAACTTACAATTTTGGCACTTATCTGGGAGTTGTGATAACCAACAATGGAGGTTGTCAGATATAAGTCAGAAAACAACCACCAACAGCAATACAAAAATTAAATACCATGAAGGACATATGAATGGGAAACAAAAAGCAAAAGAAAAAGAGACCACCCTAAAGAAACAATGAAGAGATAGGCCACAACAGTGGGTTAATACCTGCTCCATACCAAGGTTGAGAGTCTCACCAAGATTAGTAACATGTAATAGAGATACTCAAAACCTTCATGTGGATATCAAAATAGAAGGAATAGACCTGGAGACAGTTCAGAACTACAACTATCTTGGACATACTATAACCAGTGACGGAAAATGTAAAACTGAAATAAACAATAGAATAGGAATGGCAAAAAGTAATTTTAATGTCATGAACATACTAACATCAAAAACATATAACAGAAGGGCTAGAAAAGATAACAGAATTGAAGCTTTTGAAATGTGGATACATATATATATATATATAAAAGAATAGGTAGAATTGGATGGAAAGAAAACAAAACAAACGATGAAGTCTTAAAACAACTAAATATGAAAAGAGAACAACTAAACACAATTCAAACAAGACAAATGCGATTTTTGGGCCATGTTAAAAGACACAAAAGCCTATTAAAAGTAATCCTGGAGGGGAAAATACAAGGTAAAAGAGGCAGACCAAGACTATCATGGATGAGTAACATCAAAAGATGGACATGTCAATCTATGACAATCTGCACCATCAAAGCAAGAGACAGGGTGGAATGGTGTTCCATAGTAGCCAACCTTCGATGTGGAGACTGCACTCAATGATGATGATGATAAACCAGGGCCCCCCACACAGTGAGGGAAGAATTAATAGAACCACTGTTACCTGCCATGCATGTTGTAAGAGGCAACTAAGCAGGTTTGAAATTGTCTGTGCAGTTGAGTAGGATGTGCACAGAGCGACCTTGTCAATAGAATTTACCAATGCATTTTAGGAAATGCTGTGAGACAAGTGGGTGGATATGGGGAATTCCTGACCGCAATGAAACTGGTTCCATGGATAGAAAAGGCCAATGAACAACATCTTACAAAGGATATTAAAATATTACAGCCACGTCAAAAGATATAGTAATCTGGAAAGAACAATGCATGGTTCCAGGAAGCAAGAGGTAGGGTTCGATCCCAACCAACAGCTTCCGGTTCACTCAGCCTTTAATGGTTACAGGATTTTTTTCTGGGAAAGTAAAGCGGCACGGGCGTAATACCGACGACATTACCCCAAAAATCATGTGCAAACTTGAAGGTCTGTAAAATTGATGGTCACTAACACCATATTCCCTATACGCCACTTGGCGTGAAGAGGGTACTTTACTTTTTTTTTTACTTATGGTTCCAGGAAGATAATACAAGGCTAGACCAAGAAGATGGTGGTTGCAAGACATAAAACAGACATTGAACTTGGCAACAGAGAAAGTGGTAGATCTTGCTAGAGACAGGGATTCTGCCAGATGGGTTGTGATGAGCGCAGCTTTACATAAAGGACAACAGCTAGATAATGACATCCACATTTTACAATGAACATCAGCACTTTTATGGGTGATGTCAAGACAACCTGAGATATTTCTCTAATTCTTAAAATTCATATTTTATTGATTTTGTGACCCAAAACAAAAATGTGAATTTTAAAACTTTCTTGATTTTGTGTTAATGGTGTTTTAGTATGATTATCTTGGTGCCATTATCACTATACTTGGACCATGTCCATTAGACGTGATGTCCTATTCTTTCCTGGTAATAAGGAAGATTTCGTAGCCAATAAGCCCGCTGTAAGCTCTGGCACTGAGTGTGGCCTGACTCTGGACAAAGAGAACATAAGCAAGTTTGTTCTTCATTCCATAAGAGGAGAGGGGGAGGATGGGTGGGACAATCATTCTGCGCATGCTTTAAGAAATGCTGGGACAGGGTGGTGAGGCAGGTATAGGGATGATCCAAGTGCTTCAAGAAATGCTGGACAGAGTGGTGAAGTGGGTATGGGGATGATCCAAGTGCTTCAAGAAATGCTGGGACAGAGTGGTGAAGTGGGTATGGGGATGATCCAAGTGCTTCAAGAAATGCTGGGACAGAGTGGTGAAGTGGGTATGGGATGATCCAAGTGCTTAAAAAAATGCTGGGACAGAGTGGTGAAGCGGGTATGGGGATGATCCAAGTGCTTTAAAAAATGCTGGGACAGAGTGGTGAAGCGGATATGGGGATGATCCAAGTGCTTTAAGAAATGCTTGGACAAGTGGTGAAGTGGGTATGGGGATGTTCCAAGTGCTTCATGAAATGCTGGGACAAGTGGTGAAGTGGGTATGGGGATGTTCCAAGTGCTTCAAGAAATGCTGGGACAAGTGGGTATGGGGATGTTCCAAGTGCTTCAAGAAATGCTGGGACAAGTGGGTATGGGGATGTTCCAAGTGCTTCAAGAAATGCTGGGACAAGTGGTGAAGTGGGTATGGGGATGTTCCAAGTGCTTTAAGAAATGCTGGGATGGTGTGGTGAAGTGGGTATGATCCAAGTGCTTCAAGAAATGCTGGGACAAGTGGTGAAGTGGGTATGGGGATGTTCCAAGTGCAATGAAACTGATTTTATGAATTAAATAGAAAGATTTCTGCATAGTGTACAAACCCCACTGAATTGGTGAGAGGTCCTGTGGTAATTTAAAAACGAAAAAGTCTGATTTAATTATTGTTCAGATAATTCTTGGTGCATATAAGAGTGAAGATTGATCAATTCGACACTTTATTTTGGTGTGAAATATTCAAATGTGCATCATAAATATTATTAATATTGAAACTATTACTTCTAATTAACTTCAATGTATCATAGAAAAATAATATACAGATTATGTTTTTAAACAAAACAACTAAAATACTAGTGATAAACAACTGTAAATTCAGGGTCTGCAATAGTTTCATAATGCTTTCTGTGGAAGTAGGTCTGCTGCCATGTGCATAGATATTTCAAACTGACCTACATAAGTCATACACTATCCATTGTTGTTAGAATTGACATTAAACACTTCAGGTCAAAGCCTAGGTGCTCAATCACTTTCAGCAGATAAAAAAAAGTGTGAGCACGCTGAAAGATATGCAAGTGATCCAAGAATTCAATAAATTATAAAGAAGTGAGGTACAACAGGTAAATGAGCCAAGGCATTTTAACTCTTCAACTTTGAAAATATTTTGCTCCTTTTGATAGAATTACCTGACTTCAAATTCAATTACCTATAGTTCGTAAGCGTAAATGTCTGTAAAAATCTTATCACTAGATAAAACTTCTCAAAGGTATCATCATCATGTGCCATACCCATTGGCGATCAAGTAATTTCACAATCTTCTATCTACAGTGCATCGTATCAGTTCTGTTGTTGACTATTTTCCATGCCATCACACCAAGCTATTCAGTATTTTCTCTCTTTGTCGTCCACAATCCTTATTTCCTTTTGTTTTGCCAGTTGTAACCAAGTGTTCCAACTTTCCTCTACTCAAGATGTGCCTGAAAAATCTTGATTGTTTCTTTATGATGTTTTTTAGGAGTTCTCTTTTTGTGTTGGCCTCTTTAAGAATGTCCTCATTGGTCTTTTTAGCTGTCCAGGGAACTTTCAACATTCTTCTGAGAAATCTCATCTCTAACCATCTTTTCATTTGTTTGTCTACTGTCCATGATTTGCTTCCATAGGTCAGAATTGGTTCTATATAGCACCGATAAATTCTCTTTCTCACTTCTATTGACATAGATTTGTTGCATAAGATATTTTTCATTTTCTGAAATGCTGTTTTGACCTGAGCTATTCTACTTTTTATTTCTGTGGTGCATCTTCCATCCGATGTTATTATTGTGCCCAAGTATTTGACGCTCTCCACTTGTTTCAGATTTGTCCTGTTTATTTTTATGCTGCATGACCAACCTTTAAAAAAGATAATTGGCGTGGGAGGGAGACACTGAGTGGTCTAGAGGTAAAACTTTAGCCTCTGAGCAAGAAGGTCAAGAGTTTGATTCCCACCACAGGCAGTGGGGAGAGAAAAAAGCAGAAGAGAAGTACTCCGGCAAACACAGAAGTAAAAGAAGCTAAAGATCACCAACTGCCATCAGTTCATTCACCATACCAGGCTCACTGATCTCCTCTTTATGACATTGATGGTCACTGCTGTCACAATGCCTTTGAGTACTCTTAACCTGGGCTTTGTTTTCTCAGCTTCCATAATTTTATTTCAGAGCTCTCTACCATTTCTATATATTCAAACCTTTTCTTGCACTCGTGCCTTCTTTTCTTGTACTCAGACCTTTTCTGTTTTCAAATTGTTTCTTGTACTCAAATCTTTCTATGTTTTCCTGGCCTATATTAGGTATTACTAATATAATTTTGTTGTTAATAGGGGTAAAAATAACTCTATGGATTTACTAACTAATAATTCTTGTTTTACAGTCATCTAAAAAAAATAATAAAATAAAGCAACATAATTATAATTCTGCATGACAAGCATCTATTAAGGATTCAAGGAATATAATCAAAAATAAGATGATGTTTTGTGCACAAAGCAATAATCCACAGCTCTTTAAGATTGTATTTGTTATCATGGCTGCTAGTGATGCTAAGAAAATAAATACAAATTTTATGTTTCAGGTTAGCGATTGAAACATGACTACTCAAATCAATATTCTGCAGCTCCTAATGATTATAAAATTATAAATAATATTTATGTAATTTTGTGGAAATAGTGGTTTTAAGAAAATGCCAACAATAAAAAAAAAACGATGCTAGACATTACTGAACAGTTTTTCTGGCAATTCGTTTGGTGGAACTTAAGATCTGGCCAACAGAATAAATGGTTATTTTCCCCATGTTTTCATTTCCAGCCATGAGTAAGAAGATTATTATTTCTGTGTTTGTTGTGCTTATTTGTTTGTGTTTGCATTCATGTTTATATTTAGCACACCATTTTTCTTGCCACAATATGTGTAACAGTATGTAATTAGTTTTGTCATCTCTTATGTGTCAGTATGTACTTATTTTATGTCACCACCTATGTGTCGATATGTCATTGTTCTTGTCCCTTCATGCATATCAAGACATAACTCCTGTCCATTTAATTATTCTTGTCACATATTGCCTGTGAATCTATCATTCTTCTTTGTAAACACATCATTATTTTTAACACTCTTTCTTTGTAAACACACCATTATTTTATCATCACTCCTTGATAGTGAGCAAACCATTAATTTTAACATCCCTTGTTTGTGAGCACATCATTATTTTTAACATCCCTTGTTTGTGAGCACACCATTATTTTTAACATCCCTTGTTTGTGAACACATCATTATTTTTAACATTCCTTATTTGTGAACACATCATTATTTTTAACATCCCTTGTTTGTGAACACATCATTATTTTTAACATCCCTTGTTTGTGAGCACATCATTATTTTTAACATCCCTTGTTTGTGAGCACACCATATTGTTAATTAATTACAAGAACAAAGCGAATGACAAAAAGTGATATCTTTAGCTTCTCTAAAACCCATATTTTACAAGACAGTAACAAGAACAATGATGTATTGTGGTGCAACAATTCTCTACTGCTGTAGACTGACATTTGTTCTACTCAATATTTCAACAACTATTTAGACATAAATATGAGATATCACACGACATTTGTTAAGACAATTACATCATGTTTGAAATATACATTTTTTTTTAGGAATCACACTGCATAATTTTATATTTCACACCAAATTCAAAATATACACTTTTCAGGCCAGTTGAATCAGGTTTTATCATTTTACATTTAACATCATATTTAAGTACAGAATTTCATACCAATGGAATCAGACCTCACAATTTCTTATTTCACACCATATTTGATACAAACGTTTCACCTCAGTGGAATCAGACTTCATAATTTCCCATTTCATAATCATATTCATAAATATCTTCATCGTACTCATATTCATCATTATCGGAGTTAGCTTCCTCTAAGACTGATCCGGCACTGTCATCCGTGTCCCCATCTGAGTACTGCATGGCAACATGAAGAGCACTTGCATAAGCCTCATCATAGTTTGTGCATCGTTGTAGAGTGTGAAACAGAGATTGTGGCAGCTCTGCCAGAGCAGCAACAGAAATGTTGTCAATTGGTGGAGGAATGTGAGCCATGGCACAAGGAAACTTTTCTGAGACCTCATGCAGAGATGTCGTGTAAGGCTGCCAGTTGTTCAGAACTAGAACGCCCTCTTGAGCTGGTATGGCTATCTGGTAACCATATGCTTGGGCATCTTTGGAGTATCCTGTACCAGGAGTTGGAATACGACGTAGAGAAGTGACCCATTTAGCTCTCACTTCATCCAAAACAATTGCAGGTTCTCCTGGTTGGTAAATGTGTACTGTATCATCACGTACACACATAGCATAACACTTTGCAAAATCATCATATGAAATATCAGGAGCTGTTAATTCCCAAGAACTGAAAATTTTCATCTTAGCATCAAACAACACAAAACCAACAGATTTTTTAATGGAGAACTCTTCAGAAGGACCTGTTCTGTGTCTATACCACACAAAAATCTGTCTATCGTTCCTGACCACACATCGTGCTAAACTTATAAATCTGGATCCTGCTATTTGGTAGCAGGCATACTGATTGTTGGCAAGGTTACAAGCAAACAAATGGCCACTGCCTTCTTTGTTACCAATAACAAAGAGCTGACCACTGCACATAACCATAGCTGGTGGGGCAGTACGGAAGTTTGTAAGGGTAGTTCTATATGTAGGTTTGTAATAGTCCATTGTTCTGAATGAAAAGAGTGCAGGCTGACCAGTCAATAGATCAATTGTTAGAATATTAATTTTCAGCATATCTGTTGGGTATGGGAATGATGAACACAAGTACATATAAAGTTTGGCATCATGAGCAAGCATGTTACACACTGTTTGTCTCATTGGCACATACTTCAGCAACCTCTCTCCAGAAACTGGGAAATGAAACCACAATTGTTCATCCAGACTGTAGAGAAACAGCTTGAGGAATTTCAGTCCTTGGTTACAAACAACAGTCAAGAGAACCTGGCAGTTCTGAGGTGGCTCAACAATATGCATCCCTGCCTCGGCCTTCTCCGGAGACACACACGGTGAGTTATTTTGTAATGCCCCACAATCTGTGTTTGTAATACTGTTTGTTAGATAATTTCTAGAGCTTGCAAATCTTTGCCCTCTAGAGAACTTCTCAGCTCTCTACCAAGATATGAAGCTTCATTTGCATAATCTGAAATCCAAGCATTTATAGAGGTCATAAGTTGTTGATGGTAAGGAGTTCTTAAAGCTTTCTCATGATCTATCCACCTCGTTGCCAGTCTGCGCAATTCGCTGTATCCTGTGTGCTGTACAACACATGGGTCTTCTAGCAGCTTCTTCAACCACTCCCATGGCAACTCCAGAATGTCATCGTGTTGTATTAGGTAATCATGAAAACGAGATTCTATTATGCTTCTGGCAGCAGCTGCCACATCTGGCAAATTATGATCTTCTGCCAGAAAATGGACTCGAAGACAGTTGGAAAGGTCAAGATTACCAAGACCCAAAAGAAACTGTTGGCAGAAATCTCTGACATCATCTAGCAGGAGAAAATCAGAGATTTTGACGACATCCGTGATTGTTTCTGTGGTAAGGGGCAGTGAGCCTGTGTACATGTAGTCCAAAATTGTACCAAACACTGAATCCTATTGGAGACAGGAGAAAAAATTTGTTGGTGAATATTTTGAAACAACATGTGAAATGGTATAAGTAATAACCAAAGTAATAACTAATACAGTAACATTTGTCTCAAACAAAACTTGAACTTTAAAAAAAATATCAATAAATCCACACCAGAGAATATGTGTCAAATTCATGAATAAATTATGTTTATGGTTAGTCCAAGGCCCCGGTAACACTGCAAACGAATTAATATCAATAATTGCTCAACCGCCCATGCCAGTAGAATCATCCAAAATAAAACTCATTTCACTGAAGAATCCAAACAAAGAAAGGCAGCTGCCGTCCCCATCATAGCAGCTACAGCACATGCCAAAAGACATATGGCGGCATAAAAAGTGAATGCAGCTGAACAGTCCTTCGTCATACGATATCGTCATTCATTGTAAGCAATCGGAATATCGAAATACGATGTGGATGAAAAACATAGCTCACAGTGTGCACAGAGCACCAAACTCAGTAGCTCCGGCAGCTAGACAGACTTGGAATATGAGGAAACTGCAACAAGGAACACTTTTCAGATAGAACTCAATGGTTCCTGCTGCCTAACTGACATATTGACTGGAAGCCGGAAATTATGTTAATATGTTTAAAATTATAAAAATGTTTAAATTATAAAAATCATCATCAACACTATATGGTTAGTATATTTTCAAATATTTTCCATTTGTTCTTGTCTTTGGCCAACTTTTTAAATTCTATCATCATCATCATCATCATGTGCCATACTGGTTGGCGTAGGCGATCATGTCCTGAATTTTTTTTCTACAGTACATTGTATCAATTCTGTTGTTGACTATTGTTCATATCATGACACCAAGCTATCCAGTACTTTCTTTCTTTGTCATCCTCAATCTCTCTTTCCCTGTATTTTGCCAGTTGTAATCAAATATTCCAACTTTCTCTTCTCATGATGTGCCCGAAAAATGTTGAATGTTTCTTTCTGATGTGTTTTTAGGAGCTCCTTTTTTGTGTCGACCTCTGAGAATTTCCATGTTGGTCTTTTTAGCTGTCCAGGGAACTCTCAACATTCTTCTGAGAAATCTGTGGTCTCTAATTATCTTTTCATTAGCTTGTCTACTGTCCATGATTTGCTTACATAGGTCAAAGTTGGTCCTATATAGAACCACTGAACACTCTTTCTCACTTCTATTGACAGAGACATGTTGCACATAATGTTTTTTTCATTTTCTGAAATGTTATTTTGGCCTGCCTGAACTATTCTGCTTTTTATTTCTGTGGTGCATCTTCTGTCAGATGTTCTGTTCACTCATTTATATCTATTCCTAACTCTCATCACCATATGTGTATCTCTGATTCCTCAGTTTCTATTCTCTTGCTGGCTCCATATATTATATATTAAAGATAGCCACTATATGCTTAATATGGTCTTAATATAATAATATATAATGGTTTGCTTGTTGGTTTAGCAATAAACTAATCATCATGGGATTGCATGTTCTTTATAGAATGTTGCACTCACTGCAGCCCTTCTGAAAGAATCTCTGTCTCTAGCCAGGTCTGCCATCTCTTCTGTTGTTATATTTAAGGTCTTTCTGATGTCTTGAAATTATCTTTTTCTTGGTCTGCCTTTCTCAGTTTCCTGGAGCCATGTTTTTCACTATTGCTCTTTCCAGCATGCTGTGTCTTTTGACTTGGCCATACTATTTTAATTTCTTCTTTAAGATGTTTATAAGCCGGTTTTTTTTTCAATATTTAGATATTTTCATGTCTTCATTGCTCTCTTACCCAAGGTATCTTAAGGATTTGCCTGTAGCATTTTGTTTCAAATGAATCAATAAGGTAAACAAAGGTTACATTTCAGCATTAATACTTCTCAGGTGATACAGCTAAAATAATGGTTATATGGCTCACTGAGTTGGGGAAGGTGATAACAGTGAGAAAGAGCAATGGCCCTCCCCCCTCACATCAAAAGAAAAAACCTAGTGCATTGATGTAGGGTACTCCCTGCCAGGGACATAAAAAAATCATGGACATCCTTGAGGGGCTGGCTGGTCTATCAGGAAGACATTGGCCTATGGACAGGAAAGGAATGTCATGGGTTCAAACACTACCATAGTGACATTATATATCATGGACATCATTGAGGAGCTGGGTGGTCTATCAGTAAGACATTGGCCTGTGGACAGGAAAGGAATGTCATGGGTTCAAACACTACCATAGTGACATTATATATCATGGACACCATTGAGGAGCTGGGTGGTCTATCAGTAAGACATTGGCCTATGGACAGGAAAGGAATGTCATGGGTTCAAACACTACCATAGTGACATTATATATCATGGACATCATTGAGGAGCTGGGTGGTCTATCAGTAAGACATTGGCCTATGGACAGGAAAGGAATGTCATGGGTTCAAACACTACCATAGTGACATTATATATCATGGACACCATTGAGGAGCTGGGTGGTCTATCAGTAAGACATTGGCCTGTGGACAGGAATGTCATGGGTTCAAACACTACCACAGGTGATGGAAATTTTTCACTTCGAATCCATGGTTTCTTCACGGCTTTACCCTCCCCTGGTCTCTGGGTAGTAAGATCCTATGACTAACCCCTTTAAAAAATTGTGGAAAACAGGAGGCCTCATGTACATTCTGCACATGTTAAAGAAACTATGGCAGTTAAAGGTCTAAAAATGGCCACTGTCCAGGGCAAAAACTGTTGAGCAAATTAACCCATGCCAAAGACAGATGTGTTGAGCCAAAATGTGCAATTATTGTGGCTCTTCAGTAAACTAGTGACACAATGCATCCAAGACCACTTCATGGGTGAATGCTAAGAAGAAGAAAATGGACACCCTCCACCCATTTGTAAATAAGTTATGTTTGCTGACTAATTGATGGGTCCAATCAAGAAACTTCAGATAAATATCTTGGCATATTTAATTATTATTTTATCTCTGTTTATTCTTGTAATCCGCTATGTTCCTGTTTTGTCCCTGTCTACTGACAAAGACTTTATAAGTTGAAATATTTATTATTGAACTCTCCTTTATTATTTCCATATTTCTTTTTTTTTTTTTCGCATTCACCAGCTTTCACCTCTGGTGAAGTCCCTAGAGACTCAGAACTGAATTTTTCATGTTAATCCATTTTTCCCTGGCAGCAATGTGTACAAGAGTCCCCCATCACACAGGCAGATAATTCCATCTTCTGAGGTATTCATACGTTTTTCGTTGATAAGTAATTAATCTTTCAAGCCAGGCCTCTGTGCTGAGACCTGAGGTGGTTGCCACAGAGAGAAATCACAAATAAAAATGCCAACTGGTGCAGCCGTTATTTGAATTCACAACCTCTAATATTTTAATTCATATTGCCAAATTTGCTAATATGTTAACTCTAGAGGCAAGACGTTGGACACTGGATAAATAGGTTCATGGTTTGAGTCCTGCCACAAACACTGCCAATTTTTTTTTTTTAAACCCATCCTTTCTTCAAGGCTTTACCCTCCCCTGGTCACTGGGTAGTAAGATCTGAAGACTGGCCCTCTCAGATAACAGTAAAAAACAGGAAAGAAATGTAGCATTTGGAAATAAATAAGAGTAAACCAAAAATAACAGCTGCCTGGGAAAAAATTACAAGAAAAAAAAATCTATTCAGAAAAGTCAAAGCTCTCTACAATTAAAAATGAGAGTACTTCTGAAGTTGGAGAATATCTGCCCATATGGCAAGGGGCATCTGAGAACATGGTTGCTAGTGTCAACAAAAAGGGGGAACAGATATTTATGCAGAATTCAGTTCCTGTGAACTTATTAGAGATATAAACTGGTGTATGCAGCAATCAAACATAAAACACTGTTATTGCCATAAAGTAAACATTTTAAAAAAAACATAAACATCAGATTTTTAAAAAATGTTGATTTCCTAAGGTTTTTCCTGAGATGTGCATGGCTGGGTGGCTAAAACCACTGTTTCACTGGCTGAAAGGCTGATGTATGGTGTACGAAACCCGTGGTGGGCAGAAAAGATTTTTTCTATATGTGGTGAAATAAAAATCCCCAAACGTCGTGGCGACTGCTTTGACCAAGCAGCCTTAATTGCTCTGGTTCTATCATGAGACACCACCCCACCCCCCCCCTTGGCGTACACCATCAAAGGTACTATGTGTCATAAAGATATGTTTTTTATATGTTGATTTACTGATTTCATCATTGTTATTCTCATAGATTCTAAAAATGATTAAGTAGCTCTTACAATTAAGTTATAGATATAAATGGACAGAGATAATGGTGACAGTTATGAGAGGTCTGTAGTTGTGACACAGAAATATATTATTGTGAATGAATGATAGTTGGCAGGTATTCACGAAAGCCAACCACTTCACCATCTTCTTAGGCCTAAGGATAACAAAAATATATTTTAAATGCACATTCACCAGAAAAGTAGGAGCACTTTGTTGGTTTCTGGGGCGTAGCATATATGGAAAGTCTCGACTGCAGTGATACCAATCTGTTCTACAGTTTACAATTTTTTTAGATCACAGTTGGCAAGCTAAACAGTTCAAATTAGCTGGACAATGTGGCCAACCCCTCTCCCTCAACCCAAAATAAAATGAAAGATATTGTTTCTAAGAGAGGACGCAAATCGTAAGTTGATGATCTGTTATACAGACTTAAAGTTTGTATAGTTCAACAAGTGTTTTCAAAAGAATATCTTTTGTGCCAATGTAAACAACATTTAGGGATTCATCCGGTTAAACATAAAAACCAAACTAAGGATGATGCTGATGTTAAAGCAATGAAGAACAGATAGATATGTCAGTTCAGGGAGATTAGCAGATGGTCAGCCAATGGATAGGGCAGATACCACTAACAATCTCAGAGATATATATATGGATATAATGAAGAATAATTAAAAAAGTAAAACTACATCGCTATCTAGACTAAATGAACCAGGGGTGAAGATTAATTATGCCAGGAGAGAACAATATTCTGAGTATATGAAAGAAATTGTTGACAAACACTGAACTGGCACAGTTAGTCACTGCATGTTGAAGAACATTTTTAGGAGAAGATCAGTTATGAATGTGTCTGCAGTGAAGTGATGATGATCATAACCTAACCAAACAAAAAATATGAGAGCTACATATTCATCATCATCATCATCAAGTACCGGACCTGCTGGCACATATTAGAGCTAGTTAAATCTTTAGAACTAAGGATGCACGAGAACTACATACTTTCAGCTGCTGTTATATGGATATTGAAGAGGAATATTCTAGTCTACCACGATACTCTAGAATACTTTAGTCTCATCGGGTGAACGCAACCAACCAACCATATGGATATTAATGCTGAACAGAAAAATGAAACATCCATTAACAGATGTTAAAATTGTTATGTCATTGAAAATTAAACAAAAAACAATGACATATATGATAATGATATTTATACAACTAATACTCATTTCTGACATAAGATGATTTAGTTCATAAAATAAAGATGATAATAATAAAGTATAAATATATTTTATAAATTAGTGACAACTGACCTCTAAGAAGAAATTAAGATGCAAAATTATGGTAAGTGTGTAAGAAGATGAAGATGAACTTGGCCTGCAGCTGCTCCCGTTTGAGTTTTAACCAAAAATATCATGTTATTTAAACTAAAAGTTCTTTCAAATATTGTTTGTATGTTATGAATAATTGAAGATGTGTTTGACATTTTTGTTCAATCCATACCATTAAAAAAAATAAATAATTTAATTTATTTGTCACTAGTACCGAATATGTAGTAATTCTCACCTGTTCTAAAATCAAGGAAGCTGACAAGTCTACTTCACTGATGTTTTTCTCTTTCATATCACACGTAAACATTGAATGGAAGTACGGGCTCCATAGTGCCAGAACAGCCCGATGGGCATTGTGACATCGACCATTCAGTCTCAACACAATATCACATAGCTCTCCAGTCTCTCTTTGTTTTAACAATGGACGAACAAGACAGTCTTGCGCACTTTTACTAAAAGTCTTCTTTGTTGCTTTAACGTAATGCGACATTTTTTATTAATTGGAATGGCCACCGGATCCATTCTCTAAGCCATGTCCGTGCATATTCTCATCCCCTGTGACTAGTTCTGTTGTGTCAAGGAGCCATAATAATTTATGTTGATTGTTTCGCTTGACAATGAAGAAACAAATCCGAGTAGGCTCCCTTTATCAACACTCACAAATCTCCGTTGATTACCGTAAGCTACTGGTTTTTGGACAAAATCAATAAATATATTTTATCAGCAACAAATGTTAGACTTATTCTCTTTCTTTTTAATATTGATTATAAATAAATTTGTTTTCTAGCTCTATCCAAACAATTATCTTAACAGTGACTGCTTAGCTTGACGTAAGAAACTGCAAGGTTCTGCGGCTTTTTTTGCGAACTTGTGTGTTTTTTTAATCAAATATGGCAGCTTCCATGGTTATTTAGGTGAACCGTCGAGTTAATTTTATGACAACTTTTGTCATTTCAACTACTTTAAAAACAATTATTGATTTTGCATTTCCAATAAATTTACGAGTTATCATTTTCTGAGGAAAAATCATCTGGCAAGAAAGAAAGTCCTAAAGTAAATCAATGCTTAAAACTTAACCTTACTTAAAATATTAAATCAGAAAAAAAAACTCATAATATATTTTCAATTTTCAATAAATAATATAAAAAAAAAAAAAAAGAAAGTTATAAGACTTAAGACCCATGGGCCCATGTGTTGAGTGATTATATTGATAATTGCCACTAATTTACTAACTACTATAGTAGACTTAGACTAGAACTAGAGTTAGACAAAGACATTATTCTATTCACTATACTATTCACTTCACTCACAAGACAGTAGACAGAGAAGTTGATAATAACTATATATATACTTATGTAACAATTTTATGACTTGACATCATGACATATATAATTTAAATTAAATGTTAAAAGCAGGCGTCCACTTATTTATTACGTTGAGTGTTGAGTAAGGCAAGGATAGGATGAATCTTCACTTGGTCTAAGTTGGTGGTCCTTCGTTCGACTTTCACTTTGTCATTCAACTTTTTAAAAACTTTGTAGCAACTTGTCTCACTCTAAACTAAAATTCAAAGTTCCGATAGTTCGGCGGCCTGATAGTGGTTCAACGAATCACTCAGTCAATGGCCTCAGCGATCTGCCGATGCCACCCTATGACCCGATTTTAATTTATATATAAATATACTATCTATACTATAATTAAGTTCTCAAAGAGGCAACTGGTAAAATAAAAGGAAAGAGAGAGAGATCGCGGAAGACAAAGAGAGAAAATACTGGATAGCTTGGTGTCATGGCATGGAAAACAGCCAACAACAGAACTGATACGATGCACTGTAGATAGAAGATTGTGGAGGGACATGATCGCCTACGCCAATCGGCAGGGTAGATGATGATGATGATACTATAATTATGATAAAATAATACTCTAACCCTTCTCCCTTCTGAAGTTCACATACATTCATTCTTGGTCCAAGATGAAAAGTCCTTGGATGAGAACCTTAAAAAAAAAACGGAAACAATTCTTATTTTCTTTTATCCATCTTTTGGTGCTTTGAAGAGCCGCAGGAGAATTGAGGGATGTATTGTATTGTTACAATTGTATAATTATACATATTATAATCTAATTCAAGAACAATATATATTTATTAATAATTATAGTGAAGTATAATGAAAAAAAAACATGAACAACCAACTCATACACAGTAAAACCATTTAAGAATCACCACTCCAAAGAATTCTGGGCAGAAATATACTCTAATGAACTGATTGCTACTTTAGTAGATGACTCTTCTACCATTTGACAACTGAAGCTGCATACAGAGAAATGGAGTCCTTGGAAAAGTGGTATTTTTCAAGATGATTAATAGCATATGACATGGCAGCAGAAATGGGGAAACATGTACAAACTTAATTAAACTTCAGAGTGAAGGCAGTAGCATTCTACATTTATGCTAAACAATGAAGACCTTTAAAAAAAAAAACCTATCTAACTTTTCTTTTTAATGAAGATATATATACCCCTTGACACTGAAAGGCAAATGAGGAAGGAAAGAAGATATATTTTTCTTGGTTCTTATTATCCATCCAATTTTTAAAGTTTCTTCTTTTCTTTAATTGCTTCTCTGATTGCTTCCTTCCACCACGTGGTGCTCTTTTTCCCATTTTTTGTCCTTTGTTTCGTTCCGCATACTGTTTTTGAGATGTTGATTACACATATGTTTGAGATTTTTTATTTTTTTGAGAAATGTAAAATAATATTTTGAGTACCAATATGAAAGTCAGAAACGGGATCTATAATAGATCACCAGCTACCTTAAGGTCTCCTCTCCCGATTTTCTATTTGGTGTGTACTCCTCAAGTCTTTGCCTCCCCTGAGACCCCCACATGACAGTGGAGACAAGATACAGGTTCTACTGTTTACCTGTCTATAACAATAATAGGTTCAATATTGCAGGCAGCAGAGAGAGTTGAACGCATTCGAAAATAAATGTCTAAGGAAAATACTTGGTATAGAATGGAACGAATTCAAAACAAACGAGGAAATTAGAGAAATCGCCAATCAACCACTAATATCTTCAGTAATAAAGAAAAGACGATGGTCATACGTTGGACATGTGATGAGAAGAGATAATAATCGAATAGCAAAGCAAGCCCTCATATGGGAAACAACAGGTAAAAGAAAAAGAGGAAGACCCAGGGAGACACTGAGAAGAACATTGATGAGAGAGGCAAGAGCAGCAGGAATCGGCTCCCTCAATGAGATAGAACTGCTTGCACAGAACAGAGACAGATGGCGAGATTTGATAAAATATCTTTAAAAGAAAACTGCTAGAACAAAAATTCATATAGGAGAAGGTGTATCTTGGTCTACGCCCTATGGGCCGGTTACGGCTCGAAAGGTCAATAGATAGATAGATAGAGAATATTTATTTCTTAGATAAAATATATGAACAATATTTTCAGTATTTGAAGACTTGGAATATGAAGATGTCTTTGCATTTTTAGTCAGTCTCTTAATTATTTTTGTAGTTTATTTTAATATTTTGTCAAATCATATTTGCTTAACTGTTCTAATGTATTTAAATAATATTGTACAATTTTTGTGTAAATTCTGATAATGTTTCCCATATAATTATACTAATTATAGTTTATATATGCATTTCAGGCTATATATAGGTATTACACCTAACTCCACAAACAAGAATGTCTACACCTAATTTAATGCCACTGCGACTTTTTTCAAATCGTTCAAAGTTATTTACTTCAAAAGTTATCAAACTCAGTATCACCAACAGGCAAGCCTTATCTGGTGTCTGCTCACTTCCTGCAACACTATCTAGATCATTACCACTCCCTGCATCTCACGGCCATCCTTGGGTACGGACGCAGCATTTTTATCCTGGGAGAATCACACAATGCAAGTCAGTGTGGCCAAGGTCAGCTGCTTACAGTTCATCAGTAATCACTGAGAACCAGCCATTGCTGCCTGCCGCCAGGCCTAGACACGATCTAATGACAAATCCACTCAAGAAAGAAAGACTTGAAAACCAGTCTCTGTTACGTGAGATTTTTGCTAGAAAAGGTGACTCTGAATGGACAGATGAGGACTGGATTAATTTAGTTGAAAGTTTACCGTTGAACAGCCGCAGCATGTGGGAAGTTATATGTATGCACACTTTATACGTGGACAAAAATATTTCAGTTGCCAGAAAGTTAATGAGCCATCTAGAATCACAGACCGACACACCCAATCAGATACTCCTCACATTTTACATTGGGCTTCTTGGAGAGACATCTAAGGGATCAGAAGATCAGGAAAACGAGACGTACAAATACTATCAGCTTCTCCTGTCACGTACAGATATTTTGGATGCAGCTTCTATTGAGGTGTGGTCTCATTATGTTCTCAACATATTATTTTTTAAAAATATTTTTGCCAATAGCCATAATGTTAGAGAGGTAGTCAGTGTAATTGGGAACTGGGTGGTCGAGCAGTAAGACATTGAGAATGATTACATTTATTATCATTGAAAGATTAACCTCCCCTCTTCTCTTTGAATTATTATATTATTATTTTCATTGAATGTTTAACATTTAGTATAATTGATTGACATTTAGTCAAACTACTTTGATGAGCATTTATTCTCATTGATTTATTGATATTTATTCTCAATCATTCTATCTATCTATTGGCCTTTCGAGCCATAGCCGACCCATAGGGCGTAGACCCAGATACTCCTTCTCTTATCTAAATTTTTATTCTAGCAGTTTTCAATCCTTGTAAAGATCTTTTATCAAATCTCACCATTTGTCTCTGTTCTGTGCAAGCAGCTCTATCTCATTGAGGGAGCCGATTCCTGCTGCTCTTGCCTCTCTCATCAATGTTCTTCTCAGTGTCTCTCTGGGTCTTCCTCTTACCTGTTGTTTCCCACATGAGGGCTTGCTTTGCTATTCGATTATTATCTCTTCTCATCACATGTCCAACATATAACCATCATCTTTTCTTTATTACTGAAGATATTAGTGGTTGATTGGCGATTTCTCTAATTTCCTCATTTGTTTTGAATTCGTTCCACGCTATACCAAGTATTTTCCTTAGACATTTATTTTCAAATGCGTTCAACTTTGTTTCTATGTCTCTTGTTGTTTTCCAGCTTTCACACGCATACGTGAGGGTTGATAGTACATTTGATTTGATTATTCTTATTGCTTTATAAATATTCTTCATGAATGATTTATATTTATTTTCCATGAATGATTTTTATTCTCGGTGAATGATATTTATTTTCATTGAATGATAGATATTTTCATTGAATGATTGAAACATTTTTTAAAGATTCTAAATATTTTTGTTGCAGGTACTAATCAGTGGTCTGTCAATGACCAAATACTACCTTGAATGCTTGAAGCTGTTAAAAATCTGCCAGGAAACAAGTATTCAAAGCCCTAGTAGTTTGGTGAAGCTTCTTAGAGCAGGAATTCGATATAAAGACATGCCAATCTGCCAGTTTGGATTGAAAAAATTTGAGGAAGTAATAGAGCCAACTTCTTTTTGTTCATTTGTATCTGGGGTAAGAAAACAGTTTTTCTTCATTATTTTTTTAATGTACTTAAAATAAAAGAGGGGTATTGTCACATCTTTTGGCTTGTGGAGATTATGTTGTCAGTGCCTATATTTGTCCATGGCAGGCTGCACATTCATGGTCAGCACTACACCAGGTTCCCTGACTTTCCCAGAGAAAATCTTTGGTGTTGATTTTCAAAGATACTGAGAAATCTGAAAGTGTTTCAGTTAAGAAAGAGCTCCTCAACGTGGTAAGCCCTGTCTACTTGGTCAGCATTTGAATTTGCACCTCTTTTCTGGTCTTGGGAACCACATAGAGTTAAAATAAGGTTCTCACCTAATAAGCTGATGGTACTCAGTTTGGGTCACATTTATTGGTTATTGGTTATTGGTTATGGAAGGCCTCGGTATCACAGCAAACGAATTAAAATCCATAATTGCTCAACCGCCCGTGCCAGTGGAATCATCCGAATTACTAATTCATCTCCCAAACAAAGAAAGGTAACTGTAGTCCCCATCGTAGCAGTCTCAGCACACGCCAAAAGACATAAGGCGAAACCGCGCAGAAAGTGAACACAGCCAACTGTTCCCTGTCATACGATATCATCATTCATCGTAAACAAGCGGGATATCGAAGCAGGATCAAAACGGATGAGACACACAGCTCACGGTGTGCACAGAGCACTTAACCCAGTTGCTCCTGCAACAAGCCGGACTTGGAATATGAGGAAACTGCAAGAAGGAACACTTTTCAGACATAGCCTTCATGGTTCCTGCCGCCTGTCCACCATATACCATGGGAGTTCACGTCCTCCCGAAAATGATGATCGTCATAGCACTTGATGATGTTAGGCCGTCATTGATGACTCCAATTCCAAACATATAGACACACAGTGGTGGTAAGTTATCATTTCCAATCCAACAGAAGCCACATGACCTGTAGTTAGTAAAACCACAGAGAGAATATGATTTTGTGACCTTCACTGATTCACTCTTAGATGTGAATGTGTAGTTTACACAAGAGGAGAAGTTTTCAACTACAGTGATCCCATTTAAGGCAATTTATTTAAGGTCACATTTATTTCCAGATATCTCCATGATAGCCAACCTTTGATGTGAAAACAGCACCCAATGAATGGAATGGTACAGGTTAGGTTGGTAGAGTTCTGCCCTACCAAAGGAGGAGTAAGACGTCTCCTTTCCTCCGCTAGTCTTCGGGACACCCTTGGGCAAGGTGGAGATCCCATTTAGCCCTCCTATCAGGGTTACGTGAAGCCATTGGAGCAGGTGGTGGGTGGTGTTGTGGGAGCAGTCGACAAATTGTGCCGGTTATGGTCCCCACTCTGTGATGGCAGGCGGTGGATCCCATGTATAAAGACAATGGCTGCGATCTCCGACTAGTACAGTCACTGTCACTAAAGGAAAGGAATGGCAAACAACCTTCTTATATTGCCTAGTATAATTATGCCAAAACACAACTTAATATACAAGAAAGGTCTAAGTCTGAATAGTAAGAAAACAGAAGTTGTTGTTGTTGTTGCGTTCGCCAGCTTTCAACTCTGACGAAGTCCCTAGAGACTAGGAACTGAATTTGGGACAGAAGTAATGGTCATACCAAAGAAACAATCATCACCATCATGCAGCATAAAAATAAACAGGACAAATCTGAAACAAGTGCAACGTTTCAAATACTTGGGCACAATAATAACATCAGATGGAATATGCACCACAGAAGTAAAAAGCAGAATAGCTCAGGCCAAAATAGCATTTCAGAAAATGAAAAATATCTTATGCAACAAATCTATATCAATAGAAGTGAGAAAGAGAGTTCATCGATGCTATATAGAACCAATTCTGACCTATGGAAGCAAATCATGGACAGTAGACAAACAAATGAAAAGTCAGTTAGAGATGAGATTTCTCAGAAGAATGTTGAAAGTTCCCTGGACAGCTAAAAAGACCAATGAGGAAGTTCTCAAAGAGGCCAACACAAAAAGGAAGCTCCTAAAAAACATCAGAAAAAACAATTAACATTTTTCGGGCACATCATGAGAAGAAGAAAGTTGGAATACTTGGCTACAACAGGCAAAATACAAGGATAGAGAGATCACAGATGACAAAGAGAGAAAATACTGGATAGCTTAGTGTCATGGCATGGCAAACAGTCAACAACAGAATTGATACGATGCACTGTAGATAGAAGATTGTGGAAGGATATGATCGCCTACGCCAACCGGTATGGAACGTGATGATGCTGATGTAAGTTTGTTTCTTTGTTAGAGTATGCCATCTTTATGCCTTTAATATTTTAAATTTCATTCAAGTGCCATCTCTGCATTGAAGGTTGGCTACCATGGAGTGCATTCTGCTCTGTCTCTTGCTTTGATAGTGCAGCTTGCCATAGGCTGACTTGTCTTTCATTTGATGTTACTCGTCCATGTTAGTCTTAATCTACCTCTGCCTCTTTTACCTTGTATTTTCCCTTCCAAGATTACTTTTAGTAGGCTGCTGACACTGTCTATTAACATGGCCCAAAAATCTCATTTGTCTTGTTTGAATTGTAATTAGTAGTTCTCTTTTTATTTTTAGTTGTTTTAAGACTTCATCTTACTGAAATTCTTTTGTTTATCTTCATCCTTTATATATGTTTTTTGACCAGAGCATCAACTATTTACATTGAACTCTGTACATACTTTTTTTTTTATTTGATGTGAAGAATACTCATGTCATGAATAGGAAAAGATAACAAATATGTCCATTTAATGAATATCATAATATTGCAGAAAACTAGTTGCAGAGGCAAACATACAAACATGGAAAATACATTATTTTGAACACATACAATGGCAAGATAATGTGGAAAAGTCATTGTAGAGGACCTAGCACCAGGTAGATGAAAGAAGATGGGTGTAAAATACCCCAAAGGAATTGGAGATGAGTGCTGAACATCTTGGACAGGATATTGAAGACTTCACACTAACTGGTATGAGAGTCACGTTCCAACAGGAACAAGCTAGATGATGACATAATATTCAATGGTCTTGGAAACCTATGGAGGTATGACCCAAAGTTACAGCACTCTTTTCCAAACAGAGATGTCCCAGTCAACCAGGTGTATATGAATAGTTTTATTTGTATAACTCTGAAATGTTATTTTTAAAAAAGCACAGACCACCTCACTTCTAAATGCTTAAAACTTAGCACAAGTAATTTTACCAGATTAATTTTGTTTGCATTTTCATTTTCTCCTTTAGGTAGTAGAGGAATGCTTAGCTGCAAGTAACCAGGATGGTTTAGAAATGGTTATGAACTTCATTCAAAAACATAGACTTTTGTTGCCAAGCACTGCATTAGAAGATATTACAGCTAACTTTAACAGGTTTGGCTTGAATATTTTTTTTTTTTAAGTAATCTAAATATTTGGCTTGAAAATTGGTGGCTTATTTTGAGTAACTTAATAACATGGTAAACTGTTTAAACCAGCACCGTCAATATCATTTTGCCATCTGCATTTTTTTTACTCTGTCAAAAACAATTGTTCAATATATATTTGTGCCAATAATAGTGAGATGATTATTCATAAGTGCTATATGGGGCCACTTATGACCAATGAAATTGAATCATGGACAGTAGACAAACAAATGAAAAGACAAAGACAATTGGAGGCCTCAGAGATGGAATTTCTCAGAAGAGTGTTGAGAGTTCTCTGGACAGCCTAAAAGGATGAGGAAATTCTCAAAGAGACTAACATAAAAAGAGAGCTTCTAAAAATTATTGAGTTATTTGGGGGGTCATCATCATTGCACTCTGAACATGTCCATGGGTGCTCAGATCCCCTCCTCAGCAAATCTCTCCAGTTCTGTGTTGGTTGATTAGTCTCCTTACACGCCCACTAAGTTTCTCGTTTCTAGCTGTGCCCATCTTAACTCCCATCTCTTTCATCTGTTAACTCCCATCTCTTTCATCTGAAAGAGTAATGTGAACTCATGGTTGTCAATGTCCTGTATCCTTCCCACTTCCCAGAGGGCATTGATGATGTCCGCCCGATCCATTGGTTGACTGTCCTCAACAATAACGCAGCTAGCCAACCTGTCTGCTCTTTCATTTCCCTAAACTCCCACATGTCCTGGGACGAGAACAGATGACCTTACGTATTTTTCACTTCTGCAGTGACTCTTCCCATTGCATACATACAGAGCCCGCCTCCACTTTTCTTATCATGCTCATCGAATCACTCAGTATACAGGCATGGGTGTACTCTTGTGACTCTAACCAGATGAATGCCCTGGTCACTGCCATCACCTCCATCGCCATGCTACTCGTGGTCATAACGTATGCACCACTGTCCTCCTTGACTATTCTGTCAGCCAAGCGTGCTGTAAATGCCCATGCACTCCTTTGGTGTCATATTACAGATCCATCTGTATATATGACTGCATCTTTCTCATTGGTGTTATATACAGAAAAAGAGAGATCATGGATGACAAAGATACTAGATAGCTTTGTGTTGTGGAATTGTAAGTTAACAACAGAAATAGTACGATGTACTGTGGACAGAGAGAATGTGGAAAGACATGATCACCTACAAAAAGTCGGAACATGGTGAAGATGAAAAACATTTACATTAACAAGTATACAGCTAATCTAATAACTATTGCTTGCATGCTATTAAATTATTACCAGTGTGCTATTAAATTATTACCAGCGTGCTATTAAATTATTACCAGTGTGCTATTAAATTATTACCAGTGTGCTATTAAATTATTACCAGCGTGCTATTAAATTATTACCAGCGTGCTATTAAATTATTACCAGTGTGCTATTAAATTATTACCAGTGTGCTATTAAATTATTACCAGTGTGCTATTAAATTATTACCAGCGTGCTATTAAATTATTACCAGTGTGCTATTAAATTATTACCAGTGTGCTATTAAATTATTACCAGTGTGCTATTAAATTATTACCAGCATTTCTTGTTTGTGCTAGATTGTTTCTTATTTTCATGTTTCATTTTACAGTTATCAGCCAGACCAGTGGTCTGCAAAGTATGGCTTTATTCAGCACAAAAGGTATATGTTCATGGTCATTTTAGAAATGTTTGACATCACGATATTTCTATATATAACATTAGTATGTGAAATTTCACACATTTGTTACTACTTACTACTATTTGTTACTACTACAATGCTACATCCTTGAAATGTGGATGTATAGAAGAATTGGGTGGACAGAGAAGAAAACAAATAATGAAGTAAACATCTTAAAATGCAACTGTTTAACACAATTCAAACATGATATTTGTTGACACATAGTAGTAGTAGCCTCCGTCAGTCATAGTTGACTATGGATTTTTCAGTACCCCTAGAAATGTTATTTTTTCTTTTCTTTCGTCGTGTATTCTCTTTCTCTATGAATCTGTCTGCTTCTTCTTTGAGGTGAACCTTTAGAGTGTGTTTCCAGAGATTACAGTCTGCAGCTATGTCTTCCTATGCTGCAGGGTTTATGTTCAGAGTCTTCATGTCGCGTTTACACACATCTACAAATTGGGGTTTTGGGTGCCCCCTAGTTCTTTTACCATCTGCCAGTTGTTTGTAGAGTATATTTTTTGGTATGCGACCATCATTCATACAGTGTACATGGCCAAGCCAGTGTAACCTACGTTGTTTGAGCAGCGTGTAGATAATTGGGAGGCCTGTGAAAGTCATGACCTCCATGTTTGTCACTTTATCATTCCAGGTGATACCAAGAACACAGCGTAGACATCACATATGGAATGTATTTAGCCTTCTCTCCTGCTTTACATAGGTTGTCCAAGATTCGCTGCCATACAGGAGGATACTAATTATGCAGGCATTGTACACTGCGGCTTTTAGTTTAATTGTCAGTTTGCTGTTTTGCCAGTCACGCTTAGAAAGACGGGCAAAGGTGGTAGCAGCTTTACCAATACGAGTGTCAATTTCTGTATCTAAAGATAGATGTTGACACATAAAGAGACCCAAATTGAAGTCTTTGAAATGTGGATGTATAGAAAAATGGGACGAATTGAGAGGAAGGAAAAAAAGACAAACAAAGAAGTTATGAGTCAGCTGACAATGAAAAAAGAACTACTTAACACAATTCGAAAAGACAATGAAATTTTTTGGACATGTGAAGAGATATAATACTCTTCTAAAAGTCATCTTGAAAGGGAAGGTATAAAGTAGTCAAGGCAGAGACAGACCAAGACTAAAGTGGGGTGATAACATTAAAGGTGGACACATGAACCTATGACACCATCAAGACAAGAGACAGAGTAAAATGGCGCTCCGTGGTAGCCAACCTTCGATGTGAACACAGCACTCAATGAATTAAATGAAAGAGACCCAATATCTTACTGAATGTCATCATTGAGGGGAAAATGGAAGGTAAACAAGGCAGAGGCAAAGACTAAAGTGAACTGATAACATCCAGAAGGTGGGCAGGACAATCTATGGCAGCTTGTACCGTCAATGCAAGAGATAGAGTGACAGCGATTTATTGAACGAAGACAACACTAGATGCTGATGATTGTATATTTTGTTCTTTACCTAGAGAAAACTAATATTATCATTATATCTGTTTGTGTTCTTTACCTAGAGAAAACAATAATATTATCATTATGTATGTTTGTGTTCTTTACATAGAGAAAACAATAATATTATCATTATATGTGTTTGTGTTCTTTACCTAAAGAAAACAATAATATTATCATTATATGTGTTTGTGTTCTTTACATAGAGAAAACAATAATATTATCATTATATGTGTTTGTGTTCTTTACCTAAAGAAAACAATAATATTATCATTATGTATGTTTGTGTTCTTTACATAGAGAAAACAATAATATTATCATTATGTATGTTTGTGTTCTTTACCTAGAGAAAACAATAATATTATCATTATGTATGTTTTGTAAGCAAAAAGAGAGCTAATTTCCAATATTAGGAAGAAACAATCATCATTTTTTTGCCATGTAATGAGAAGAGAACAACTGGAGTCAACTGGAATATATTGTAACGACTGGAAAAATTGAGGGATGAAGAGATAGAGGGAAGCAAAGAGAGAAAATACCAGACAGCTCAAGAGAATGGCTTGACAGAAGGTCAACAACAGAAATGATAAAGAATTGTTGAGATCAAAAGTTGTGGAGAGACATGATCACCTATGCCAGTAGACCCGGTACTTGATGATGATGATGTTTGTGTTCTTTACATAGCGAAAACAATAATATTATCATTATGTATGTTTGTGTTCTTTAACCTTAAATTATGATACCATAGTTAAAATTACCACATCGAAACATAAATTCCTCAACATTTGACATTTTACCTTGTTCAAACATTACCCCCCCGTCTTGCACCTTCCTAATTACTACTTCCAATGACTGCTGAGTGTTTCATTTGTTTCCATTGCTCTTGGATTTTTTTTTTAATCATGAGATACATCGTTTAACCCCCCCAAAAAAAAATCACAAGTTTTCAAGAAATTTGTAGATTTTCCTTTTTTTTTCTTTGCTGTGTCCAGGGAAATTTCCTCGGTTGTCGGCAGACATCAAACAATCCTTTGTTATTCGGGGAACACAGCGAGAATAGCGCTGTAAGGCGGCCGAACATACTGACTGACTTATGGTAACTGTACTGATAGATATTGTAACACGTCCAGTCCATGAGGTGAGACTCAGGTCATATATCAACCTGAGCCAGGAATATTGATTTCCCCATGTTTTGACTAGTGTGTACACACAGCTGTGTGTCGAAAGTTCAGAGAAAATACTATTTTTAGAGCACCTAAGTGGTAGTAATTTTTACTACTGTATCGTAACTGGGATAGTTACAGAAAAGTATTGTTATGTAGGTTTAATGAAAGAAATGTTGTCATAAAATGTGTAAACTCAGATAATGCAACATTCTTATATATTTATATCTTATTGTTTCTCTTTATTTCTTGTGAATTATAAACATTACAAATCTGTAGACATCACAACCTGATATGCTTATTTTCCCTGCTAAAAGTGGACAGTGCAATGTCTGTGGACATCAAATGAAGAGGTCAGAGGTGAGTGACGATGACTTTAAAGCAGTACAAGCAGCATTTCTGGAACAGGTCATTGTGGGACGAAATGTCTTCTTTAAAACATCTCCTGAAGAAGTGGAATCTTTTATTTCATTTGTCAAGAAGTTGGGTCCCTTTGATGTTGTTATTGATGGCTTAAATGTCATACACCGTGCAGCTAAGAGAGCAAATATTCAGCAGGTAAACAGTTGTCTTTGTGTTTTATTGATAGCTTATTTTCATTGTTCTTTATTAGTAGAACTTAGTTTTCTTGTATTATATATGTTTTGTTGTTTATTGGTATAATGTAAATTACTTGCATTGTATATGTTTCTATGTTCTGTATTGATAGAATTAAGTTTTTTTTAATTGTGTATATTTTTTCTTTATTTATAGAATTTAATTTATTGTATTATATATGTTATGTTCTTTGATAGAATTCAATTTTCTGAAATTTCACCTATTTATGTTGTCTACATTTGGTTCTTTGTTGATAGAATTCAGTCTTCAGATCTTGTCTACATTTTGGTCCTTTATTGATAGAATTTAGACTTCAGATCTTGTCTACATTTGGTTCTTTATTATTAGAATTTAGTCTTCAGATTTTGTCTACATTTTGGTCCTTTATTGATAGAATTTAGTCTTCAGATCTTGTCTACATTTGGTTCTTTATTGATAGAATTTAGTCTTCTGATCTTGTCTACATTTGGTTCCTAATAGAATTTAGTTTTCTGATCTTGTCTACATTTGGTTCTTTATTGATAGAATTTAGTCTTCTGATCTTGTCTACATTTGGTCCTTTATTAATAGAATTTAGTCTTCTGATCTTTGTCTAAATTTGGGTAAGAGGCAGCCTATTCATTTCCAGCATGTTGTAAAAAGTGACAAGAAATTTCTGATTAAACTGACATCTGTGTCATTTGCTAAAAAAAAAAACCTGTCTAAACAGGACATACTTTCAAGAGCCTGTATTTTTCCTATAGCAAGGTGGCTTTGAAACATGGACAACCAACAGAGCTGCTGAAAACTAGATCAGGTGCCCTTGAATGCAAGTGTTACAGAAGAATACAATGGGTGAAGAAGAGAACAAACATGTCAATTTTGCAACAACATACAGTTCCAGAAAATTGATTGATAAAGAACATAAAAAGAAGGGACATAAATGTTTTGGTCATGTTATTGTTATGATCATCATTACTGTTAGTAAAAAAGTAAAGAACCCCCGTCACGCCAAGTGGTGTATAGGGAATATGGTGTTAGTGACCATAAATTTTACAGACCTTCGGCATATGATTTTTTGGGGTAATGTGGTTGGTATTATGCCTGTGCCACTTTACTTTCCCAGAAAAAAATACGGTACCCATTAAAGGTTGGGTGAACTGGAAGTCGTCGTTTGGGATCGAACCCTTTTTTTTTAACCTAATTTGAACCTATGTTCTTCAATGCAGCAACCTTGCCACTTGAGAAAGTATTGCACTTCAGCACACTGCCAGCTCATTAGTCTCAATAAGGTAACTTTGCTGGTAGGTCATGCACAACCCCATGTGACTGGAGAATTGGATTAGAAACCACCCCCTTCCCGCTTCAGGAATCAGTTTATAAACATAATTGTGTTTGGAGTTTCCTCTTATCAAGTACATACTAAAAACAATTTTTGACTGAAAAAACTTGTGTTACGGTTTTTTCCCTAAGTGCTGTAAAAATATTGGGGCCAAAAAAGAGAAGGAATTACATCAAAATTATATTTGGTCAGCTATGAAGAGCAAAATGTATCTTAAAAGAACACCACATTGCAAAGTGAATGCAAGGTCTTCAATATACAAAGTAGGTTCTCCTCTTCTATGTGTACAGTATCAAATGAAACACCACCTGTATTCCAACATTTCATCACATTAGATTTCATGTATGAAAATGATAAGTTTATATAGTGATGAATATTTTTCCTTCTTATTGTGTTTGCAGCTCGATAAGACAGTTGAATACTTCACTTCTAGTGGAAAGAAAACCTTAATTCTGGGAAGCCGAATGTTGAATAGGTACATAGACAACATCAAGAAGATGGTTCCTAGACCTGCGATCTACATGACAAGTACAACGTGAGTCAGGCCTTTCCATGACAGATTTGTTGTGTGTCATTTTGTGGGATTACAATTTTCTGTGAATTTTAGTGGTAGTGAGAACTGTAATATGTATCTCTAATTTTTTTCTCTCTCCATCTATCTAAACCAGAGAACAGGCAAATAATTCCAGTAAGAGTTGCTTCTTGTGTAAGGTTTCTAACATGAAATAATGCAATAAGAGTTGCTTCTTGTGTAAGGTTTCTAACATGAAATAATGCAATAAGAGTTGCTTCTTGTGTAAGGTTTCTAACATAAAATAATGCAATAAGAGTTGCTTCTTGTGTAAGGTTTTTAACATGAAATAATGCAATAAGAGTTGCTTCTTGTGTAAGGTTTCTAACATGAAATAATGCAATAAGAGTTGCTTCTTGTGTAAGGTTTCTAACATGAAATATTGCAGTAAGAGTTGCTTCTTGTGTAAGGTTTCTAACATGAAATAATGCAATAAGAGTTGCTTCTTGTGTAAGGTTTCTAACATGAAATATTACACTATGGGTTGCCACCAATATTGTTCCTTCTGATATGAAATATTACATTAAGGATTGATAGCTATGCCTTGTTATTGGCATTAAATATATATATATTTTTACAATTTGCCAAAATGTGTAGGCCTGAAATTGTTTCATACTGATGTGTATAAGCAGCAAAACTGGAGAATGTGTTCATATTTTTCTGGACATAGTCATTTAATTTTGATATAAAATTGGGCTAGAGGGAGTCAGCTCACAGGCTGCTGGACCTATAACAATAACAATACAAACTTGGGTGTGAGGGAGTCAGTTCACAGGTCACTGGATCCATAACAACAAAAATACAAACTTGGGCCTGAGGGGGTGAGCTCACAGGTCGCTGGATCCATAACAATAACAATACAAACTTGGGCCTGAGGGGGTGAGCTCACAGGCTGCAGGATACATAACAATAACAATACAAACTTGGGCCTGAGGGGGTCAGCTCACAGGCTGCTGGATCCATAACAATAACAATACAAACTTTGGCCTGAGGGAGTCAGCTCACAGGCTGCTGGATCCATAACAATAACAATACAAACTTGGGCCTGAGGGAGTCAGCTCACAGGCTGCTGGACCTATAACAATAATACAAACTTGGGCCTGATGGAGTCAGCTCACAGACCGCTGGACCTATAACAATACAAACTTGACCCTGAGGGAGTCAGCTCACAGGCTGCTGGATCCATAACAATAACAATACAAACTTGACCCTGAGGGAGTCAGCTCACAGGCTGCTGGACCTATAACAATAACAATACAAACTTGGGCCTGAGGGAGTCAGCTCACAGGCTGCTGGACCTATAACAATAACAATACAAACTTGACCCTGAGGGAGTCAGCTCACAGGCCGCTGGACCTATAACAATAACAATACAAACTTGACCCTGAGGGAGTCAGCTCACAGGCTGCTGGACCTATAACAATAACAATACAAACTTGGGCCTGAGGGAGTCAGCTCACAGGCCGCTGGACCTATAACAATAACAATACAAACTTGGGCCTGAGGGAGTCAGCTCACAGGCTGCTGGACCTATAACAATAACAATACAAACTTGGGCCTGAGGGGGTCAGTTCACAGGCCGCTATAACAATAACAATACAAACTTGAGCCTGAGGGAGTCAGCTCACAGGCTGCTGGATCTATAACAACAATACAAACTTGAGCCTGAGGTAGTCAGCTCACAGGCTGCTGGACCTATAACAACAATACAAACTTGAGCCTGAGGGAGTCAGCTTACAGGCTGCTGGACCTATAACAACAATACAAACTTGGGCCTGAGGGAGTCAGCTCACAGGCCGCTGGACCTATAACAACAATACAAACTAACTTTATAATTGCTAAGATAATCACATTATTAAGCTAATGGACTCTGACAGTGATTCTATTTATATCAACAAGTTTGTATTTTTTCAGGAGCAAAGCTATAAATAACTCCTACTACTGATTCTTGAATTTACAGTAAAGCAGATGATGCCTTCTTCCTGTATGCTGCTTTGCACAGTGGCAAAAATACACTTGTTGTGTCGAGTGACAAGTTGCGTGACCACAAGTTTCTTCTAGATCCTAGTCTTCGACATATATTCCTTCAGTGGGTCATGGCAGCTCAAGTTTCTGGATGGTATATTTCACAATCAGGGGAGTTTGGTATTGGGGTGAGTGCTAGTATTTGATTGGTGCTATAATAAGGGATGTTTGGTATTGGGGTGAGTGCTAGTGAAAAAGGGTATAGAAGGGGTATGGTGGAAACAGGCTATAGCAATAGTAAGTTTGAAACAGGAGATAGCAGCGATAGGAAATTAGTGAGTGAAGGGCAGAATGTAAACAAAGGGGGGATAATTAGGAAGCAGAGCTGATAGGTGTTCAAGGGCTCGAGAAGGGTGTGAGTAAGCAAGAATCACGGGGGGCAGGAAAAAAGCCAGAGGTTAGTGAACAAAGGAGAAAATTGAGAGGTGACTGTTAAGAGATCAGTGTGCGCAAGTCAGGTTGGTGAGAGGAGGGTTGAATTAATTCGATTCAGAAGTGTGTTCAGATGCGGACGTCTGTAGAAATACAGTCGGTACCGTGAACTAGTTAGGTTGGTGAGAAAGTTAGTAGCTATGTTAGTTGGAGGGCGACAGCCCCTCAAGTTAGTTGTGTGAGTTTCCTGGACACTGGACAGTTAGATGTGATTAGTTGTGATGCCAGATTAAGCTAGGCACAGTAGGGCTGTACTATGAATAACAGATAAATGTTCGTGTTACAATTATCGCAAGGACTTGATTGTGAATCAGGTGGGTACAGTATCATGAGATTTAGGAGATATGTGTAATCACCTACATCGGAAGATTGAATATCAATCATTCCATCGAGACATTAGCAGAGCGTGGAGAGCTCACCACATGTGTAGAGACGTATATATTAATCGTGAGTGTTCTCACCGAAACTTCAGTGAATTAGACTAGATATAGTCATGGAGAGAATTGACTATGAAGCTGGTAGCTTCTGATAACTCAGAGACTTTGAATCATTGTGAGTATTCAAGTTTACCTAGAATAGGTTGTGAATTATTGTGAGTGTTCAAGTAGCATAGACTAGGGACGTATATATAAATTGTGAGTGTTCTCACCGAAACTTCAGTGACTTAGAGTAGATGTAGTCATGGAGAGAATTGACTATGAAGCTGGTAGCTTCTGATAACTCAGAGACTTTGTATCATTGTGAGTATTCAATTTCACCTAGAACATATGTGAATTATTATGAGTGTTCCACTTAGCGTAGAACAGAGACTTTGAATCATTATGAGTGTATACTTAGCATAGAACAGAGACGGTGGAATTAATTTAACTGTGAGTGTCACTGGCACTAAACAAGTGCAGAGACTGTTGTATTATTGCAGGTCTCTCTCATGTTGAGGAGACAAACATTATTGAGCATTGAACGTGTTGTCAGTGCGAGAGTCAGGTCGGAATGAGAGGTCACTATAAGAGTGACAGTGGACATTTTGTAAATTTCTGGGAATGGATTTGTTAGTGTTTAATAAACGTTTAACTGTTAACTCCAATGGTGTTGAAACATGTTGGAAATGCTAGCTGTGTTCTTGTTGTCTTGTCCTGACGACGAACGGATTAGGTTGTCCTGAACCATAGATTGAATAGCGCGAAGTACTGCTAACGGTCAACAGGTGGTCAAGTCGTAACAGGTGGTCAAGTCATTGGCCAGTGCAACCGGCTGGTGTTCTAGCAGCGGGTAGGATTCACGAGGGGCTCAGATCTCAACGAGCTTCCGTCCAGATATCCACAGAGCAAGGTCGAAGGAGAGTCAGACCGCCTTTAGCGGTAAGACGAGTTCTTCAAGTCAAACAGGGGATGGCTCAAAATGGAGTGAGCTGTTTGTCTGCATCTTCTGTGTAAGGCGTACCGGAGGCAAGGCGTGGCAAGTCCTTCCTCCAGTAAAGCAGAGCAGCGGTCAAGTCAATGCGGGCAAGAGGGACTTGCCTACGACACTTCCGACAGTCCATATCGGCAGTGAAGGAGCGTCACAGGCGAGGCAAGGCCTGCGTCCACCACGTGTAGGGTGCATAGGGGGCGTTGATGTGGTGGTCACCATGTCGTCCTAGTGCATACAGTACAGGGCAGGCTTCTGGGAGAAGTCGGTTCAACTAGTGTGATCACGCCTTACTGTGTCATAAAAGCTGCTACAATATAGGTTAAATAAATAAATAAAAGCCTGCTACACTAGCATTTGATTGGTGCTATAATAAGGGATGTTTGGTATTGGGGTGAGTGCTAGTATTTGATTGGTGCTATAATCTGGGGAGTTTGGTATTGGGGTGAGTGCTAGTATTTGATTGGTGCTATAATCTGGGAAGTTTGGTATTGGGGTGAGTGCTAGTATTTGATTGGTGCTATAATAAGGGAAGTTTGTAATTAGGGTGAGTGCTAGTATTTGATTGGTGCTATAATAAGGGATGTTTGGTATTGGGGTGAGTGCTAGTATTTGATTGGTGCTATAATCTGGGAAGTTTGGTATTGGGGTGAGTGCTAGTATTTGATTGGTGCTATAATCTGGGAAGTTTGGTATTGGGGTGAGTGCTAGTATTTGATTGGTGCTATAATAAGGGATGTTTGGTATTGGGGTGAGTGCTAGCATTTGATTGGTGCTATAATAAGGGATGTTTGGTATTGGGGTGAGTGCTAGTATTTGATTGGTGCTATAATAAGGGATGTTTGGCATTGGGGTGAGTGCTAGTATTTGATTGGTGCTATAATCTGGGAAGTTTGGTATTGGGGTGAGTGCTAGTATTTGATTGGTGCTATAATCTGGGAAGTTTGGTATTGGGGTGAGTGCTAGTATTTGATTGGTGCTATAATCTGGGAAGTTTGATATTGGGGTGAGTGCTAGTATTTGATTGGTGCTATAATCTGGGAAGTTTGGTATTGGGGTGAGTGCTAGCATTTGATTGGTGCTATAATCTGGGATGTTTGGTATTGGGGTGAGTGCTAGTATTTGATTGGTGCTATAATAAGGGAAGTTTGGTGTTGGGGTGAGTGCTAGTATTTGATTGGTGCTATAATAAGGGAAGTTTGGTATTGGGGTGAGTGCTAGTATTTGATTGGTGCTATAATCTGGGAAGTTTGGTATTGGGGTGAGTGCTAGTATTTGATTGGTGCCATAATCAGGGGAGTGACAATTGGGGTGAGTGAGATTTGGGAATTTGAAGTCAGGATGAAGACTAGCCTGTAATTGGTATCTTCACAATATTGGTTGTTTGGTGTCAGGGAGAGGGCTAGTCGGTAATTAGTTTCACAATTTCGGGAATTTGAAGTCACGATGAATACAAGTCTAATTGGTGTCTATCACAATATTAGTAAGGGAGCCACAATAGCTCAGTGGTTAGTGAACTGGACTACAAAGGACAAAAGGTCAGGTTCGATCCTGATCTGCGGCTTCTAGGTTCACCCAGCTTTAAATGGGTACCGCATTTTTTTCTGTTGTCTGGGAAAGTAAAGCGGCCGGGGTGTAATGCTGACCACATTACCCCAAAAATCATGTGCCGAAGGTCTGTAAAAATTATGGTCACTAACACCATGTTCCCTATACACCACATGGCGTGACGGGGTACTTTACTTTTTTTTTTTTTTTTTTTTTTTTAACAATATTAGTAGTTTGGTGTCAGGGTGAGTATGCAATTGTAAATATTAATCTATAATTAGTATCACTGTCCTGGTTGGTTATTTCTTGCCAGGGTTAATAGTCTGCAATTAGTATGACTATTATGGTTGTTTGGTGAATACTCATCTGTAACGGTGTCACGATCATCTTGAGTATTTGGCTTCAGGGTTAATAGTCTGCAATTAGTATGACTATCCTGGTTGTTTGGTGTTTGGGTGAGTACTAGTCTATAATCGATGCCATAAGCAGAGTTGATTAGAAAATGTGGAATGCATTTTAGGTAATCAATATTGTTGTTGTTGTTGTCCTGAATGTTTTACATTCAGAAGATTCGTGTGAATTGGTTTAGGCTGTGAATTGCATGTTTCAAGATCTCAGAAGATTAAAGATTGGGGTGAGTGTAGGCAGTGATTGGTGTGTTCCATAGTATCAATCATCATCATTATTGAGTGCCGTCTCTGCATCGAAGGTTGGCTACCATGGAGCGCCATTCCACTCCATCTCTTGCTTTGATGATGCAGATTGTCATAGGCTGACTTGTCCATCTTTTGATGTTACTCATCCGTGTTAGTCTTAGTCTGCCTCTGCCTCTTTTACCGTGTATTTCCCCATCCAATATTACTTTTATTAGGCTGTTGTGTCTTTTAACATGCTCCAAAAATGTCATTGTCTTGTTTTAATTGTGTTTAGTAGTTCTCTTTTCATTTTTAGTTGTTTTATAACTTCATCGTTTGTTTTCTTTTCTTTCTATCCAATTCTACCTATTCTTCTATAAATCCACATTTCAAAGAATGAATGAAAGTATGAATCCTGGTTGATGTGATTCTGTAGTAAATATAGATTTTGCAGTTAATTAACCGTCATAATTGTTCACAGAAACGGCACCTCTACCTACTTGGACCGGCACAAGATGAAGGTGGTTGGCATATGCCTGTGATGGATGTAGATCAGTCTCACCCATTTGGGAGGTTTAGTGTGCTTTGTTTACGAAACAAGGCCAAACAGGCAGCTTTTCCAAAAACATACACTGAGTATAGAAGGCCTAACACTGAGAGACCTGCACAGATAGTTTCAACTTCTCATTTTAGTGAAACCAGACCTGGTGAAGAACACTCTAAATCTGCCAAAAGCCACGCCAGACCTGCAGAAAAGGGGCAGAGGCATAAAGATATGGCTACATTTAGCAATTACAATTCTAGTTCCACAGAATCTTCAAGGAAACCTTATAGAAAATTGCAGCAGTCAAAAAATACAAAGTTGGGGAGTGAAAAAGAATGGTTTGATAAGTGATAAAAATATTGACCATCCATCACTATTAGTTGACTGCATTCTACCCAAAGACTTGACTGGTTTATTGTAGTTTGCTGATTAAAAATAATTCTACCTAAGTCTTGATTGATTGTTTTGTTTTGTCAGAATTAATTCTACCCAGGGTTTCATTGCTTCACTGTAGATTATTGCCAGAACTGATTCTACCCAGGGTTTCATTGTGTCACTGTAATTACTTGCCAGAAGTAATTCTACCCAGGGTTTCATTGCATCACTGTAATTGCTTGTCAGAAGAAATTCTACCCAGGGCTTAATTGCTTGCCAGTAGTAATTCTACCCAGGGTTTCATTGTGTCACTGTAATTACTTGCCAGAAGAAATTTTACCCAGGGCTTAATTGCTTGCCAGTAGTAATTCTACCCAGGGTTTCATTGCATCACTGTAATTGCTTGTCAGAAGAAATTCTACCCAGGGCTTAATTGCTTGCCAGTAGTAATTCTACCCAGGGTTTCATTGTGTCACTGTAATTACTTGCCAGAAGTAATTCTACCCAGGGTTTCATTGCATCACTGTAATTGCTTGTCAGAAGAAATTCTACCCAGGGCTTAATTGCTTGCCAGTAGTAATTCTACCCAGGGTTTCATTGCATCACTGTAATTGCTTGTCAGAAGAAATTCTACCTAGGGCTTAATTGCTTGCCAGAAGAAATTCTATCCAATTATTGATTCTCTCTAAGAATTGATGCAGTAATTTGTACACAAGTAACACAATTCACAGTGTTATCAATGATTGTTTTTGTTGAACTCCAAGTTTTTGAAAGTTCACACAAAACTGACTGTTTGTTCATGTTAGTGACTGTCTGATTGATAACAGAATAATGTAAACAAGACAGAGAGCTTTGTTCCAATAAAATATAATGTTAGAGTTCTAGAGTTATTTATTTCATGTAATGGGGGGGATTGGTTGGTCTCGAGGCAAGACGCTGGCCTCAAGACAGAGAGGTTGTGGGTACAAATCCCGGCTGCACTAATTGGAATTTTTATTTATGTTTTCTCTCTGCGGCAACCACCCCTGGTCACAGCAGCCCAGCTTGAAATGTCAATTAATCATGGACGGAAAAAGTATGAGTACCTCCAAAAACTGAGTTATCTGTCTGTTCGGCAAGGGACCTCTGTACACACGGCTGCCAGGGAAAAATGGGTTAACATGCAAAATTCAGTTCCTAGTCTCTAGGGACTTTGTCAGAAGTAAAAGCTGGCGAATGGGGGGAAAAAAAAAATGCACGTAATTTGAGTGGTTGGCTACTCACAAATGACTGCATGTGTCTGGATCAGTGAACAACAGAGCTGATCAAGAACCTGCTCCACCTCCCAGCAGTGCTCCTGTAAACAGACTATCCAATCTGGCCAAGCAGGTAAGGATCAAAGAAGGAAGGCAACTCAGTACTCAAGAATGCTGTGCTGAAGTCAGGACTGCAATATTACTGCACTCACTTAACATCCTTTAAAGACATGATGAAGAGGGCTATTCATTCCTTTAGTTGCTGTTTGGTAGTGCCAGAAAGAAAGAAAACATAATTTGATGCAATTGACTCCAATAACAGAACATATATGTAACATCAAAAACACAGTGACAAACGAAAAAGATAAAAGAGGAAGACCAAAGTAATCTTTGAGGAAATAGATAGAAGCAGAGATGAAGATGATGAGGAAGACATGGAACAATATTAAAAGAATGGCAAGAAACAGAACAGCTTGGAACGTGTTTGTTGAAGACCAATGCTCTACAGGGAGCTGAAAGGAAGAAGGCTTGGTGAGAGGTTGCATCCTTGTATTACTCAAGTAGGGTCTGAGCAAAGAAATGCATATAAGTGCTTAAAAATGTGAAGCTGCAGTAACGCTCATTGTAAGAAGAAATTAACAAAAAATATGTAAGGCAACAAATAGAAAAAAAAACCAGTATGGTTAAAAAAAGAAGTAAAGAGACCCCGTCATGCCAAGTGGCGTATAGGGAATATGGTGTTAGTGACCATAAATTTTACAGACCTTCAGCACATGATTTTTGGGGTAATGTGGTCAGTATTACGCCCGTGCCGGCTTTACTTTCCCAGAAAAAAATCCAACCCATTCAAGGCTGGGTGAACCCAGAAGCCATCGGTTAGGATCAAACCCTACCCCTTGTCCTTTGTAGTCCAGTTCACTAACCGCTGAGCTATCGCAGCTCCCTAGTATGGTTAAAGCTTTACGTCATAAGTAGATGACACAAATTAGAACATTTTGATTCAATAGGCCTTCAGCAGGAACATACATGCAACATACACACTTATATGTATTTAAAATCATCATCAAGTACCAGGCCTGATGGCGTAGGTGACCATGTCTCTCCACAACTTTCGATCTCGACAGTTATTTATCATTTCTGTTCTTGATCTTCTGCCAAGCCATTCTCTTAAGCTGTCTGGTATCTTTTCTCTTTGCTTCCCTCTATCTCTTCGTCCCTCAATTTTCCCAATTGTTACAATATATTCCAGTTGTTCTCTTCTCTTTACATGGCCAACAAATGATGATTGTTTCTTCCTAATATTGGAAATTAGCTCTCTTTTTGCTTTAGCCTTTTTCAGAACGTTTTCATTACTCTTCTTAGCTGTCCATGGTATTCTCAACATTCTTCTGTAAAACCACATTTCTACAGACTCCAGTAGTTTCCTTGTCTGTTGTCCTATTGTCCATGATTCACATTCATATGTTAAGACTGACTCTACATAACATTTAAGAACTCTTTTTCTATGGTTTCTATTGTCAAAAATGGATTGCATAGTATCTTCCTCATTTTTTGGAAAGCTGCTTTTGCCTGAGCCATTCTGCATCTCACCTCTTTTGTACATCTTCCGTCTGAGGTTAACACAGTTCCCAAATATTTAAATTCGTTTACTTGTTTTAATATTGTTCCACTTGTCTTTATTTTGCACTGAGGTGATGTCTTTTTATTTGATGTTACTATTACTTCTGTCTTTTTGCTCTTAAGGCTGAGTCCTTTATTTTTGCTTTTTTTCACTATAATGTCTAGCATTTCTTGTAACTCATTTTCACTCTTAGCAATTAAGACTGTATCTTCAGCATATCTTAGATTATTTATATTATGACCTCCAATTGTTATTCCAGGCATGCCCCTTATGGATCTTAAAAGAATCTCACTATGCATATTAAACAAATATGGTGACAACCTCGCCTAACACCCTGTTTTATTAGTAGAAACATTCCCAATTGATTTCCAGTTCTTATGGCTGCTTTTTGTTGCCAGTACATGTTCTTTATAATCCTTATAATATAGATTATATATATTGAAAATAATACAAAATAATTTCGAACAAGAATGAGAAATAAAAAGTCCCTCCTGCACGCTCTGCTATGGCCAGAAGGAAAATGAACGTCACAGTGCATCGGGTAGGTGTGCGCGCACCAAAGTGAAAATGTGCGCAGGAATAACTAGAAGTTCCCACACACAGGTCAGTGTGCTTACACAAAGCGCACAGAACAGACCAGAAGAACACAGGGTACAGCAAATCTAAATAGTGTCCAGGTAGAAATCTCCCCTTTGCTGGTGACATTATGACTTATGTACACAGTCGTAATAGAGCAAAAATGCGGACCAGAGTGGTTACACTTGGTGCAAGAACAATCGAGCTCCCACTAAAACACATACTAAGTAAGGACACCTTCCCCGTCATAAACGGCATTGGTGCAAACATCGTGAGAAGTCCGATTTTTTTAAATATTTAGAAATAAAGTAAAGAGCCCCCGTCACGCCAAGTGGCGCAAAGGGAATAGTGTTAGTGACCATAAATTGTACAGACCTTCAGCACATGATTTTTGGGGTAATATGATAGGCATTACGCCTGTGGCACTTTATTTTCCTAGAAAAAAAAATCCGGTACCCACTTAAGGCTGGGTGAACCCGGAAGCCATCGATTGAGATCGAACCCTACTACCTCTTGTCCTTTGTAGTCCAGTTCACTAATCACTGAGCTATCGCGGCTCCCAGAAATAGCATCCATGGTGAGACCCATTGTTTTCATCACCACTTTAGCAATGTAATTCAAAAGGTAAGGAGAGGGAGGTATCGGGGTGGTCATGGTCAGGGTAAACTTCCAGCAGAAAGGTGGACCGAGCAGAAGATGTCATCAAACAGGTCTGTGGGCGTACCAATGTCAACGCTGGCGAGGAGTGGATACCGGTGCCTACGTCATTCAAGGGGACATTCTCGTGTATTGTCACACTTGACAGGAAATGTAGGGAACAGAACTCAGTCGTGGTCAATGCGGAGGTCAACAGTCTCATCTGAGATAACACCGCTGAAAAAGATGCAGCCATTTATACAGACAGATCTGTAATACGACACCAAAGGAGTGCGTGGGCATTTACAGCATGCTCAGCAGGCAGAATAGTCAAACTTAGTGGGCGTGTAAGAAGTCCAACCAACACAGAACTGGAGTGGGTGTCCGGTTAGCGCAATCGATAGGCTTACCACGGTAACAGCCGGAGTTCGTACCCTGGCGAGGACACCTGGGTTTTACTAATTCCCTAAAAATGAGTACATCTGAAGTCGGATTAAATCTGCCTGCATGGCGAGGGGCATCCTGTAATGGGATAAAACAGACTGAAAATTCAGTCCCACAAAATTGAGTGGGTGGGACTTCGTCAGAGGTCAAAGCTGACGAAAGCGAACGAACGAACTGGAGTCGCCAGTCGCTGGACACTGCGAGACTTTCTGAGGAGATCTGAGCACCTATGGACATGTTTAGAGTGCAATGATGATGACCCGCATACAACTCAATCCAGGTTCTGGTGTCATCACTGCTGAATTATGCTCACTCTCTCGTCAAAGCAGATAGCGTTCAGAAAGAGTTTATAATGAGGACCTACGGACAGTATCTCGGATACACCAGATACAAAGAAAGATATACAAATAAATATCCATTAAACGATCTACCTATTAGACATACGACAGAGAAGTGATGCAGAATGGCTCATGCAAAGCAGCTTTCCAAAAAATAAGGAAGATACTATGCAATCCATTTTTGACAATATAAACAAGAAAAAGAGTTCTTAAATGTTATGTAGAGCCGGTCACATATGGATGGGAATCATGGACAATAGGACAACAGACAAGAAAATCACTGCAGTCTGTAGAAATGTGGTTTTACAGAAGAATGTTGAGAATACCATGGACAGCTAAGAAGAGTAATGAAAACGCTCTGAAAGAGGCCAAGAAGAAGAAAGAGAGCTAATTTCCACTATTAGGAAGAAACAATCATCATGTTTGACCATGTAATGAGAAGAGAACATCTGGAATATATTGTAACAACTGGGAAAATTGAGGGACGAACAGATAGAGGGAAGCAAAGAGAAAAGATACCAGACAGCATAAGAGAATGGATTGGCAGAAGGTCAACAACAGAAATGATAAATAACTGTCGTGATCGAAAGTTGTGGAGAGACATGATCACCTACATCGCCAGCAGGCCCGGTACTTGATGATGATGATTAAACCTACGAGCTTTAGAGTTCGACGTGGACATGCTCAGGTCCAGGCTTATTTGAATGTGGTAAGAAATATAGATCATCTTTTGTATTCGGAATTGGGCGCGATCAGGGGCAGACGTCTTAGTCGTGGAACATCCTGGATGGCAGAAGTGGATGGGTCCATAGAGAAATGATGTGAATGACATTAGGGCTTGCAGGAATGGGATGGAATTAACAGCGGGAAAGAGAGAGACTAACTAAGACGCCGGCCTCGAGACAGAGAGGTTGTGGGTTCAAATCCCGGTTACACCGGTTGGGATTTTTATTTATGATTTCTCTCTGCGGCAACCACCCCTGGTCTCAGCAGCGAGGCCCGGCTTGAAACGTCAATTACTCATCGACGGAAAAAAAATATGAGTACTTCTGAAGACGGAGTTATCTGCCTGTACGGCGAGGGACCCCTGTGCACACGGCTGCCAGGGAAAAATAGATTAACATGCAAAATTCAGTTCCTAGTCTCTATGGACTTCGTCAGAGGTCAAAGCTGGCGAACGAAATAAATTAAATAAAGGAGTTGAAAAAGTGTCATCACCACAGGGTCCCATCATCTACACGAATGGTTCTGTTTCCCGCATAGGTTGGCATTTTTTGGAATTCCGATATGACAATGAAGTGGTTAGGGCATCCTGTAATTGTAGCATTACCATGCCCAGCATGAGAATGGAGATAGAGGAAGCCATGGCGGCGATTATATGGTTGATTACACAGAATGTCTCAACATTCCTATATGGTGCAGAAACATGGACATTAGACAAGAAAACAGAACAGAGAATTAAAGCCTTTGAAATGTGGATATATAGAAGAATAGGTAGAATTGGATGGAAGGAAAAGAAAACAAACGATGAAGTTTTAAAACAACTAAAAAGGAAAAGAGAACTACTAAACACAATTCAAACAAGACAAATACGATTTTTGGGCCATGTTAAAAGACATAACAGCCTACTAAAAGTAATCCTGGAGGGGAAAATACAAGAATAAAGAGGCAGATGCAGACCAAGACTAACATGGACGAGTAACATAAAAAGATGGACAAGTCAACCTATGACAATCTGCACTATCAAAGAAAAAGACAGAGCAGAATGGCGCTCCATGGCAGCCAACCTTCGATGCGGAGATGGCACTCGATGATGATGACACAGAATGTCGATCATGCAGTCTTGGTGACGGATTTGCAAATTATCCTATGGAAGATTGACAGAAAGCATCTGCGGCGAAAGTGGATGCAGCTCTTGGACGGCGCTAAAGTAAGCGTTTTGAAATTTTAGGTCAATATGGCGGATAGGGGGCATGAACCGTTAAAGGCTGTGTCTGAAAAGTGTTCCTTGTTGCAGTTTCCTCATATTCCAAGTCCGGCCGATACTACTGAGTTAAGTGCTTTGTGCACACCGTGAGCTGTGTATTTCATCCGTTTTGATCGTGTTTCAATATCCCGTTTGCTTATAATGAATGATGATATCGTATGGCGGGGACGACAGATGGCTGTTTTCACATTCTGTGCGGTTTCGCCTTATGTCTTTTGGCGTGTGCTGAAACTGCTATGATGGGGACTGCAGCTGCCTTTCTTTGTTTGGGAGATATTAATTCGGATGATTCCGATTCCACTGGCACGGGCGGTTGAGCAATTATGGATTTTAATTCGTTTGCAGTGATACCGGGGTCTTCCATAACCATATGTCTTGACAAGTGAAATGATGTGTATGCGATGCAATGTAATTATGTAAATGGCCACATATCCAAGAGCAGACACACACAACACACTTGATGATTGCACGTCTCCGCCATATTGGATTGTTCATTTGCTGCAGCCGAGAACGACGAGCTGCGCCGTCTCACTCTCCTCACAATAAACACAAGTGTTCTCGTTGATGGATATGCCATTTTAAGTTGTAACAAACACACGAATTCTGTCGATCATTTCTTCACAGGTAAGAGTTTTAGAATGTTTTTATTTCATGTGCTATTGACATTCGTAGCTGGCTTTAACTTTAGTGTACAAATTGACGGATTGATTCGCCAGTTCATTGAGTCAGTAACAGTTAATACAAGTTGAAGTCAATCAACAAGTGGGTTAGTCTGGTTGTTAGTCTCTCACAGTGGAGACACCGGACACCGAGAAGGCGGGCCCACAAATATGTTGATTGTCTACTCTAAGTGAAGTTACTATTATTCAATAACTTGTTGATCATCGCAGAATCAGAATAGTAGCAAATTGTAATTGTTACTGTAAGTAGTAGGTAGGTATTTAATTTTTTTTATAACTTGTAAAATGTAACAAACACTTGTTAAATAATTTAATTATGTATTATAATGTATAAATTTATAAATAATGTATGTATTTATTTTTTATTTATTTGTATGTGATAACTTTAAAAAGACTTTAACAACTAAACTAACTAGTTGAACTAGTGTAAATACTAAATGTAGTGACAATAGTAGTCATCATCATAGTCACATAGTGGCAAACTCAGGCTAGTAGAGTCAATAATTTAACTAATAACTTGAAGTATGTATAATAAGTACGGTTGTAGTGACTTAACTTAGTGTTGTGTTGTACATAATTATAATAGGGCGTTTATAGCCTTAGAAATATTCAATATTCTATTGAATGAATATAATATAGTAGTATTTGATTTGTTTGTTACATCTAAGTATTAATATAATAATATTGATTTAATTAACACTGTACTAATTTATTATAATAATAATTATTACAGCTATATAAGAATACTATGAAAATAATATTATATTATATAAATATTATTATTATTACAATAAACATTGTTTAATAATCTTAATTATTTTGGTTACTGCACTGATATAAGAATAAATTAATTTAAATTGAAGTCAATAAGATGTTTAATTCACCAATTGTTTTAACACTTGACAGACTTCCTACATTGTCTACACTACCACACTAATAGTTAATAGACTTATAGACTACACAGTCCACTAGGAGCAGTTAGTTTGTTTTGTATTATGATGTATTCTATTTTAAGTAATACAAATAAAATCTATCTATCTATCTATTGTCCTTTCGAGCCGAAGACGGCACATAGGGCAGAACTACAATCTCAAAAGCAAAAACCTTGCATGCCAAAATGGCACATATTGCAGAGATCACTGCTTCTAAAATCTATGGTTCCGTTTCCATAACGATATTTTTTTACAATGACAGCTTGTCAAGCCATCGATCAACCTCCTTAGTCGCCTCTTACGACATGCCTGGAAGGTCACAGTGTCACTATTCTTTTCTTCCCACATAATGAGGCCCCGGTAACACACGGGAGAGTGATAAACAAATACAAATAAAATAATAATGTTAAATTGTTAAATATTCATTAATGATCAAACTATTGACTGAATTATCAGATTATAATTAATTTAATGAGCTACTTGATCCTTCCAGTACCACTAGTCATCACCTAGGGCTTGTAGTGTTTTCTGCCACCCATCTCTATTCTGGGCTAGATGATGAAGATGTTTGATCTTTTCCAATGACTCTATGAAGTCTATGCCTGCCAACTTTGCTTCTTTTATAAGTGTTCTTATTAGTATCTCTTCTTTATGTGTATCCTGATGTTTCCCATAGAAGAGCCAGTTTTAAAATTCTCTTGTTGGCACTTCTTAACATATGTCAGACATATGTCCATCTTCTCTTTATAATTGTAGATGAGATAGTAGGCTGCATGACCATTTCTCTTCTTCTTCTTTCCTTTCTCATTTGCCTTTCAATGCCGAGGGAAGATATAATTTGTGGTCTTTTGCTCTTCTGTTTGCTTCAGAAATTTGAGGAGGTCGGTCTATCTATCTTTCGTTCGCCTGAAGTATTGTCTATATCTGCAATGTCGTTTCATCACAGGACGAGTGCCATATCGCTTTGCAGTTATAGACATACTTCCCATTGGCGTGAGTGCGTGGCATCCTGATTGTTGTAGTGCGCCATTTGGCTGATTGCCGTAGTGCGCCATTTGGCTGATTGCCTCCGACTTCAGCACTTAAACTTGCTAGAGCAGACTGTGGTCTTGCTCGGGTGTAGGAAGGCCTGGCCAGTCTTGGTTTTCAGTCCCTGGTGACTGTTAAGCCTCATCCCGACAAGGAGCTGGCCTTGATGAGGATTTGAGGAGGTAAATGATAGAGAGAAACAGAACAAGGATACCTGAATGATTGTATTTAATTGTATTTTCTCTCTCTCTCTCTCTTTTCTCTCTCTCTCTGCCTAGCTGTACATATGATATAGTATATTTTCCGTTAAGTATTTTCTTCTCAGTTTATTTCTTCTTTCTTTGATTTATTAGATTTAGTTACTCCAGAACATGTAGCTGAGAATATCTTCATTTCATTGTCTGTTTGTATTGTCCTTGTTTTCTGAAGGAACCCCCATGCAGGCGGAAACATCAGTATTTTGTATTTTCCTTGTTAGTAAAGCTGTCACCAAACTGTGTATTAGAAGTGTATATTACAACGCAGCACTGCAATTATACGGGTTCTTGGTAGCCTAGTTGGGAAAACCACCCGACTGGATTACTGATGTTCGGACAACCCGTGTTTGATTCCCGCTGGGAGCAGTGTGAATTGTACTCGTGGTTTGAAAAAAAAATACCCCCACAATCGACCCAGCCGTTGGCAGAAATGGGTACCAGGGTATTACCCTGGGAAGGTGAGGAATGTCGCCTCGCATTGTGAGTTTCGATGCTTGAAGTGACACTATCAAGAAATCTCTGAACATTTTTGGATAGGCGGCTGAGCACATATGGGTGGAAACTCGCGTGTTAAGACGCCGGTTCAAGTCTCGTACTTTACCTTACTGCAATTATGTCCCTGTATTGCTGTATCAGTGACTTATAACTTTGTTTCAATTATTTTAAAAATTGTTACTTTCTTCTATCTTCAGCCCATTCAGATCAAATATTTGGATATAAGCAAGATGTAATGGTAAGTCATCTGCAATCATTTTTCCTAATTGTGATGAGTCAACAAAATCCAGAATAGCTTTTCCACTCTTAACACCACTGGCAGGTCTATGAGTATAAACCAACTAATCTAAGGGTAACAAATCTATGTCAATAAAAGTGAGAAAGAGAGTTCATTGTTGCTATATAAAGCCAAACCTGATCTATGGAAGGGAATCATGGACAGTAAACAAACAAATGAAAAGACAATTAGAGGCTACAGAGATGGGATTTCACGGAAGAATGTTGAAAAATCCCTATACAGTTAAAAAGACCAATTATCAAAGAGGCCAACACAAAAGGGGAGCTTCTAAGAAACAATCAGCATTTTTCAGGTACATAATGAGAAGAGGAAAGTTGAAATACTTGGTTACAACTGGCAAAATACAGGGAAAGTGAGATTGCGGATGACAAAGAGAGAAGGTACTGGATAGCTTGGTGTCATGGCAAGGAAAGCAGTCAACAATGGAACTGATACAATATTGCATGGTTGATAGAAAATTGTGGAAGGCAATGATCGCCTACGCCAACTGGTATGGCACATGATGAATCTAAGGGTATATGAGAGCTGTGTTCAATACATTTGTATGACAGAAGAGGAAATATCAAGACTGTATGATGAATTCCAGCCCAAGATGGAAGATTGTTTTTCTCCATCTTGCTGTGGATGCTTGATTGAAGATTGTTGTTTCTCTCCATCTTGCTGTGGACAGTTGATTGAAGATTGTTTTTCTCTATCTTGCTGCGGACGGTTGATTGAAGATTGTTTCTCATCTTCTTGCTTTGGACGTTTGATTGAAGATTATTTTTCTCCATCTTGCTGTGGACATTTGATTGAAGATTATTTTTCTCCATCTTGCTGTGGACATTTGATTGAAGATTATTTTTCTCCATCTTGCTGTGGACGTTTGATTGAAGATTGTTTCTCTCCATCTTGCTATGGACACTTGATTGTTGGCCTAACAAGTTGCCATAGTGAAACATCCCTTGTTATTGAAACAAGAAATCTTGGCTCTTAGATGGATGTCATATGTTGTCCATGTGATGAGAAGAGACAACAAGAGAATCTCACAGCAAGCCCTCAAATGGGAACTAGAGGGTAAAAGAAAAAAAAGAGGCTGACCTAGAGAAACACTAAAAGAATACTGAGATGAGAAGCAACATCAGTAGGCATCAGCTCCCCCTCCTAGGATGAGAGGCTCTTACAGAACAGGGACATGCGAGATACAATGCAAAGTGTGATGGTTAATAGCAAAGATTGTTGGACATTAAGAGTCTAGAATGTCTGCCCTGTGTGTCATGTTTGGTTAATATCAAAGTTTGTTGGACATGATGAGTCTAGAATGTCTGCCCTGTGTGTCATGTTTGGTTAATATCAAAGTTTGTTGGACATGATGAGTCTAGAATTTCTGCCCTGTGTGTCATGTTTGGTTAATATCAAAGTTTGTTGGACATGATGAGTCTAGAATGTCTGCCCTGTGTGTCATGTTTGGTTAATAGCAAAGTTTGTTGGACATTAAGAGTCTAGAATGTCTGCCCTGTGTGTCATGTTTGGTTAATATCAAAGTTTGTTGGACATTAAGAGTCTAGAATGTCTGCCCTGTGTGTCATGTTTGGTTAATATCAAAGTTTGTTGGACATTAAGAGTCAAGAATTTCTGCCCTGTGTGTCATGTTTGGTTAATATCAAAGTTTGTTGGACATGATGAGTCTAGAATGTCTGCCCTGTGCTGAAATGGGTACCAGGGTATTACCCTGGGAAGGTGAGGAATGTTGCCTTGCATCGTGAGGTTCGATGCTTTAAGCGACACTATCCAGAAGTCTCAGAACATTTCTGGATAGGCGGCCGAGCACATATGGGTGGAAACTCACGTGCTAATATGCCGGTTCAAGTCTCGTACTTTACCTTTACCTTTACAGAATATTTTCCTTAGATATCTGTTTTTGAATGAAATGAAATATTTTATTCTCTATTTCTTTTGTTAATTTCTAACTTTCACATGCATAGGTAAAGGTGGCTATTATATTTGAGTTGAATATCTTAAGTGGGCTGGAGGTAAGACAGGTCCAGGATTCAAATTCTGTTGTGGGAAATTTTTCTCTTTGAATCTGTATTTTCTTCATGACTTTGCCCACCCTCATGTCTCTGGTTAGTGAGATCTGATATCTAGTCTGCTTGAATAGTGATGAAAATGGTAGGTCCTATGTGCTCTCTCTCCCCACACTAAAGAATTCTTGGTATAGTCAGTTCATAAATTCATGAACACGTTAGCTTTAGATTTTCGTGAACACTACCTGTTAAATCACATTAATTGTTTGTATGCAGCCTTAGAATATCCACAACGTTTATAGATATTTTTTGCTCTTATACATTTGATCTAGTTTGCAAAATTTCTTCTTTAGGCTATATTAAAATTGATCTCACAGAATTGAACATAATTTTAGCAGATCTACGGTGCTCAGTCATGTTGTTCATAAAAACATATACAAAAATAAAAAATAAAAAAAAGTTTTATTTTCACATTGAAACAGACCGAAGAAATAAATACTCTTGATTTCTCAGTACACCAATTCGACTTTAAGTTGAAACAGGTATAAACAGTAATGTAATAATGTGAAACAGTCATTCACATCAAAGGCATATTGTTATTATTGTGGTACAATGTTGACTTCTAAAAACTGACATTTATATCTGCATAATAAGTTTGAAATGTAAATTTGTAACTACACAGAATGTTACCGCTTTACTATAGCAGCACTTCTACAGGGTATCAAAGATGGGTCATTTATATTGTGATATTCATGACCCAGGGAGACGAACACAATGGGCGCTTGGTCTGGATAGATCATCCTTTTCCCGCTGGATTAAACAAGACTCTGAGTGCACTCATGTCAAGCAAGGAAGGAAAAGAAAGTTGATGATTTTGACATAGATGTCATAAGACGGGAGATATTTAAAATGTTTGCTACAAATGTACTTGTTACTCTCAAGAAATTGAAATGAATATTGCATGCAGACTGCAGTTTTGAAATTTCTAAATTTATTCTATGGAAAATTGTATGAGCCACCAGATTCACTTTCAGGAAAACTGTAGGCAGCAGGGATATTATTTGTAAAAATCACATTTGATTGCTGCCCGAAGCAAATACCTGAGGCAGATCCATGAGCAGCAGTATAATGAGTAATGGTTTTTCTTTTCTATGGTATTCCATATCGCCTCCAGGATATTCCATAATGAGTCTCTGTATTACTGATTACAATAGAAATAATCATAAATATTTGTATCTGATTGCAAGACATGGCTGAGAACAGTGAAGACATAATTATTAGTAAGGAATAATGATTAATCATGAATTTATATAATAGATTACAATTGGAATAATTTTAGAAGTTTGAAATTAAAAAAAAAATTGCTTCATCATGTCTGCGCATTTGTTACAAACATATCATTTTGACAGGTTAAAATACACAATAAATAGCAAGGAAATGATAAATTAGTGCTGGTGAACTGAGAATGATGGAAGAATAGATAATGTGTAAGATGATTCATGAAACAAACTCATCACAGCTAAAGTAAATATTTGGCCCAGTCACTCTTTTCTTGTATTATTTATTTTCAAGGTTAGTTTCAGGGTGAATCCATTGTGTGCCAGGAGCCAAATTGTGTCAACATTAAAATGTTAAACGTCTGTCAAGTCATTGTCAATAAACCTAAAACACAGTGAACTACAAAATGTCTAGTAGGCTTTTGTTAGGTTGGAATTTCTTACCTGGCATAGATTTTGGGTTTTTTTAAACTCAGAAAGGTCAAAATTAATTGTTTCACCATTCTGTATTTTGAGAGTTGTCTGCACTTTTTAGCTGTTTTAGCTTTTGTTATTAATTCTGCACATTAAACCACTATGTTTTTATGATCTGGTTTTATAGACTATATTCTTTACTGACCTTGCAATAGCTTCACCTGAATTAATTTTTAAAAAAGGGGGGGGGGGCTTTGCGGTGCGCTAGGTAGTCTAGAGGTATAAGGTTGTCCTCTGCACAGGAAAGACTAGGATTGAAAGCCCACCACTTGTGGTGATTTGTCAAAAATGGGAAAATCTGTAGTTTTTCTTTGTTTTTTAAGATTTAACCATAGTTTTTAAAATCTAAAGGAGTAGGTCATATATTTGGCAGCTGCTCTGGCAAAATTACCACCAAAAAACTACCCACGTTGAATTCCCAGGCACTGCTATGAAGTATGTGGGCCAGGGTTCTCCTCAGATTTTTCTCAAGGTACAGATTCGTCTGACATGCAGTGATGATGATTCTAATAAAAATAATTTTAAAAAATGTTGGTTAATTTCTTAAATAATGTAGAAATTAAAGATTGTAGCACATAAAATATATCATGTTGTCAAATATGTTGGACATGTGATGAGGAGAGGTAATAACTGAATAACAAAGCAAGCCCTCATGTGGGAAACAACAGGTAAGAGGAAAAGAGGCAGACCCAGAGAGACACTGAGAAGAACATTGATCAGAGAGCAGCAGGAATTGGCTCTCTCAATGAGATAGAGTTGCTTGCACAGAACAGAGACAAATGGCGAGATTTGATAAAATATATTTAGAAGGGTTGAAAACTGCTAGAATAAAAATTTAGATAAGAGAAGGAGTATCTGGGTCTATGGATAAGAGAAGGAGTATCTGGGTCTATGCCCTATGGGCCAGCTACGGCTCGAAAGATCAATAGATAGATAGAATTATGTTGTGCTGAAAAAAAAAATACATATACAGATATAAGTGACACTAGAATTTGTCAGTTTGCTATCTGTTCATTAACCTTGTGTAACTTGGTAACTCAGAAAAGATGTAAAAAAAAAAAAAAAAAAAAAAAAAAAAAAAGTAAAGAGCCCCCGTCACGCCAAGTGGCGTATAGGGAATATGGTGTTAGTGACCATAAATTTTACAGATCTTCGGCACATGATTTTTTGGGTAATGTGGTCAGTATTACGCCCGTGCCACTTTACTTTCCCAGAAAAAATCCAGTAAACCCAGAAGCCGTCGGTTGGGATCGAACCTGACCTCTTATCCTTGGTAGTCCCAGTGAAGATGTGGTGAATATTTAAACCAGGAGCTGGAGACAAGGTCGCCTCCTAACAGCAGAGCCGGTAGTTGTCAGCGACCCTCAGCTGATGGCTTACGACAGCATCAGTGAACCAGAACCATTCAGATCCTACTCCACCTCTCTGTGGTGCCTCTAGTAACAGACTAACCTGTCTAGTCTGGCCAAGCGAGTAGGGATCGAAAAGAGAAGACAACCTGGTGCTCAAAAATAACATGCTGAAGTCAGATGTGTTGGGCCAAAAGGTGCAAATATCAGTTTTACTGCAAACCGCAACGCAACGCAGACACGCTAACTTAACGTCCTCTTAAGGGTGGATGATGAGAAGGTGTATTCCTTTAGTCATTGGGCAAACGCATGCAATCAGCAAACCAGGAGCTAAAGGGTTAAAAATTGCTATTACCAAGCTGCTATGTCTCTTGCTTTGATGGTGCAGGTTGTCATAGGCTGGTTTGTCCATCTTTTGATGTTACTCATCCATGTTAGTCTTGGTCTGCCTCATCCTCTTTTACCTTGTATTTTCCCCTCCAGGATTACTTTTAGTAGGCTGTTGTGTCTTTTAACATGGCCCAAAAATCACATTTGTCTTGTTTGAATTGTGTTTAGTAGTTCTCTTTTCATTTTTAGTTGTTTTAAGACTTTCGTCATTTGTTTTCTTTTCCTTCCATCCAGTTCTACCTATTCTTCTATATATCCACATTCCAAAGACTTCAATTCTCTGTTTTGTTTTCTTGTCTAATGTCCATGTTTCTGCACCGTATATTTGTCATATATTTTAATAACAATTTCAGGAAGTATGAAAAGTTAGACATCTTCTGATAGTTATAGAACGTTTCAGTATTTTGCTTTCCACAGTTTATTTTAAACAGTCTTACCTTCAGCACATTTGCTTATAGCCGGCCGGTTTGTGCAGATCTTTTTTGCTGAGATTGGAAGTAAACATTGGAGTGAGTTGAAGTAAATATTGACCACCTGCGTGTTTGTTTAACTGAGCTGAGAACTTCATTAAGTAGCTGCTGCATGTATGGCAAAGCTGATATCATTAGCATAGTTAAATACATTCCCTAACTTTGGCGGATCAAGCAGGTCATTTTTTTATTCCCTGGCCTGATTCAGGTATTAAGTCATTTGTTGAATAGATTCTATGATAGCGCAGATTGCCATATAAACACCTTCTTCTGCCTGATTGTTTCTTTCCAGTACTGCTAGGAATGTTTCATCAATCTTAGACACTGTTGTAACAATTCAAAACCTCTTATGTTTTCCAACAAAAAACTCTCATATTTAGGTGTTTTGCTTCCACATACTTAAGAGCGTATGAGTGTTATCATCATCATGTGCCATACCAGTTGGCCTAGGTGATCATATCCTTCCACAATCTTTATCTACCATGCATCATATCAGTTCTGTTGATGACTGTTTTTCCATGCCATGACACCAAGCTATCTTGTATTTTCTCTCTTTGTCGACCATGATCTCTCTTTCCCTGTATTTTGGCAGTTGTAACCAAGTACTCCAACTTTCCTCTTCTCATGATGTGCCCGAAAAATGTTGATTGTTTCTTTCTGATGTTTCTTAGGAACTCCTTTTTTGTGTTGGCCTCATTGATAATGTCCTCATTGGTCTTTTTAGCTGTCCAGGGATCTTTCAACATTCTTCTGAGAAATCCCATCTCTGTGTCGTCTAATTGTCTTTTCATTTGTTTGTCTATTGACCATGATTTGCTTCCATAGGACAGAATTGGTTCTATATAGCACCGATGAACTCTCTTTCTCACTTCTATTGACAAGAAAATGAACTACAAGAAATGTATATGCGTGTGTGCGTACATTTCATTTCTATCTGTACAGCACTAATTTATTTCAAGAGAACAGAATATTTTTTATGTGGACAACTTAAAAAGATTGGTGACTAGTGATAGGAAATTGAATGAAATAATTCAATAAAATAATTCAATAATCCTTATACCCTAACAGTTGCCATGCCTAAAAAGAAGAAGCAACTCGAGAGCAGCCAAGCCCGCCCATCTCCTCTGGTAAATGCCAGCACAAATGGAGCGGGAGGCAGGGATGTTAAAGAGTGGATGGAAATGAATTCTTTGAGGGAAAAAGATCCCAACATAAAAAGAAAAGGTATGAACTGTAATGTTTGTTATTAATTTTAATGTGCCCATTAGTTTATGGTGTCTAAAATATATAGATTAACCCTACGAGATAGGAGGCGTGTTCAAAAGAAGCACCCCTGAGCTGTGCCAATGGGATATATGTAGGAGGCATTATGATGTCGTATCTGACGTAATAAGCACATGCCAATGTGTACTTGTGTTTATTCTCCACGTTCATTGGTTTTGATGCAGACCGTTGGAAAATGGCTGGTGTGATACAGAATCTGTCAGCATTTGTTTATCATTAAGGGCTTCTATTGGCAAACTTTAAGGAATCTGATGTGAACATCAATGCCATCCACTACAAAGACACACTAGACAAGTTGCTTACAGCCATCAAGAATAAGAGACTCAGCTTGCTTTCATGTTGTCATGTGGTGTGATTCTGTTGCACGACAATGCTCGTCCACGTGTTGCGAACATTGTGCAGGAAGTGCAAGCGAGGAAATGGGTGGAAGTTCTGCAACACCCAGCATACAGCTCCAATCTGTCACCATGTGACTTTAATTTATTCTGACCCCTTAAAACATCTTTAAAGGGACAACGACTTGACTCCGATGCAGACATCATGGCTTCAGTGACAAAATGGTCCAATGAGCAACCAAAGTAATTTTTCTCAGATAGCATCCACCATCTAACCAAACAGTGAGATGTATGTCTAAATGCCTATGGCAACTTTTTCTAAACAACCCTGGTGGAGTACCTGGTTTGTAATAAATGCTTTATTTAATTCTGCCACATCTGCTGATATTGGGAGCCGCGATAGCTCAGTGGTTACTGAACTGGACTACAAAGGACAAAAGGTAGAGTTCGATCCCAACCGACGGCTTCCGGGTTCACCCAGCTTTAAATGGGTACCAGATTTTTTCTGGGAAAGTAAAGCAGCATGGGTGTAATACCGACCGTTTTACCCCAAAAATCATTTGCTGTAAATCAAGTCTGTAAAATTTATGGTCACTAACACCCTATTCCCTATATGCCACTTGGCGTGACGGAGGATCTTTATTTTTATTTATTATTTTTTTTTTTCATCTACTGATATGCCTTAGATATGTTTGTAATAAAGCCACTGGGATGGGTTTCATTTGAACATGCCTCATAGTTAGAATATACAAGCATCCAAACAAGAATATTTATAATATAAAGTTGTTATTTTGCTGATTGTTCAGTTGTTTAGTCAATCCCCTGTCATGTAATTAAGTTCAAAATTAATTATTTGGTTGCAATGAAATTCTGATTCATTTAACTCATCCTCTCTTGTCCTGAGTGTAGAAGTTAAACTCTTGTCCTGAGTGTAGAAGTTAAACTTAAGAAACAGATGACAGACCTGTCAGTTGCCACTCATTAAGGTCATATCTAAAGCTTTATCTCAGTCTTGGAAGGTGTGACTTTATTGGTCTTTCTTTAAAATGTTACATCACTTGAATGCATTTTGGAGACTTTACAATTACTGTTGTTGAAGTAATTTAGATTTTAATTTTTGTTGAGTGTTTTTATTTTGTCTTGTGGGTAATATACATGTTAATCTTGTGACGCCTGTATTCGTCTTGTGAATTATTTATATATTACTTTTGTGACGTTTGTATTTGTCTTGTGAATTATTTATATATTAATTTTGTGACAATATTTTTGTGTGTTTTGTTTTCAGAGAAACAGAAACATGATGATAGTCAAGAATTGCCACTTATCGTTGACTTTCATGTCAACAAATCTTTCTCTATGCGCAGCAACGAAAACAGCTGTGACAGTAAACATGAACGCTACAGCAGTATTGACCAACGTAGCACAAACTTGAGCCAGGACAGCATGTTTGATTATGAAACTGATGATTCTGGTCCACATCGTGAAATGGCAGTCGATGTACCGGACAACTTTGTTGCTAGTGTCAAGTACCCCCCTCGTTATCCTCCCCAATGGCCAAGTAGCAAACCTCAGAACACAACTTCATCGGAGGCAAATGCCAAAAGCAAGAAAAGAGAAACGCTCTATTCTGCGCTGCCCTTAAATGCAGAAAAAGATGGCTCAAAGCAGCAGAACTTTCAGCAACGTCTTCAACCAACTGCTCAAGAGCTGGAGAGGCTGAGTCGACACCAGGAGGCACTTAAGGTAAATAAAAACATTTTAGTTAAAAAGTACCCCCGTCACGCCAAGTGGCGTATAGGGTATATGGTGTTAGTGACCATCAATTTTGCATTCCTTCGGCACATGATTTTTCGGGTAATGTGGTCGGTATTACGCCTGTGCCGCTTTACTTTCCAGAAAAAAATCCGGTACCCATTAAAGGCTGGGTAAACCGGAAGCCGTCGGTTGGCATCGAACCCTACCTCTTGTCCTTTGTAGTCCAGTTCACTAACCACTTAGATATCATGGCTCTAAAGGTGAAATATATCACATAAATTCAAGATTGGCATTTCAGCCATGGACAGGCACCCCAGACTGCTGAGCACAGAATTTAAGACTATACTGAATATAGTACGTTGAGAAAAGCTGTTGGCCCATAAAAACAACACTACAGATAAAACTATGGGCCACTGCTAGAATTACAAAAAACAGTAAAATTTATACAAGAAACAACACTGTAGCATAGACAGTATTTCAGGTGAATGAAAGATATATAAATAGAGAGGTGAAAGAGGTATGTACACGTTCAACATATATAAGATTTTCAGATGTAAGGGTCTCAGTAGATCTGTGGTTAGTAAACTGGACCACTGAGGACAAGAGGTTGAGTTCAATCGCAATCGACGGATCAAAGGTTCACCAATCCTTAAATGAGTACCTGATTTTTCCAGAGAAGCAGGCAGCCTGACAATCACATTGCCCATGAAATGAGGCATCAATCATTGAAAAATATGATCACTTGCACCTTGTTCCTCCAGAAACCATTTTTTCCCCTTTGTATATCATCAAGTACCGGGCCTGCTGGCATAGGTGATCATGTCTCTCCACAACTTTCGATCTCGACAGTTAATCATTTCTGTTGTTGACCTTCTGCCAAGCCATTCTCTTAAGCTGTCTTGTATCTTTTCTCTTTGCTTCCTTCTATCTCGCCGTCCCTCAATTTTCCCAGTTGTTACAATATATTCCAGTAGTACTCTTCTCATTACATGGCCAAAAAATGGTGATTGTTTCTTCCTAATAGTGGAATTCCATAAGATGCCACTTGGCGTGACGGGGGTACTTTACTTACTTTTACCCATTTAAGGAGGCTGGATGGACTCAAGCGTACCTTTTAAGTTGGACAAAAATATTGTCTCATTTGAACCCCAAACCTTCAGGTCAGCAGATGAGTGCACTAACCACATCACAATTGCCCTCTCTAACAAAACAGCTTGGTCATTAATATTAGTTAATTTATTTCACCTTTGTGCTCTGTTTTTTAAGAATGTGAGGTCTTTCCCACATTTTAAATGATGATTTATATATTGTGCTTTTGCAGAAACGCAGAGAAGAAGAGAGGAGACATCATGCTGAAGAAGAGTTTTTGAGGGCTTCTATAAGAGAATCAAAGAAGCTGCAAGCATTGGAGAACAACAGAACTGGAGGTTCCTATATTACAGGCCTTATGAACAATGCTTTTGATGAAGGAGATGGCAATGGGAACAAATTACATTCTAGAACAATATCTGATACTATGACACAGGAGATATATTTAAAAAGGAATGTTGGTAAGTATGTGTTGTTGTTGTTATGGATCCAGCAACCTTTCAGCTGATGACCTTCGGCCCATGGTAAATATGTCTTGTTGTTATGGATCCAGCAACCTTTGAGCTGATGACCTTCAGCCCATGGTAAATATGTCTTGTTGTTATGGATCCAGCAACCTTTGAGCTGATGACCTTTGGCCCATGGTAAATATGTCTTGTTGTTATGGATCCAGCAACCTTTGAGCTGATGACCTTCAGCCCATGGTAAGTATGTGTTGTTGTTATGGATCCAATGACCTTTGAGCTGATGCCCTTCAGCCCATGGTAAGTATGTCTTGTTGTTATGGATCCAATGACCTTTGAGCTGATGACCTTCAGCCCATGGTAAGTATGTGTTGTTGTTATGGATCCAATGACCTTTGAGCTGATGACCTTCAGCCCATGGTAAATATATCTTGTTATGGATCCAGCAACCTTTGAGCTGATGCCCTTCGGCCCGTGGTAAGTATGTGTTGTTGTTATGGATCCAGCAACCTTTGAGCTGATGACCTTCGGCCCATGGTAAGTATGTGTTGTGTTATGGATCCAGCAACCTTTGAGCTGATGACCTTCGGCCCATGGTAAGTAGTCTTGTTGTTATGGATCCAATGACCTTTGAGCTGATGACCTTCAGCCCATGGTAAATATGTGTTGTTGTTATGGATCCAACGACCTTTGAGCTGATGCCCTTCAGCCCATGGTAAGTATGTGAATTTCTGGCAGGATTGATTATTTAAAAAAAAATTGTTGTTTGCACAGTGACAGAATGCTGAGGTGAACCAGTAGACCTGTCGACCGAGGTCGAGAGGTCATGCTTATTCCACAAACTGACTAGCTTCTATGTTCACCAGCCTTAACTATATTATTGTCCTATAGATTTTATTTAGAAGCAGTGATCTCTGCAATATGTGCCATTTTGGCACGCAAGGTTTCTGTTATTGAGATTGTGGTTATGCCCTATCTTTGGCTCGAAAGGACAATAGATAGATAGATAGATAGATTTTATTTAGGAACAAACTAGATGACCTAGTATAGTGATGACCACGTAGATAAAAATGCACTGATGGTTAAAAAAAAAGCTTAAACACCAGGTAAGATAACATCAAAGAATTGACAGGCCTCGACTTTGCAAAGTTCCAAAGATTTACCGAAGAAAGAAAGAAATGGAGAAGATTGACAAAGTATGTCAAAGATACTCTGATGACCACTGGGATGTGAAATTAAGAAATAGAAGAGCACTAACCATGGTTCTTATGTTCCACACTTGAGATGTCACTGGTTATTTATTTTTAATATCTTTTGCATCATCATCATCAAGTACCGGGCTTGCTGGCGTAGGTGATCATGCCTCTCCACAATTTTTGATCTCGACAGTTAATTATCATTTCTGTTGTTGACCTTCTGCCAAGCCATTCTCTTAAGCTGTCTGGTATTTTTCTCTTTGCTTCTTTCTATCTCTTCGTCCCTCAATTTTCCCAGTTGTTACAATATATTCCAGTTGTTCTCTTCTCATAACATGGCCAAAATATGATGATTGTTTCTTCCTAATATTGGAAATTAGCTCTCTTTTGCATAATGGTACTAAAATTGTAAAGGATATTCCCAATCCTTAAGGTATATGGGGTAGGTGGTGTTAGAGTCCATATTAATCAATGACCAATGGCACATTTTTTTATGGATAATGTGATAGCACCTGGTCACTCTGCCTCTCTTTTTCTCACCCCCCCACCCCCCAAAAAAAATACCAGTTTCTTTCTTCCCAGTGTTTAACTTATGACTACTAAAGTAATGTCTTCTTCATCATCCTCCCTTATAAAGGACATTAAGTAGATGTGTTGTGGTTTGCTTGAAAGCTGTGATATTTGCTTCTTTTGGCCCAACACATCTGACTTCAGCGTAGCATTTTTTGAGTACCGGGTTGCCTTCGACCTCTACCTGCTGAGGTCAGACTGGTCAGTCTGTTACCAGGGGCATCACTTAGAGGTGGAGTAGAGTCTTGGATCTGCTGTACTGTTTGCCAGTCATGATGCAGTGAGACAATTTACTTCTGCTGGCGCTATTGTTGGATAGAGCAGTGATTAGTGTACTGGACTACCATGTTCTAGGTTCACTCAGCCTTAAATAGGTACCAGGGGACAAAGACACTGACCAGCAAGTGAGTTGAGAGCAGTCAGAAACTCACAGCTAACTGCGTGCATCAGGATCAGCAAACAGCTAATTCTTGCCATAGGAGTCACCTATGTGCGCACTCTTCATTGTTTGCATTAAAAAAATACATCACCCTATTTCAACTTCATTTTAAAAAACTATTTCTGCCAACGCTGATTTCGAGTCTGGATGTAAAAGGAGGAGGTTTGGGTGTAGGATCAGCAAGCCAACCCCATAAAAGAAGCCCCACTACTGAAGCATCAGCTCAGGAAGAACTCAGGGTAAAAAAAGACAGAAATAGACAGAAAGCCTTGAAAACTCTTGTTGATGGCTTATGCCCAAATTGAGGGTGAAAACGGCAAGAATAAAAGTTTTTTTGTTGAATTGCAGGTTTCATGACTTTCATTGTGACAAAAAATGCCATTTTACTTGTATGCACTGTGCTGCTATCTGTAGAGTATTCTTTATGTCATTGGTAAAAATATTGCAAACTTACAGAACAGTGGCACAGTGTTAACATCTTTTTATATTGCCTTTATTTTTTAACCGCTTTGACATGTAATTTTTTTTTAGCATAACCAATCTCCCATCTTGTATTTTTCTGACATTTGTTACTTTTGGTCCACCTGTACATAAGCTTTTTTAAAATGCATGCATACTATATATTTTACACTATTTTACAATAGTATTCTCAAAAGGGTTGTCCATTGATTCAGTGTCACTTTCATCAGTAGATTTGCTTTGTTCATTGTCACAGTCAGCCAGAAATAACTGTAAAGCTTCTTACTTCGAAAACACAGTCTTTGTCATTGCACTTCAGTGATAATTTCATTTTAAAAAAATGACTGAAATATCAATTATAAATATAAAAAAAAAAAATAATAATATCGTGCTGAAGTTGGATGTGTTGGGCCGAAAGGCGTAAATATTATAGTTATACTGCAAACCACAACACAACGCAGACACGCCCACTTAACGTCCTTTTAAGAGCGGATGATGAAGAGGTGGGCACCTCTAGTCATCGGGCGAACGCAAGCAAGCAAGCCAAAAAAAATGTTAAAGATAGTGTCAATATCTGCATACAGCAGTCATGTGATGCACACAAATTAGCTTGATAGGCACTTAATGTTGAAAATACCATGGACAGCTAAGAAGAGCAATGAAAACATTCTGAAAGAGGTCAAAGAGAGTTAATTTCCAATATTAGGATGAAACAATCATCATTTTTTGGCCATGTAATGAGAAGAGAACAGCTGGAGTATACAGTAACAACTGGGAAAATTGAGGGACGAAGAGATAGAGGGAAGCAAAAAGAAAAGATACCAGACAGTTTAAAAGAATGGCTTGGTAGAAGGTCAAGAACAGAAATGATAAATAACTGTCGAGATCGAAAGTTGTGGAGAGACATGATCACCTACGCCAGCAGGCCCGGTACTTGATGATGATGAGGCAGTTAAACAAAGAGCAGCCAACTCCAGACAACTTTGTTGGGCTGCTGGTGTTTAGATTTTTGTTGACAGTGGTACTGGAAGTATAGCAGCCATTTTCACATGACTTATAGACCAGCTGACCTCAACTGGCACTTGATGGTGTCTGAACTCCCCTAACTACTTGAAGTATAGCAGCCATTTTCACATGACTTATAGACCAGCTGACCTCAACTGGCACTTGATGGTGTCTGAACTCCCCTAACTACCTTGAAGTATAGCAGCCATTTTCACATGACTTATAGACCAGCTGACCTCAACTGGCACTTGATGGTGTCTGAACTCCCCTAACTACCTTGAAGTATAGCAGCCATTTTCACATGACTTATAGACCAGCTGACCTCAACTGGCACTTGATGGTGTCTGAACTCCCCTAACTGCCTTGATGAGTTGACGGGGACATCCTTTCACTGTATCACGGCCAATGTTACGACGACTTGCGTCTTGATGACCCGTGTTGATTGATAAGTCGAGTCGACTTCGGCCTGTGCTCGATGGTTATTGCTCAGGACTATCGCCTCGTTGGAACTCTGCCCTTGTGTGGCACCCTTGGCCAAGTAATCGCCTAACTTAGTACTCTGCGATGTTTCGTGTTACGACTGTTGGTTATCTGCAGACCAGCGTGCTGGCCCCTTCCAGGGTCTTTCTTAGCTAGGCACAGACAATTATAGCTAGCGCTCGATAAAGCATTCACTGAACACCAGGGAAAAATAACACACCTGAGGTTTTATTCTCAAAAGTCCACCTCACACAACACGTTCACAATCACAATGACAATGGTATGTTAACAGCCTCTCCCACATTGCCTGCTAACCTTGAGGCACCCCTCTGTGTTATCTACAACACCGCAGAGGTATACTGCAGCACTCTCTCAAGCCACTCTGGCTTTGCCTACCTTCCTCTAATAAATAGTTGTTTAGGAATTCCTCCCCTAGCACCCTATAGCAGCCATATTGCTAATCACGAAGCTGGCGATGTTGGTCTCGCTCAACCTCACCTCTAACGTTGTCTACTGGAGCATCATACTCCGTATCGAGCCCTTCTTGGTTGCTAGGAACTCTGCAAATTTGTATCGCTCAGCGCCACTTACATTGCTCGGTGTCACTGCCTGAACACCCCACTCATAACGTCATGCTCCTACACAAAGCCTGACTGATTGAATTCTTTCCCCTACTGTCACTTGAATGGTTGTCGCTGCTCAACTGCACCACTACCTTCCACTCTATGCTCCTAATGAAGCCTAATGTTGTGAGACTAACTCATGGATTGTCACTGAATTGTTCGTTGCTGCTACTTGCCAACTACATTCTATCTTCACACTTCTGATGAAGACTAAACTTGGTGAGACAAACTTATGGATTAACACTGCATTGTTCGTTGCTGCTACTTGCACAACTACACTCTAACTTCCTATTTCTGATGAAGTCCATGTTGTGAGACTCTCTCACTGACTGTCACTAAATGGTTGGTGCTGCTAACTTTCACAACTATCTTATTAAATACTCTAAGACACTTCTACTTATCACTGCTCCTGGAATAAGGTCTGTTCCAGCAGCGACCACACACGAACTAACTTACTTTGTCACTTTTTGTGAACTGACCCAAACCTGCTCACGTCACGGTACCGGTTGCAACACAAAACACACAACCGTCCGCACAGAGCCATCGTTAATCTCGAATGATCTTCCAAACTATCCTTTGTCTAAACCTTTCTCCCTTCAGCCAATCCATCCCCGTTTACATTTTTGCCTCGTTCCTACATTGTGTCTTACAATTCCAGTGAGTCACGATGTGTTCATCCTCTTTACTTCATTAACCCTACTGTCCCATGGACCCCATGATTTTATTTTACTCAGCCCTTCTTATCTCCCCTCAATTTCTACTACCTCACTCCCATCTTATCATACACTCTTTAATCACTGCTACCTCCCTGCTTCAGAAGGATTCCAGTTTTTCTTGACACACTTGTGTGTATACCTGAGTCACATAGTATAACTTGATGGCACACTTGTGTGTATACTTGAGTCACATAGCATAACTTGATGGAGATGTTATTTGTGAATGTAATATTTAATGTTAACATATAATCCAATATAATTGGGAGCTGATTATGTTGACATGTCTCCATGACAAAGCTCTGCAGCTTTATTTTGTGTATATCTGAAACATGTCAGTTTTATGCCTACTACAGAGTCTTAATAAATGTGCTCATCATCATTTTGTGTCATCTCCATACTGAAGGTGGAGTGCCATTTCACCTTGTATCTTGCCTTGATCGTGCTTGCTGTCATTGGTTCTCCTGTTCAGTTATCTGGTAATATCAGTCGACTTTAGTCTTTGGTTACCTTGTATCTTCTCTTACAAGATGGCTTTAGTGTGTCTCTTTATGTGTCCTAAAAGTTTAATTTTCATGTTCAAATTGTGTTAAATAACTGCACTACTATGTTTCAACTCTATTTAGCTTTCTGTCCCTTTATTTTAAATGTTTATCTTGGCTTTACCATTTCCACACATTTCTGATGTTTTGCTTTTTGCTGCAGGTGTTGATGATTTGTTCTCATGTTTGCACACATTCGGAATGCCCTTGCTACGACAGAGGATCAGAAACATATCTCCTTCCTAAGACTGCTTTTCCAGAATGAGCAGTTCCAACAAGCAGTTAATATTCACAATCAGGTAAATGTGCTTTTTATTTTTGTATCTTAACATTTCAGCCAATGTACCATTTCCTTCCACAATATTTAGAACCCTGGTGTTTTGTTTATGAAGACTCTGAACATAAACCCTGCAGCCTGGATAGAAATAGATGCAGACTGCAATCTTTGGAAACACACTCTAAAGCTCCAACTCAAACAAGAAGCAGACAGATTCATAGAAAAAGAGAATACACTGAGAAAGAACGAAAAAAATAACATTTCTATGGACCCTGAATAATCCATAGTCAACTATGACTGACAGAGGCTACTATTACTACTACTACTGATGTTATGTTTATTTCTCAATAACTTAAGCTTCTCATCTCTTTAAGGTTTTTTTTCAGTCCTCACCCCCCAATCAACACTTTATGTCCAGCTTTGAATCAACACTCTATGTCCAGCTTTGAATCAACACTCTATGTCCAGCTTTGAATCAACACATTATGTCCAGATTAAATCAACACTCTATGTCCAGATTTAAATCAACACTCTTTATGTCCAGATTTAAATCAACACTCTATGTCCAGATTTGAATCAACACTCTATGTCCAGATTTAAATCAACACTCTATGTCCAGATTTAAATCAACACTCTTTATGTCCAGATTTAAATCAACACTCTATGTCCAGCTTTGAATCAACACTATGTCCAGCTTTGAATCAACACTCTTATGTCCAGCTTTGAATCAACACTCTATGTCCAGCTTTGAATCAACACTCTCTGTCCAGCTTTGAATCAACACTCTTTATGTCCAGCTTTAAATCAACACTCTATGTCCAGCTTTGAATCAACACTCTTTATGTCAGATTTGAATCAACACTCTTTATGTCCAGCTTTGAATCAACACTCTATGTCCCGCTTTGAATCAACACTCTATGTCCGCTTTGAATCAACACTCTATGTCCAGCTTTGAATCAACACTCTATGTCCAGCTTTGAATCAACACTCTCTGTCCAGCTTTGAATCAACACTCTTTATGTCCAGATTTAAATCAACACTCTATGTCCAGCTTTGAATCAACACTCTTTATGTCCAGATTTGAATCAACACTATGTCCAGCTTTGAATCAACACTCTATGTCCAGCTTTGAATCAACACTCTATGTCAGCTTTGAATCAACACTCTATGTCCAGATTTAAAATCAACACTCTTTATGTCCAGATTTAAATCAACACTCTATGTCCAGATTTGAATCAACACTCTATGTCCAGATTTAAATCAACACTCTATGTCCAGCTTTAAATCAACACTCTTTATGTCCAGATTTAAATCACACTCTATGTCCAGCTTTGAATCAACACTATTTTCCAGCTTTGAATCAACACTCTTATGTCCAGCTTTGAATCACACTCTATGTCCAGCTTTGAATCAACACTCTCTGTCCAGCTTTGAATCAACACTCTTTATGTCCAGCTTTAAATCAACACTCTATGTCCAGCTTTGAATCAACACTCTTTATGTCCAGATTTGAATCAACACTCTTTATGTCCAGCTTTGAATCAACACTCTATGTCCCGCTTTGAATCAGCACTCTATGTCCGCTTTGAATCAACACTCTATGTCCAGCTTTGAATCAACACTCTATGTCCAGCTTTGAATCAACACTCTCTGTCCAGCTTTGAATCAACACTCTTTATGTCCAGATTTAAATCAACACTCTATGTCCAGCTTTGAATCAACACTCTTTATGTCCAGATTTGAATCAACACTATGTCCAGCTTTGAATCAACACTCTATGTCCAGCTTTGAATCAACACTCTATGTCAGCTTTGAATCAACACTCTATGTCCAGATTTAAATCAACACTCTATGTCCAGATTTAAATCAACACTATTTATGTCCAGATTTAAATCAACACTCTATGTCCAGATTTAAATCAACACTCTATGTCCAGCTTTAAATCAACACTCTTTATGTCCAGATTAAATCAACACTCTATGTCCAGCTGGAATCAACACTCTATGTCCAGCTTTGAATCAACACTCTTATGTCCAGCTTTGAATCAACACTCTATGTCCAGCTTTGAACCAACACTCTATGTCAGCTTTGAATCAACCTCTCTGTCCATCTTTGAATCAACACTCTTTATGTCCAGATTTAAATCAACACTCTATGTCCAGCTTTGAATCAACACTCTATGTCCATTTTTGAATCAACACTCTATGTCCAGCTATGAATCAACACTCTACGTCCAGCTTTGAATCAACACTCTATGTCCAGCTTTGAATCACACTCTATGTCCAGCTTTGAATCAACACTCTATGTCCAGCTTTGAATCAACACTCTATGTCCAGCTTTGAATCAACACTCTCTGTCCAGCTTTGAATCAACACTCTTTATGTCCAGATTTAAATCAACACTCTATGTCTAGCTTTGAATCAACACTCTACGTCCAGCTTTGAATCAACACTCTTATGTCCAGATTTAAATCAACACTCTATGTCCAGTTTTGAATCAACACTCTACGTCCAGCTTTGAGAATGTGAAAATCTTAACGGCAGTTTGGTAGTCCAGAGTAAAGTGTCGGCCGCTGGATGGTGAGATCTCTTTAAATGGTTTCTTCACGGTCCCCCCCCCCCCCTTTTCCCGCCTCTGAGTAGAGAGATCTAGAGGGAACTATTGTTTAGTGGACTCCAAGAAATAAATATAGCTTGCTGTAAATTAAACCTGCAGTCAAGTTTATGTGATTACCTCCCTGCAGATGAAGAGTATCCATGAAATCAGGTAAAAAAAAAATTTGTATTTGTGAACATTTACAAGTTTTAAAAAAAATCATATTTTTTTTTCTCAATCATCATCAGGTCCACATGTCCTTTACAGAATGTGAAAAAATTCACCATAGCCCTTCTGAAAGAATCTCTGTCTCTAGCCAGATCTCTCACAGAATGTTGCTTTCATCACAACCCATCCGAAAGAATCTCTGTCTCTAGCCAGATCTCTCACAGAATGTTGCTTTCATCACAACCCATCTGAAAGAATCTCTGTCTCTAGCCAGATCTCTCACAGAACGTTGCTTTCATCACAACCTATCTGAAAGAATCTCTGTCTCTAGCCAGATCTCTCACAGAACGTTGCTTTCATCACAAACCCGTCTGAAAGAATCTCTGTCTCTAGCCAGATCTCTCACAGAATGTGGCTTTCACCTCAGTCCATCTGAAGAATCTCTGTCTTTATCCAGATCTCTCACTTCTTCTGTTGTCATGTTCAAGGACTCCTTGATGTCTTGAAACCACCTTCTTCTTAGTCTGCCCCTGATGTGGTGCCCAGGAACCATGCCTTCCATTATTGTTCTTTCTAGCGAGTAGTCTGCCCCTGATGTGGTGCCAGGAACCATGCCTTCCATTATTGTTCTTTCTAGCCCACTGTGTCTTTTGACGTGACTATAGTATTTTAATTTCCTCTGTAGAATGGTAAGGGTCTAACCATCAGATCTTTGAGATTTATTCTTTGGCTGTCATGATTTCTCTATAGTCTGCAATCAGTAGTCTACCGTTGCTTTCTGATTGGTTTGGCCACTTAACACCTTAGGTTCCTGTTGTGCTTTGACCTGATACCAAACTGTTGTTAACCGAGTCGATTCTCCACCCATTCTGCCTGCAGCTGTGTGTACTATATTAGAGGAACTTCCTTCCTTAACTTGTCCTCCTTAGTTTTTTATTTCTTAATGTACATATTTATTCATGTTTCTTCTTCTTTTGTCCTATAGCTGTGTCATATTATCACATGAGAGGTATGCGTAGCTTTTTTGACGTCACTAGTTGTTTAGCTGAAGTTATATTGAATTATATTAATGCTGATTCTGTCTATTCACCTTTTCCTAGTCATCCTTTAGCCTCTGTAGCCTAATATTTTCAAGTTGTATGCTTGTGCTACAGGTTAGTTGTATCTCATTCTGGTCAGATGCTTAAACTGTGTAATTCTTTGATGTTTGATCATTTACTGGAATTGTCCCTATGGTTTTTTCTTTCAGAAATTTTGTTTCAATCTGTCACTCATTGTTTTGGAGCCTCGGGGCTTAGTGATAGTGTGCTCACTTCCTGATCAGAAGGGTCCTGGCTCGCAAGGCTCTGGGGTTCACCCAGCCTTTAAAAAACGGGTACCTGAGATTTTCCTGTAAATCAAATGCAGACTGGTGTGATACCAACCACATCACCCAAAAATGTGTGTGTTATAAAAAATATGGTCACTAACACCATATTCCCCATACACCTAGCAAGGCTTATATATATATGTATATGTCTTGACTTTTTTACTCATTATTTTGCCTGCAACATTTAAAAGAAATACTTCTAATGTCACCTTCTCAGACTTTACATTTGTATCTTTTAATGGACTGTCCTTGTCTGGTATTGGTATATGATATAGATACAATAAGCACTGATCTCAATATACCTTTTGCTTACATAGTAACATTTGATGTTTCAGGGTGGGTACTTTTTGGTAGTTTATATTGTTTACTTTCTGGTTTCGATCTTTTAGTCTAATTTCATGTCAGCGAAGGTGCTGCTCGGATACTTAAATATTTGACATTTTTATTTTGCAAATTTGTGTCATTCTGTTTTGTTTTGCACCCAATTCTCTCCAGGGAGAAGTGGAGTTTTTTAAGACATACGGTTGTCTCGGCACATAGTAATTTAGTTTGGGGTTTTTAAATTAAACTATTCATGTTTTTAGATTCTATTTTCCTCGAGATCATATCTGCCCTATTGACTAGTTATCATATGACCAACAGGCACAAAAGTCCTGGCCACATTACCGTTTCTGCCATTTTGAGATTAGTACTAACCTTTCATGTTTATCAGTATCACTGCAAACGAATTAACTGCTCAACCGCCCGTGCCAATGGAATCTTCCGAATTAACATCTCATCGCATTGAAGGATCCAAACAAAGAATGGCGGCTGTAGTCCCCCATAATAGCAGCTACAGCACACGCCAAACGTCATAATTCATAAATGCACCGAAAGTGAATGCAGCCAAACTGTCATTCATCATACGATATCATTATTCATCGTAAACAATCGAAATATCAAAACATGATCTGGATAAAATACACAGCTTACAGTGTGCATAGAGCACTAAACTCAGTAGTTCCAACAACAAGCCGGATTATTTATTGTTGTATACTGATGGTGGCTTTTCCTGAAATGTTGCTGTTTGTCTTGTCTCTCTATAAGTTCAGCTGCTCAATACCATGTTATATTTATTGTACATCTTTTTAGAGGTCTTTACTTATGTGGTAGAATCATTGCATTATGGTATATATCTTGTAAATGTAGACTATGTGTGTATTCCAGTTGGTTGAAATAACGTCAAGATCACCTCCAGTTAAACCAATAACAAATGAAGCAGAGGACTCCTTGCTGAAGTCCAGCATTACTCTGCCAGTCCAGACAGACACAGAGCTGCTGCTAC